>QNUK01000530.1:0-445011 GCA_013621035.1 Clarias magur
CCGACCACCTTAAACACGCCACACCTGCAGACTCTGCTCAGTCCTGGGTGGGAACAAGAGAGGAGATATAGTCCATTATAAAACATGCAGACACAGAGACAAAACACAACATGCACAACAGTGAACAGGCGAAGCTCTACGGGTTCGACTGGAATACATAGTCAGACACACGGGAATCACAAGTGCTCATTATTTAGTGCTTAAGTGCTAGCAGTACACACGTAGACACACTAGGTGGGGACAAAGCGTCAACTCAGTAATCCAGGGAACTAGATCTTAGGGTGTTTTCACACCTGTGGTTCTGTTCATTTAGTCCGGACCAAGTGCAATAACAGATACATTGTAGCGTTTTTCTGCCGTTTTGGTTCCTTTTCACACCATACTGATTGCTTTGGTCCGAACCAGTTGAATCGAACCAAAATGCAGCCACGTGATAACATCTACATCACTCGTTGGCCACATGTGTCATGAACGTATTTCCTAATCTGCTTTTCGATTGGTCAGAATTGACGTGCGGGTAATTTGCAAAGGAACTCCCGGAAGTAAACAAAGACAGGAGGAAAAGCCAGCAAACAACATTCAATTCAATTCAATTCAATTTTATTTATATAGCGCTTTTAACAATTGACATTGTCGCAAAGCAGCTTTACACAATAAAAAGAAGTAAGTTTTTATGCAATGTGTATGAATCAAAATGATAAGATTGTCCCTGATGAGCAAGCCGAGGGCGACGGTGGCAAGGAAAAACTCCCTGAGATGGTAATAGGAAGAAACCTTGAGAGGAACCAGACTCAACAGGGAACCCATCCTCATCTGGGTGATAACGGATAGCAGAGAATGATCAGCATAATAATGTGTACTGGAAGTTCAGTGTAACAGGAGATGTGTTAAAATTTAAATTAAAGGGAGTCCAGTTTGTTCCCGGAGGCTCAGGTAGACTGTAGGAGATTCCAGTCCTGAGCTATCGAACAACTGAAGTCACAGGTCCCCAGAGCATCAATCGATGATAGGACAGTCTTCATGGAAACCATCCCCAGCCACAAAGCGCATCCAGGCAGACCACACGGGGCATCCATGCGACGAGATCTCCAACCAGAAGCAGGACTCCAGGACGGGTTAGACGGCTCCAGAGGGCAGAGGGGTCTGGATCACTGGCAACTCAGGAGTGACATGTATAGCTCGACAGAGAGACAGAGAGAGGAAAAGGAGAGAGAGAGAGAGAGAGAGAGAGCAGAAAATAAGGAGAGATGGCAGTTAGGTCTGGTCACAGTCAATATGTATAAGGTGAATGTAGATTAGTGCAAAGTGCAAGCAGGGACTCTGGCATGACAAACTATAACAGCATAACTAAAAGGGAGAGCCAGAAGGAAACACAAACATGAGGGCTCCCTGAGATGTAAAGCAACCAATCACCTCACCGTCAACAAACCTGAGTGAACAATGAGAGTGGGGAGGACAGCATCTAAACATACCAGTTCACCAAAATACTCTACATCCATGAGTCCCCCAGATCTGCTCCTTTACCTAAGGCTAATCTATTTACAAACATGCTTGGCTAAATAAATAAGTTTTTAACCTAGACTTAAACACTGAGACTGTGTCTGAGTCCCGAACATTAACAGGAAGACTATTCCATAACTTTGGGGCTTTGTAAGAAAAAGCTCTGCCCCCTGCTGTAATTTTAATAATACGTGGTACTGACAGGCAGCCTGCATCCTTTGATCGAAGTAGGCGTGGTGGATCGTAAGACACTAACAGTTCACTCAAATACTGTGGCGCAAGACCATTTAGTGCTTTAAATGTCAAAAGCAGTATCTTGAAATCGATGCGAAATTTCACAGGGAGCCAATGCAGTGTAGATAAGATAGGGGTGATGTGCTCGTATCTTCTGGTTCTAGTGAGGACTCTCGCTGCTGCATTCTGTACTAACTGAAGCTTGTTTATACACCTAGTTGAACAACCAGACAGTAAGGCGTTACAATAGTCCAACCTAGAGGTGATAAAAGCATGAACTAGTTTTTCTGCATCATTTAGTGACAATATGTTTCTTATCTTGGCAATATTTCTAAGGTGAAAGAAAGCTATCCTGGTGATATTATCTACATGAGCTTCAAACGAAAGGCTGGAATCTATAATCACACGAGGTCTTTAACTGTTGCACTTGATGGAACAGAAAGGCCATCTAAAGTTACAGTGTGATCAGAAAGCTTACTTCTAGCTACTTGTGGTCCTATGACCAGAACTTCTGTCTTATCAGGATTAAGCAGAAGAAAATTAATTAACATCCAATCTCTTATGTCCTGCACACACTGCTCAATTTTAGCAAACTGTTTTTTCTCATCTGGTTTTGTTGAGACATATAATTGTGTGTCATCAGCATAACAATGAAAACTAATACCATGTTTACGAATTATGTTGCCCAGAGGAAGCATGTAAAGGGGAAAAAGCAGTGGGCCTAAAACTGAGCCCTGTGGAACACCAAACTCCACTTGAGAACATGAGGAATGGTCACCATCTAAAGCTACAAACTGATAACGATCAGTCAAGTAGGATCTGAGCCACAAGAGGGCAGTTCCCTTAATTCCAACTACCTTTTCTAATCTGTGAAGGAGAATACTAAGATCAATGGTGTCAAAAGCTGCACTGAGGTCCAGTAACACAAGTATAGTGACGCAACCCTGATCAGAGGCCCATAGGAGGTCGTTTACTACTTTAACAAGTGCTGTCTCTGTGCTGTGATGAGGCCTAAATCCTGACTGATACAGTTCATTTATGCTATTTCTGTGTAGATGTAAACATAGCTGCTGTGATACTACCTTTTCCAAAATCTTGGAGATAAACGGAAGGTTTGATATCGGCCTGTAATTAGAAAGCAGACAGGGGTCAAGGTCAGGTTTCTTGATTAGCGGTTTAATAACGGCTAATTTAAAGGATTTTGGGACATACCCACTACTGAGTGAACAGTTAATTACTTTCAACAGGGGTTCTATTATTGCTGGTACTATCTGCTTGAGAAAATGTGTCGGTATAGGATCTAATATACAGGTTGACGATTTTTAAGAAGAGATGAGTGAAATTAGTTCCCTCGCTTCAAGGGGAGTAAAGTGTTCTAAGTTCTGATGTGATGTGGTTAGATCATCTGAATTATTTAAATTGTCTGGTTTCAAAGCCTGAATTTTTTGCCTAATATTTATGATTTTATTATTGAAAAAGTTCATGAAATCCTCACTACTGCATGATGATGTTGTGGAGATTTCTGCAGTGGTCTTGTTTTTAGTTAATTTAGCTACGGTGTTAAATAAAAATTTCGGGTTGTTTTTGTTATTTTCTATAAGAGTGGAGAGATACGTTGATCTAGCATCACTGAGAGCTTTTTTATACTTCAGGATGCTCTCCTTCCAAGCTATTTTGAATACTATCAATTTAGTTTGGCGCCATTTACGTTCAAATTTTCAAAAAAAATTTTAAAGCACGTGTGTGGTCATTATACCAAGGAGCGAGTTTCTTATCTCTAATCATTTTCCTTTTAACTGGAGCGACATTATCTAAGCTATAACGAAGTGCTGACTCTAGATATTCATTCGCCTGTTCGAGTTCTGTGAAGTCAGATGGCGATCCAATCAAAGTAGATAATTCTGGAAGATTATTGATAAAGCTCTGTGTGGTATTTGATGTAAATGTACGTTTAAGGTGGAAGCGCGGTGCTGTGCGTACATTATTACTATGACACGCTTTAATCGAGATAAGGTAGTGATCCGAGATAACTTCAGACTGTGGAATTGTGGTTATATTTCCTATACTTAATCCGAAGGATAATATTAAATCCAAAGTGTGACCTGCTTTATGAGTGGGTCCTACTACACACTGATTTACTCCTACTGAGTCCAGTATGGACAAGAATGCTGTTCTCAGAGGGTCTTCTGGATTCTCAAAATGAATATTAAAATCTCCAGCAATTAACGCTTTATCTACAGAAACAACAAGGTTTGAAAGGAAATCTGCAAATTCGCAGAGAAACTCCGAGTACGGCCCAGGGGGTCTGTAAATGATGATTAGCGGGATTGACTGAGCTGACTTTATGTTACTATAGAGAACTTCAAATGCATTAGATTTAAAACTGTGTTTTTGTACGAGAGACAGATTATCGTTATAAATAACTGCGACTCCTCCTCCTCTACCAGTTAGCCGAGGCTGGTGTATGTAGCTGTATCCAGGAGGACTAGCTTCATTTAGAGCCACATACTCGTCCTGTTTAATCCAGGTTTCTGTTAAACATAATATATCAAGCTCCTGATCTGTGATAGTTTCATTAACAATAACTGCTTTAGATGCGAGAGATCTAATATTTAACAGTCCTAGCTTCAGATCAGAGGTGCTGGCTGCACATTCAGTGTGATCTGAGTTTGTGGTGTCTATGTTAATTAAATTACTAAAACAGACTTTCTGAGTCTTTCTAAATGTATGTTTATGTTTATCTCGGGGAACAGACACAGTCTCAATCTGATGAACCCTGAGTGACGACTCTATGCAGCTAGCAGACGGTTGGTTTAGCCTGTCTGTCTGCTCCCTGGCCTTGGCTCTGGATTGTCACCGATTAACTAGGCCTCTTCTGAGACTATGTGCTATACTACAAGAAATGAGAGCAGCACCTTCCCGAGTGGGATGGACACCGTCCCGCCCTAACAGGCCAGTTTTGCCCTCAAAGTCTTCCAATTGTCAATGAAGCCCACGTTGTTTTCGGAGCACCACCTGGACATCCAGCGGTTCAGCGACCATAACCTGCTGTAAGCTATGTCGCCACGTCTCATTGGGATGGGACCAGAGCAAACTACTTCTTCGGACATCGCCTTCGCTATTTTAAACACCTCTGTAAAGTTACTCTTACTAACCTCTGACTGACGAAGGCGTATATCGTTAGCTCCAGCATGTACCACTATCTTAGAGAACCTATGCTGACCTAGAGCCCTAAGATTACCTGCTATGTCCGGTGCTCTGGCTCCCGGGATACACCTGACCACTGCCGCTGGCGCCCCTAAAGGCCTAGCTAATTTCACATGTCTCAGTATAGAGTCTCCTATAACCAGAGCTCTTTCAGGTTTCTCAGCGGGTGCATCACTGAGGAGAGCGAACCTGTTGGACACGTGAAGCGCAGAAGAGGTGTGCTCCGGTGGGCTAGCCTTAGCGTTAGCTTTGGCTGAACGAGTATGCCGCCGAGTCGTCACCCACTCGCCCCGCTGTGAGGGCTCTACTGCCGGAGTCGGGGGATGATTATCTCCACCTGTGGCACCCAGACTTTCCGCTACAGGATTAACGCTGCTCTCGCGCTCTCTAACCCTCTCTAAAGTCTGGATGCGCTCCTCTAATGCTACTATCTTCTCCGTCAGGGTGCTAACTAACACACACCTATCACAAATAAAATTATCACTAATGATGGAGGAAGAATGTCTAAACATTCTGCACTCCACACACTGAGCGAGCTGAATGATAGACATGATAACGTACCTTTGTGCCGGAGTTGTGATTATTTGGTGATGGATTCGCTTGTTGTTGGTCAGATGATACGCGCGTTCTCCCAAAAAGCGCAAAAAATCGGATAAAGTCCAGTAGTATTAAAGCGTAAAAACGGGAAAAATATATAATTATAAAAAACTAAACAAAATATAATATAAAACGCTGTTTCAAACAGACGAGGAACTTTCGCGGGAACAATATGAAAAACAGGAAGCTACCACAAAAAACAGCAAAATAATGTAATGAAAGCATGAACTAGCTTTTCTGCATCATATACACATAAAATGTTCCTAAGCTTGGAAATATTTCTAAGATGGAAGAAGGCTGTAAGAAATATTATTTTCAAAGGACAGGTTACTGTCTAGGTGGCATGGTGGTGACAGTTAGCACTGTCGCCTTGCACTGCCAGGGTCCGGGTTCGATCCCCGGTCAGGCTCGATTCCCGCTTCTGTGTGCATGGAGTTTGCATGTTCTCCCAGTGCTTGGTGGGTTTCCTCCAGGTACTCCGGTTTCCTCCCACATTCCAAAGACATGTAGGTTAGGTTAATTGGCATCGGCAAATTGCCCGTAGTGTGTGAGTGTGTATGTCTGTGTGCCCTTCAATGGATTGGCACCCTGTCCAGGGTGTATCCTGCCTCGTGCCCTAAGTCTCCTGGGATAGCCTCCAGGCTCCCCGTGACCCTGAATACAGGATTAAGCGGTAATGATGGTGAGTGAGTGAGAGTGAGGTTACTGTCTAATATCACGCCCAGATCTTTCTTGTCCAATAAATGATGTGGAATTTTATGGCTAGGATATAAGGAAACAAATGTTCAGTTACAACTGGTGTGTAAAAAGAAATAAAGAGAGAGCTCGGTGCTACAAAAGTGTTAGTTGTTTGTCTACACACATTCACATGTCCAAAGTGTCCAAAGTAAACATGTACTGATGGCACAAGAACTTCGCAAGCTTGACCCCCTCATTTTTAATGAGAATATCACAGACAACTGGTTGAAATTTAAGCGTGAATGGTGCATATAATGCAACACCGGTCTTTCTGCGGCAACTAAAAAAAGTGCAATCGTACACATTTCTCAACCTTGCCCGTCCCGATGCCCAAGATAAATATGACACATTCACTTTCGAGGAGGGGGAAGATCCCGAGGATGCAGACATACTGGTAAAGAAATTTGAGGAAATTTGCTTGCCTGTAAAGAACGTAATTATGGACAGACACACATTTAATACAACGAACCAGAAGCCACATGAAAAAGTACAGTCGTATGTAGCCACATTAAAAACACTAGCTGCAAAATGCAAATTCGTTACATGATGACCTGATACGAGATCGATTGGTATGTGGCATTTACAATGACATTATCCGCACACAGCTCCTGAAAGAAAAAAAATCTAACTTTGAGCCCAGCTATTGAAATGTGCATGCTACATAAGCAGTCTTAAAAAAGAAATAAAGGAGAAAAAAAAGAAGCAGACATCAGAGAATCAAAGAAGGAAAGTGAAGTTTGTGCTGTGCAGTTTTCTACTGGCTCTAATTATGGGGGCCAACATTCTGACTGCAGCAGCTGTCCAGGCTTCAACAAACTCTGCAATGCATGTGGAAAATGGAACCACTTCTCTAAATAATGCGGATCAAGTAGAACATGCACATACAACAGACAAGGACAAGGTACATCTCATTCGAACAGAGCACCCCACAACATACAGAGGGGAGGACAGATACATAGAATAAGTGAACTTGATGCACAGATTGCATGTGAACCAGCAGACTTATTTTACTGTGAGGTACCAGCTGATTTACTATCCTGTCCACATCTAACACAAGGAAGCAGCTCAAGGTGAAGATCGACACTGGAGCCCGGTGCAATGTACTGTCCAGAGATGTTCTCCAACACATCGACCCAGGTGCACAGGTAGACCACAGCCTCAAAGACAGTGTCAAACTAGAGTTTGTGCATCTGGGCCCAAATGTGCATGCTCTCCAGCAGGGGGGGGGCGGGGGGCTGAACTTACAGAGTACAAAGACCTCTTTGATTGCAGCACTATAGGCAAACAGACTTTAGTTTATCATATGTGCCTAGACCCCTCAGTGCACCCAATGATATGTGCTCCAAGAAGAGTGCCGCTGGCAATGAAAGTCAAAATAATCAATGAACTCAACCTGGGAGTTATTAAACCAATTCAAGAGCCCACAGAGTGAGTGTCCTCTATGGTGGCAACATGTAAAAAAGATGGTATCCTAAGACTATGTATTGACCCTGTCCACCTCAATAAAGCCCTAATTAGTCAGCACCATCCCATGAAAACAATAGAACAGGTGATCGCCGACATGAGAGGTGCCAAGGTGTTCAGCGTTCTTGATGCAAAGTGTGGATTCTGGTATGTGTCACTTAGTGAGGAATCATCAAAGCTGACCACGTTTATGACCCCTGTGGGCCGATATGCCTTCCTCCGCATGCCCTATGGAATATCCACAGGTAGTGAAGTCTTCCAAAGGTGTATGGAGCAGGTGTCTTTGAAGGCCAGCCATGTGCAATCATTTCCGATGCACAGCCATGTGCAATCTTTGCCCTTGTTTGGGGCAGAACAAGAGAAAAGCATGATCTGTGTCTCTGGCAGGTCATGGACAGAAAACGTGCTGTGAATCTCAAGCTAAACCCTGATAAATGCTGATTCCGGGTGTCTGAGGTGCCATATGTGGGTCACCTCCTAACTGACCAGGGCATAAAGCCCAACCCAACGAAGACGGATGCAGTCCGTTCTATGCCAACCCCAGCAGACAAGCATGGTGTTCAAAGGTTCTTGGGTATGACAAACTATTTATCAAAATTCATCCCAGGGTACAGCGAAATCATAGCCCCCTGTGTCAACTATTACTTCAAGATGTGGAGTGGACATAGTAGGAGCACCACATGGCAGCGTTCACCAGACTTAAAGAACTCCTCACAAGCCCTCCTGTACTTCAGTACTTCGACATGCACCAGCCAATGGTTTTATCTGCGGATGCATCACAGCACGGTCTGGGTGCTGTCTGCCTCCAGAGCAATAAGCCAGTGGCGTTTGCCTCAAGAGCACTGACAGAGACTGAGTCACATTATGCTCAGATAGAGAAGGAGCTGCTGGCCCTTGTCTATGCTTGTCAGAAATTCCACAACTACATATATAGCCATCCAGTGACCATCGAAACTGATCAGCCCCTTCATTCATCACTCACTATTCTACAAAAAACCCTACATTCACCCTTTGAACGCCTTCAAAGGATGATGCTCAATGTTATTTACAAGACAGGCAGAGAGCTATACTTAGCAGACACACTCTCATGCGCACACTTTCCCTCCACTGACTGGGCCGAAACTAGTGAGCACTATGATGTGATGACAATGGAAGCCGGAGAATTGAGGAACTGGAACAGGATACGCAGGCAGACCTTATTTGCAGGCATTTGTTTGAGGTCGTTGTCACAGGTTGGCCTGACTCACCAAAGAAGTTGCCACATGACCTTAGGCAATTCTATGCTATTAGAGATGAACTCACAGTTGATGATGGCTTACTGCTCTGTGGTCAGCATTTTATCATTCCCCACTCACTGCAACACTACTATATCAAAGAACTGCATCAAGGTCACCCGGGTCTAAGCAACAAAGCACAGGGCCAAATAAACCATGTTTTGGCCTAGTATCTACCAGGAAAATGAACATGAAGTCTCCAGATGCGCTCCCTGTAATGCCCTCAGACCACAACAAACAAGGGAGCCCCTTCAACTGCATGATATACCAGACTTGCCATGGGCCCTTACAGCGGCGGACATTTTTGAGTGGAGAGGAAAAGAATACTTGGTGCTCGTTGACTCCTATTCCGGCTGGTTTGAAATAGACCAGCTCCCAAATTTAACCAGTGCGACCATTATAACCAGACTTTGCCAATCACAGACAGGAAAGACACATTACGACAGGTCAACCAGGCCCTTGGCCTCATTGCATGCAGGACAGACAGTGAGAATACAGATTGACAAGGGATATGACAGATTGGCAACAATAATAGGAAGAGTACCACAGCCAAACAGCTACCAGGTTCAGGCTGGAGATGTCACACATGTGAGAAACAGGCGCCATCTCCTGCATACACCTGAGCAATACACCCTGCCTGCAACTACACAGGTCACACTCAAAACCAACAAGGAACTTCTGCCAGAACCCCAGAAAAATGTTGACCAGCCGCAAACAGAACAGGTGCATGAAGCACCCGTGGTCGTCACCCGCTCAGGAAGAGTATTGAAGCCCAATTCTCTATACAGGGCCTATACTACATTAGCTCATAACTTATATTGCTACAGCCCTGTTCCATTTGGCTGTATAAAAAGAAATTATATTATATATAGTAAATAAAATAACACTGTTATATATTTAGTCTAAAAAAATATATATATAAAAAATTTTAAAAAGCAACTGTTAGAACTGTTTCTTGTTAATTCATATTCATGTTAAACCTAGACGGATACACTCATCATTAAGAAGGGGGATGTACACTCACCTAAAGGATTATTAGGAACACCATACTAATATGGTGTTTGACCCCCTTTCACCTTCAGAACTGCCTTAATTCTATGTGGTATTGATTCAACAAGGTGCTAAAAGCATTGTTTAGAAATATTGATAGGATAGCATCTTGCAGTTGATGGAGATTTGTGGGATGCACATCCAGGGCACGAAGCTCCCATTCCACCACATCCCAAAGATGCTCTATTGGGTTGAGATCTGTTGACTGTGGGGGCCATTTTAGTACAGTGAACTCATTGACATGTTCAAGAAACCAATTTGAAATGATTTGAGCTTTGTGACATGGTGCATTATCCTGCTGGAAGTAGCCATCAGAGGATGGCTACATGGTGGTCATAAAGGGATGGACATGGTCAGAAACAATGCTCAGGTAGGCCGTGGCATTTAAACAATGCCCAATTAGCACTAAGGGGTCTAAAGTGTTCCAAGAAAAGATCCCCCACATCATTACACCACGATCACCAGCCTGCACAGTGGTAACAAGGCATGATGGAGCCATGTTCTCATTCTGTCACGCCAAATTCTGACTCTACCATTTGAATGTCTCAACAGAAATCGAGACTCATCAGACCAGGCAACATTTTTCCAGTCTTCAACTGTCCAATTTTGGTGAGCTCGTGCAAATTGTAGCCTCTTTTTCCTATTTGTAGTGGAGATGAGTGGTACCCGGTGGGGTCTTCTGCTGTTGTAGCCCATTCGCCTCAAGGTTGTGCATGTTGTGACTTCACAAATGCTTTGCTGCATACCTTGGTTGTAACGAGTGGTTATTTCAGTCAAAGTTGCTCTTCTATCAGCTTGAATCAGTCGACCCATTCTCCTATGGCCTCTAGCATCAACAAGGCATTTTCGCCCACAGGACTGCTGATTACTGGATGTTTTTCCCTTTTCACACCATTCTTTGTAAACCCTAGAAATGGTTGTGCATGAAAATCCCAGTAACTGAGCAGATTGTGAAATACTCAGACCAGCCCATCTGGCACCAACAACCATGCCACACTCAAAATTGCTTAAATCACCTTTCTTTCCCAGGACCAAACCCCTAAATGCATTGAAGCAACTGCCATGTGATTGGTTGATTAGATAATTGCATTAATGAGAAATTGAATAGGTGTTCCTAATAATCCTTTAGGTGAGTGTAGATTATGTTAATGGTTGTTTGTCACCCCCTGGTGGTTGTTTACAATAAATGATGTGGAAGGTCCCAGGGGTTTGTGGGTAGGATATAAGGAAACAAATGGTCAGTTACAAGTGGTGTGTAAAAAGCAATAAAGAGAGAGCTCAGTGCTACAAAAGTGTTAGTCGTTTGTCTACACACATCTACACACTGCTTTTTTCCCTTTACATGAACATAATTCAAAACCAATGGACTGTCTACTCCAGGTAGGGAGTGTGTCATTACCCAACTAAATAAGTTTAAGTATCTCGGGGTATTGTTAACAAGTAATGGGACATTGGAGCGTGAGGTTGGCCCAGACAATCGGAGCAGCATGGGCTGTATTGCAGTTGATTTACCGCACTGGTGTGACAAAAACAGAGCTGAGCTAAAAGGCAAGGCTCTCAACCTACCGGTCTTCGTTCCTGCCCGCACCTATGGTCATAACTGAAAGAACAATATTGCTAATACAAGTGGCCGAAATGGGTTTTCTCAGAAAGGTAGCTGGCTTTCCTGTTAGAGGTACTGTAGGATGAGAAGCTCAGTCATCCACTAGAAACATTTGTGAGTAGAATTGCTGCTCTGTTGCATGTAAAGGCATCTAGTAAGGATGTCACCAGGATGCCTCCCTAGGGCAGCTGAACTTAGGGAGAGATAATGTAAGGTTTTGGTTAGTTATGCTCACCGTGCGTTGAAAAAAACCAAAGACAACTCAGTCGGATTGGAGAAAATACTGTTGTCATTTAGTTTATTAACAGAAAACACACGGTTGTCTATTGGCTGATCATTACAATAACTAAAGCCCCATTTACACTGCAGGTCTCGATGCCCAATTCTGATTTGTTACCTATAACTGATTTTTCTGACCGTCTGTTTACACATTCTTTCAACTATGACCCATATTCGATTCAAGTGTTTACACTTGCCATACCGTCTGAAACATTGCGCATACTTAAAGGGAGGTTCTTGCACTACACACTAGCCAAGATGGACGAAGGCGAAATATGCTTGATGCTAGCTCTGCGATATATGTAAAGTTCGCGAAATGGAGAAAGAGGAAAAGGGCCATCATTGCAGCCTGTGCATATGCTTCATTTATTGTGTCCTCAACCATTCAGAGGAATGTCTGGGTGCGAGACGTGTCGGGGTCGCTCTCTGGTGGCTTGCAACAGGTGCGGGCTACCGCACACTGGCGCATCTGTTTGGGATGAGCAGCGCCTCGGTGTGCCTAATTACATCATTAAACCGTGAAGAAGTCGCAGTTTTAATGATGTACAGAGCGCAATGCCTCAGAAAATCCGATCTGTCTGTTTACACGACAATCACATTAGCACATATCTGATTTATATCTGATTTATTTCCACATGAAGGAGGCCTGAAACCGATCTTGAAATATCGGAATGCATGCCTTTTTTCCTGTTTACACGGACATAGAAAATATCCGATATGTGTCACATAAAAGCAAAAAAAAAGGAATTGGGTCACATTTAACGGACAGTGTAAACGTAGCTTAAAACTAGTGAGGTTGAAATTTTGAGCAGTAAAAATACATCCATTTATACAGTACAGCCAAGTTGGGAACGCCAATTAACCAAAACATGCAGTCTTTTTACTGTGAGAAACCGGAGAAAATCCTCCAAGCACGTGCAGAGCGTACAAACACCGCACACACAGACCCAAAGGGGGGGGATCGAATCCAGGACCTGGAGGTGCAAGGTGATGGGTCTAAGCCACTGTGCCACCCAGAAGTCACTCAGCTGGTTACAATATTATTAGTAAGCTTGTTCTAAATTAACCAAGTGGTTTGCAACATTCAGTTAATTTTATTATTCCTTTGAACACCAATGTAAAAAGAAATTAGTGGAGGTTTTATTGATTTATCTTTTTTTTTTTTTAAGTAAGTTAATGTTACTGCATGATCAGTTTTGGAAACCAGTAGTTTTACTATGGAATGTTCAGTGTTTAGTAGTGCCACAACATGTAACTTTAGAGACATCAGTTAATTATATTCTATAAATAAAGACCAATACAAAACTTTGTTTGTAGAAATATTATCTTGGTAATTTACTTTAACTGGTTTATATGTATTTATTTTTCCATGTGGGCTACAGTAATATTTTATATATCGTTAACCTGGTGGTTTTAATGTTGTAATGAGGTCAATATGGACACTGACTGGTCTCAGATGGTGATACTCATTGTATGCTGTTAATTGAGGATTATTGCTATGCTTAATAAGACTCGTACTATTTCTCATTTGTGTTTCCTGCTTCTCATTTATATATTTTTAGTTTAATCTCAATAAGGTGTTAAATATGACTCATTTGCTTCTCATTCAAATGTAGCACTGTTTTCATGTACATTTCAGGTTACTCATTATTTTTTGTGTAAGCATCTTAATAGCATTGCATTCTTGTTTCTCCTAAGTTACCTTTAGGAGAAATACAAAAGTTAAAGTAGACCTGTAGTGAGAAAGATAAATTTTTTGAGGCCAGAAAAACATCTGTCTGAGCAAATTTTGCTGGAGCAGCATGGAGTCATACAAATTGGATTTTAACCAGGAAAAAGTGGTTTTGTGGGGGCTCGTGATTGCATTCACATGACTTTTCTCCCCCCTTTCTTCTGCAGAATGACACAATAGACAAAAGGCCAGGGGCCATTTTGTCCCAGGTGGTGAAGGAGGAAGAGTGCCCAGTGCTGTATATTAGCCAGAAACTGTCAGTGGGAAAGATGAAGTTCAGCAGCATACAGAAGGAGTGTCTGGGCATCAAGAGGACAGTCCTCACTCTCTGGGACTACCTACTGAGACATTATTTCACCCTCAGTTCAAATCACCCCTTACCCCCATTCCAATGCATGAAGGATTTCAACATGTTGCTTCAGCTTTTTGAGGTGGTCCAGAGCCTGGGTGCACAGATGGCTGACTTCTTTTGTGTCGAAGTGGGGGGTACTCAACTGCAGGCTGGATGGCTCCCTGAGTTGGGCAATGGGGATATCTGGCAGCAGATAGAGAGAGGGTGGTGAAGTCAACAGGTACCAGGTAATGCTTAACACCTGTGGCTCATTAGGCAATTATATTAATGTGTGTCTATTTGTGTTAGGCAGAGATTAAGATAGAGACCTGTGGCTAAGTGTGTATACCTGCAAGGGTGTGTGTGTTTGCATGCTGAAAAGCAACAATTTGATTCATAACATGCGCATGTTTGCCAGCATATCCTATAATAAAGAACGTTTTAAATTTAATCAAGAAACACACAAGATGTTGCAGAGACAGTGTCCATAAGCCTAGCATGTTTTGTATGTTCATCCTTCAATTTTTGTCTGGATTAGCAGTACAAGTTATCTTGTAAAAGTTATCTTTAAAAGCCTGGAACCCGGTTTGAAAGGCCAAACCAAAAGAAGAATGTCTTACATTTTTCTGCTGTCAAAGTCTCTCAAATATGTCTATTTTGTTCTGTTGAGTTCTGCACTCCTATGACAATCTGGATCATGAGGGATGTTCAAGGAAAGAAGCAGAGTGCCCCCCTGTGTTTGAAAGGATGAAAGCCCCCCTTTATTCCTTACACATGAACCTCAGGAAATTGTGGGTCACCAGTGAGCTGTAATTAAATCCACTGTGACTGTCAAAGCCATTTGCAAAAAAAAAATCCTATGAAACTCATTTACACTTCAAACCCATGCCCAGAATGTGTGTCTCCAAAACTAAACATACACACAAACACAAACAAATGATGCACTGCATGGTTGCTTCCTTGCCTGCTGACCCTCTCACTGTACAATATCACACACATACAGTATGCATACCTGCCTACTGATATGCACTTCTATTTCTCTCTCGCTTACACACACACACACACACACGTACAGCCCATCTACATGTGACACAAAAAAACAGTTAGAATACTGTGTCCCTTCCCAGATATTTAAAGACATGAATTTGCCATAAGCTTGCAAATGCAAATATATCCTCTGGCACTCATACACAAACTACAATTTTCTTTGCTTGTCAGGTGACATGATAACAAAGGTTTATGATAACAAAGCATATTCAATTTCAGGTTTAAACTCCAGGTTTAACATCTGTGGTACAATATGACACAATATCTTTATTGTCCCCTTAGGATTTTTTTTTCAAGGGCCGCTGTTATTCGTTATTTTGTATTACATTCATTCAGTTTCATTTGTATTGCGCTTTTAACAATAGTCATTGTTGCAAAGCACCTTTACAGACTGAAATGAAATGATGGAACTGTGTATGTAATGTGAGGAAATGTGTATGCATCAAAATGATCAGATTGTACCTGATGACCCAGCTGAGGGAGATGGTGGCAATGGCAACATGAAGAGACCTTGAGAGGAACCAGATCCAACAGGAATGGGTGATAAAGGATAGCAGGAATTGTTTTGCAGTCATACTGTGTATTAGGCAGTTGGAGTTTCAATATAACAGATCATGTCTTTAAGTTAATAGGGAGTCCAGTTTGTTATTGGAGATGCAGGTAGACTGTGGGAAATTCCAGTTCTGAGCTAATGAGCAACACAAGTCCTCAAAGAACAGCTGTCTGCATTGTTTAGACATTCTTCCTCCGTCATTAGTGATAATTTTATTTGTGATAGGTGTGTGTTAGTTAGCACCCTGACGGAGAAGATAGTAGCATTAGAGGAGCGCATCCAGACTTTAGAGAGGGTTAGAGAGCGCGAGAGCAGCGTTAATCCTGTTGTGGAAAGTCTGGGTGCCACAGGTGGAGATAATCATCCCCCGACTCCGGCAGTAGAGCCCTCACAGCGGGGCGAGTGGGTGACGACTCGGCGGCATACTCGTTCAGCCAAAGCTAACGCTAAGGCTAGCCCACCGGAGCACACCTCTTCTGCGCTTCACGTGTCCAACAGGTTCGCTCTCCTCAGTGATGCACCCGCTGAGAAACCTGAAAGAGCTCTGGTTATAGGAGACTCTATATTGAGACACGTGAAATTAGCTAGGCCTTTAGGGGCGCCAGCGGCAGTGGTCAGGTGTATCCCGGGAGCCAGAGCACCGGACATAGCAGGTAATCTTAGGGCTCTAGGTCAGCATAGGTTCTCTAAGATAGTGGTACATGCTGGAGCTAACGATATACGCCTTCGTCAGTCAGAGGTTAGTAAGAGTAACTTTACAGAGGTGTTTAAAATAGCGAAGGCGATGTCCGAAGAAGTAGTTTGCTCTGGTCCCATCCCAATGAGACGTGGCGACATAGCTTACAGCAGGTTATGGTCGCTGAACCGCTGGATGTCCAGGTGGTGCTCCGAAAACAACGTGGGCTTCATTGACAATTGGAAGACTTTTGAGGGCAAAACTGGCCTGTTAGGGCGGGACGGTGTCCATCCCACTCGGGAAGGTGCTGCTCTCATTTCTTGTAGTATAGCACATAGTCTCAGAAGAGGCCTAGTTAATCGGTGACAATCCAGAGCCAAGGCCAGGGAGCAGACAGACAGGCTAAACCAACCGTCTGCTAGCTGCATAGAGTCGTCACTCAGGGTTCATCATATTGAGACTGTGTCTGTTCCCCGAGATAAACATAAACATACATTTAGAAAGACTCAGAAAGTCTGTTTTAGTAATTTAATTAACATAGACACCACAAACTCAGATCACACTGAATGCGCAGCCAGCACCTCTGATCTGAAGCTAGGACTGTTAAATATTAGATCTCTCGCATCTAAAGCAGTTATTGTTAATGAAACTATCACAGATCAGGAGCTTGACATATTATGTTTAACAGAAACCTGGATTAAACAGGACGAGTATGTGGCTCTAAATGAAGCTAGTCCTCCTGGATACAGCTACATACACCAGCCTCGGCTAACTGGTAGAGGAGGAGGAGTCGCAGTTATTTATAACGATAATCTGTCTCTCGTACAAAAACACAGTTTTAAATCTAATGCATTTGAAGTTCTCTATAGTAACATAAAGTCAGCTCAGTCAATCCCGCTAATCATCATTTACAGACCCCCTGGGCCGTACTCGGAGTTTCTCTGCGAATTTGCAGATTTCCTTTCAAACCTTGTTGTTTCTGTAGATAAAGCGTTAATTGCTGGAGACTTTAATATTCATTTTGAGAATCCAGAAGACCCTCTGAGAACAGCATTCTTGTCCATACTGGACTCAGTAGGAGTAAATCAGTGTATAGTAGGACCCACTCATAAAGCAGGTCACACTTTGGATTTAATATTATCCTTCGGATTAAGTATAGGAAATATAACCACAATTCCACAGTCTGAAGTTATCTCAGATCACTACCTTGTCTCGATTAAAGCGTGTTATAGTAATAATGTACGCACAGCACCGCGCTTCCACCTTAAACGTACATTTACATCAAATACCGCACAGAGCTTTATCAATAATCTTCCAGAATTATCTACTTTGATTGGATCGCCATCTGACTTCACAGAACTCGAACAGGCGAATGAATATCTAGAGTCAGCACTTCGTTATAGCTTAGATAATGTCGCTCCAGTTAAAAGGAAAATGATTAGAGATAAGAAACTCGCTCCTTGGTATAATGACCACACACGTGCTTTAAAACAAACCGCTCGCAAATTCGAACGTAAATGGCGCCAAACTAAATTGATAGTATTCAAAATAGCTTGGAAGGAGAGCATCCTGAACTATAAAAAAGCTCTCAGTGATGCTAGATCAACATATTTCTCCACTCTAATAGAAAATAACAAAAACAACCCGAGATTTTTATTTAATACCGTAGCTAAATTAACTAAAAACAAGACCACTGCAGAAATTTCCACAACATCATCATGCAGTAGTGAGGATTTCATGAACTTTTTCAATAATAAAATCATAAATATTAGGCAAAAAATTCAGGCTTTGAAACCAGACAATTTAAATAATTCAGATGATCTAACCACATCACATCAGAACTTAGAACACTTTACTCCCCTTGAAGCGAGGGAACTAATTTCACTCATCTCTTCTTCAAAATCGTCAACCTGTATATTAGATCCTATACCGACACATTTTCTCAAGCAGATAGTACCAGCAATAATAGAACCCCTGTTGAAAGTAATTAACTGTTCACTCAGTAGTGGGTATGTCCCCAAATCCTTTAAATTAGCCGTTATTAAACCGCTAATCAAGAAACCTGACCTTGACCCCTGTCTGCTTTCTAATTACAGGCCGATATCAAACCTTCCCTTTATCTCCAAGATTTTGGAAAAGGTAGTATCACAGCAGCTATGTTCACATCTACACAGAAATAGCATAAATGAACTGTATCAGTCAGGATTTAGGCCTCATCACAGCACAGAGACAGCACTTGTTAAAGTAGTAAACGACCTCCTATGGGCCTCTGATCAGGGTTGCGTCACTATACTTGTGTTACTGGACCTCAGTGCAGCTTTTGACACCATTGATCATAGTATTCTCCTTCACAGATTAGAAAAGGTAGTTGGAATTAAGGGAACTGCCCTCTTGTGGCTCAGATCCTACTTGACTGATCGTTATCAGTTTGTAGATTTAGATGGTGACCATTCCTCATGTTCTCAAGTGGAGTTTGGTGTTCCACAGGGCTCAGTTTTAGGCCCACTGCTTTTTTCCCTTTACATGCTTCCTCTGGGCAACATAATTCGTAAACATGGTATTAGTTTTCATTGTTATGCTGATGACACACAATTATATGTCTCAGCAAAACCAGATGAGAAAAACCAGTTTGCTAAAATTGAGCAGTGTGTGCAGGACATACGAGATTGGATGTTAATTAATTTTCTTCTGCTTAATCCTGATAAGACAGAAGTTCTAGTCATAGGACCACAAGTAGCTAGAAGTAAGCTTTCTGATCAGACTGTAACTTTAGATGGCCTTTCTGTTCCATCAAGTGCAACAGTTAAAGACCTCGGTGTGATTATAGATTCCAGCCTTTCGTTTGAAGCTCATGTAGATAATATCACCAGGATAGCTTTCTTTCACCTTAGAAATATTGCCAAGATAAGAAACATATTGTCACTAAATGATGCAGAAAAACTAGTTGATGCTTTTATCACCTCTAGGTTGGATTATTGTAACGCCTTACTGTCTGGTTGTTCAACTAGGTGTATAAACAAGCTTCAGTTAGTACAGAATGCAGCAGCGAGAGTCCTCACTAGAACCAGAAGATACGAGCACATCACCCCTATCTTATCTACACTGCATTGGCTCCCTGTGAAATTTCGCATCGATTTCAAGATACTACTTTTGACATTTAAAGCACTAAATGGTCTCGCGCCACAGTATTTGAGTGAACTGTTAGTGTCTTACGATCCGCCACGCCTACTTCGATCAAAGGATGCAGGCTGCCTGTCAGTACCACGTATTATTAAAACTACAGCAGGGGGCAGAGCTTTTTCTTACAAAGCCCCAAAGTTATGGAATAGTCTTCCTGTTAATGTTCGGGACTCAGACACAGTCTCAGTGTTTAAGTCTAGGCTAAAAACTTATTTATTTAGCCAAGCATTTTTGTAAATAGATTAACCTTAGGTAAAGGAGCAGATCTGGGGGACTCATGGACGTAGAGTATTCTGGTGAACTGGTATGTTTAGATGCTGTCCTCCCCACTCTCATTGTTCACTCAGGTTTGTTGACGGTGAGGTGATTGGTTGCTTTACATCTCAGGGAGCCCTCATGTTTGTGTTTCCTTCTGGCTCTCCCTTTTAGTTATGCTGTTATAGTTAGTCCTGCCGGAGTCCCTGCTTGCACTTTGCACTAATATACATTCACCTTATACATGTTGACTGTGACCATACCTAACTGCCATCTCTCCTTATTTTCTGTTCTCTCCTTTTCTGCTCTCTCTCTCTCTCTCTCTCTCCCTCTCTCTGTCTCTCTGTCGAGCTATACATGTTCGCTCCTGAGTTGCCAGTGATCCAGACCCCTCTGCCCTCTGAAGCCGTCTAACCCGTCCTGGAGTCCTGCTTCTGGTTGGAGATCCCGTCACATGGATGCCCCGTGTGGTCTGCCTGGATGCGCTTGGTGGCTGGGGATGGTTTCCATGAAGACTGTCCTATCATCGATTGATGCTCTGGGGACCTGTGACTTCAGTTGTTCGATAGCTCAGGACTGGAATCTCCTACAGTCTACCTGAGCCTCCGGGAACAAACTGGACTCCTTTTAATTTAAATTTTAACACATCTCCTGTTACACTGAACTTCCAGTACACATTATTATGCTGATCATTCTCTGCTATCCGTTATCACCCAGATGAGGATAGGTTCCCTGTTGAGTCTGGTTCCTCTCAAGGTTTCTTCCTATTACCATCTCAGGGAGTTTTTCTTTGCCACCGTCGCCCTCGGCTTGCTCATCAGGGACAATCTTATCATTTTGATTCATACACATTGCATAAAAACTTACTTCTTTTTATTGTGTAAAGCTACTTTGCGACAATGTCAATTGTTAAAAGCGCTATATAAATAAAATTGAATTGAATTGAATTGAATTGTGGTGACCAGCCACAGTCACCACAAGCATCTCAAGCAGACCACTAAGGTTTTCTCTAAGGTTTTATATTAGAGAAATATAAAAACTCTAGCAATTAAAGAAAAGCACTTAAGGCATAGATAGATACAGACAAGTATCACACACCATAACATATGTTAACGCATAGCTTAACCCACATTATAAATACCCTGTTAAACCCATATTAGACCTACTACGTCCTGTTCACTCTCTTACTTCACTACTTCACTAATATTAGTAATGCTGGTGAATTACAGTAGATAAGGTATGGTTTAAAATATTTTTTCTAAACCAATTAACAAATTACTTTATTTAAGGATCAAAATTTGATCAGAAACACATTATTTTGCAAAGGTTTCAACTTAATTAGCATAAGGTATAAAGCAAAAAGCATAAAATATTAGCATATTAGTACTTATACAATAGTTAGTTCCAACCAAGTGATCTGCTTGGATGAGAGGCATTCTATGAAGGGTGATAATAAATGGTAACAGCACTGAAATGTTTAACTCAGTGTATCACTGCATCATGTCCCAAGTATACTAACAATCATTAATGACACTGTGACAATGTAATTAATAATCTTTAAATACATAATCATGGAATGGGTAAAAGATTGGTATGGCTCACAGTACTAACAGCAGCTATCTGCTGAATCCCACATAGCACACTTGGTTTTCATTTGATGCTATTTGAGAATTAACCCTGAAAGCAGAAAGTTTACAGAGCTGATATTTTAAAGATATACAAAGAATACAAATTGTATAATAAGTTAGCCGAAAACAATATTGTTTTATTTTGTATATGCGTTTGAGTATGAAAGTGAGTTGCTGATAAACGCGTGCACAGATATGAGCAGATTTATCGATAAAACTGCAGACATACCCCAGAAATGCAACAAACACAAAAATATATGCTACAGTACTTGCTGAATACAATGTGACAGCATGCAGAATCCCTGGGCTTTGACTGCACTTTCTCCATTCATTATTATTATTAGTACATTATTAGTACAATCTCTAAAAATGCTGGGTTTCTGTAAACATATCATTGGGTTGTTTATCCTGGGTTTCTGTAAACATATCCTTGGGTTGTTTATACTGGGACAAAATTCTGGGTTATTTTGGGTACTTTAGATTAGATTACATTTAACTTTATTGTCACTGCACATGTACTGTAGGTACAAGGCAACGAACTACAGTTAGCATCCAACCAGAAGTGCATTTGTACAGTGCAGAATAATTTGCATATATAAATAGTATATATTGGGGTAGTTAATTATAATGGTGCAAATGAGCAATGATTATAGGTGGTACAGTAAGGAGGTATTGTATACCATGATAAAGAATATTGCATATGCAAACATTATACAATGAGGAATGTAATATAATGAGGTTTACCTCCACGGGGTGCCGGACATTTAGGATGAAGACAGGTTTTTGGTATGGTTTCAAGAGAGAAACATGAAAGGTAGGATGAATACGGTACTGTGAGGGTAGTCTTAATCTGTATGTTACAGGGTTGAGTTGTTCTAGGACCTTGAAGGGGCCGACATACCTGGGGCTAAGTTTTTTGCAGGGCTGTCTTAGGCGCAGCAGTGGATCTGTGTTGGTCGGCATTGGTCTTGTATCGACATACAGCTCTCTGCAGATGATAATGTGCTTCTTCCCAAACTTTCTCACTCTCCTGAGACCAGTACTCTACTGCCGGGAGTTCCGACTGTTCCCTGCCCCAGGGAAATAATGGTGGTTGGTAGCCGAAAATACACTGGAAGTGGGTGAGACCAGTGGTAGATTAGCGCAGGGAGTTCTGGGCATACTCAGCCCAGCCCAGGAACTGACTCCAGGAGTTCTGGTGACCATGGGAGAAGATACGAAGGAAACGGATGATCTCTTGGATCTTTCGCTCCATCTGTCCATTAGTTTGGGGATGATACCCTGAGGATAGACTTACAGTCACGCCTAGGAGACGAAAAAATGATCGCCAAACTTGCGATATGAACTGGAATGTCCTCCGGAATTCGGTAGTAACGGAAGACCCACCTAAAGAGTAGTTCAGCTGTTTCCATTGCAGTTGGTAAGTTTCTAAGAGAGATCAGTCGGCAACCTTTAGAAAATCTATCCACCATGACCAGTACATAGGTGTTCCCTTCAGATTCTGGTAGGTCAGTGAGAAAATCTACTCCCCAATGCGACCAGGGTCGTTGAGGAATGGGTAGGGGTATGATCTTTCCAGCCGGTAAGTGTCGGAGTTTTTGACCTGGCACATTCTTGACATCCCCTGACATACCTACTCATGTCTCTCTCCATGTTTGGCCAACAGAAACGTTCTTGTACTAATGCAAGCGTCCTATCGATCCCCGGGTGTCCAGTGCTCAATGAACAGTGTACTGAGTGAATGAGGGGTTTACGATCTTTCTCAAGAATGAAATGGCGGAGTGGAGGACAGTCAGTTGGAGGTACAGGCGCTGGTTCAGTCAAGAATGAAGGGAGTTTCCATTGAATGGGGTTGACGAAGATCTTTTCGGGGAGTATTGGGACAGGCTCCTCTACGGATTCACTGGGTACATGTATACGTGATGGAGCATCAGCTTTGATGTTCTTTGTACCCGGGAGGTAGGAGATCGTGAAGTCGAACCAGGTGAACAAAAGGCCCATCTGGCTTGTCGTGGATTTAGTCTTTTGGCATTCCTCAGATATTGCAGGCTCTTGTGATCCGTCATGACTAAAAACTGGTGTGCTGCCCCTTCCAGCCAATGTCTCCATTCCTCTAAGGCCATCTTTATCGCTAGCAATTCCCGGTCTCCAATGTCATAAATCATCTCTGCCTGATTGAACTTTCATGAAAAGAAGGCACAAGGATGGAGTAAAGGCGGATTTCCTTGCTGCTGAGAGAGAACGGCTCCCACTCCGGTTGTTAAAACATCCACCTCTACTACAAAAGGGAGGTTTGGATTGGGATGTATGAGGATTGGTGCTAAAATAAAGGCTTGCTTTAGGGATTGAAATGCAGAAATGGCTTCAGGAGTCCATGTTAACGACTTTGGTTTACCACGGAGAAATGAAGTCATGGGGCCTGTGGTGATACTGTAGTTTTTTAAGAATCTCCTGTAGAAATTAGCAGATCCCAAAAACTGTTGTAATTATTTGATGGTTGTGGGTTCAGGCCAGTTGGTTATGGTTGATACCTTTGCTTCATCCATCCTCACTCCCTGTCAGTCAATAATGTAACCAAGAAAATGAACTGACACCTGGTGGAAGGAGCATTTTTCTGCTTTTAGAAACAATTGAAACTCTTGTAGATGTTGGAGTACCTGGGTGACATGACGGCAATGTTCACACTCAGACTTGGAAAATATTAGAATGTCGTCGATGTAAACAATTACAAAGTGGTGAAGGAAGTCTTGGAGGACCTCATGCATAAAGTTCTGGAATACAGAAGGGGCATTGACTAGCCCATAAGGCATCACCAAATACTCATAATGATCGGTAAGTGTTACAAACGCCGTCTTCCATTCATCCCCTTTTCTGATTCTAACCAAGTTGTAGGCCCTTCTAAGATCTAGTTTGGTGAATAATACAGACCCGCGAAGACATTGTAGGGATGCTGGGACCAGGGGCAACGGATATCGGAATTTTATCGGGGCTTGGTTGAGAGTGTGAAAGTCAATACATGGTGTAAACCACCATCTTTTTTGGCCACAAAGAAGAAGCTAGTGGCTGCCGGTGAAGTTGATGGGCGGATATAACCCTGGTGAATCGCCTCAGAAATATATTCCTCCATGGCTTTCCTCTCAGGAAGGGATAGTGAATAAATTCATCCATGGGGTAACGGTTCGCCTGGGATTAGGTCAATGGCACAGTCCCATGGTTGATGTGGTGGTAGTTGGGTTGCTTTTTTGGGGCAGAAAATGTCAGAGAAGGCCGAATACTGGTGAGAAATTTCCTTGACTTCTTTGGCTACTGGGCTTTCGATTGAAGTAGCTTGGAGTGGTAAAGGCTGAAGTTTTAACGGTAGCGAGGGAAAACAAGTGGAAGAGCAACTTCACTTAAGAACCTCACCCGTAGTCCAAGATTGGGTAGGGTTGTGTTGAATGAGCCATGGGCATCCTAGGACAATGTCAGAGGTAGATTCCTCTAGGACTAAGAACATGATCTCCTCCTGATGCAACAGGCCAATTTGTAGTTTGACAGGACTCGCGATCAGGTGTACAGACCTTTTGGAGAGGGGTCTTCCTGTTATGGATTGGACCTGGTAGGCCTTCGATGTCGGGGTGGTCTTGCGTTTGAGATATTGGCATAATCCCCTGGAGATGAAGTTGCCAGCTGACCCAGAGTCGAGGAGAGCTGCCACTGAAACGGTAACATGAGATACAGTAAGGCTAACGATAGTGGTTCAGGGCTATAACTTTTCTATTTGAGTAGAAATTGCACTCATTATGGGACGAGGAGTCTACAAGATCTAAATGAACCGTTCCAATTCTATGTCATCATCATAGGTAGCAAGCATGAGTCTCAGATTGGGTTCCAACCCCTGACAGTAGGTGGTTACGAGAGCCTGCTCATTCCACCCACTAGCAGCTGCTAGAGTACGAAAACGTAAGACATAATTCATGTATGGATTGGTTACCTTGTTTCAGGTGGCAAACATGAGAGAGCACTGTAGCAGGAAGCCCTTGCAATTCCCCGTCGCTCCAGAGAAGGGCACTGATCGTGCCATGGGACTGGACACCTGAGGCACTGAGGAAGCGGAGGATCTTGTTGCCTGGAGCGTCTGACGTAGCATATTCGCTAGCGCTGCTACCAGATCGGTCTCATTCATCCTTGAAAGTTGGTGAAAGGTCCAGGCTTCTGTAACAAAGACGGATTCTACTAGATGGTTAGTATAAAGATGAGTGAGTTTATTATACAGGAGGATACCTCACGACAGAGTATGAAAAGCAGTTTAGCGGTATTTATGAGGAAAATATCAAATGACCAGCGACGGATTGAGTGAACCAGGTTTTGTGTTTGGATGGATATTGGAACAGGAGCGCTGGGCAGTTAGATCGGACAACGACAGAACACGAGAGAAACCACTCACCACGGCGGTACAGGAGTTGTCACTCGGCACTTGGAGCAGGATCACTTCTGAAAGGAAGCGTACAGATGAGTAGTTAGTTTTACTAGACTTTTTCTTTCTTACTAGAACGTAGGCGTTTGAGTCCACTTTCAATATAAGAGCCTGGACGTTGTCTGAGGCGTGGTGTGTGGTTTTTATGTGCATGCGTTGAGTGGCGACAGGTGATGGTGATTAATACTCAGGTGATAAAGGGCGTGGTGTTTGGTTGAGTTCCGAGTATCGTCCAACTGTGACAATAAGTGGGTGCAATAGGAAGGTATTGTATACAATGATAATTTGCATGTAAACAGTATATACAGTGGAAGAGTTATGTACAAAGAGTGCAATACAAAAGGTTACATACACTGAGTGCAATGAAGAAGGATATATGGCATGATAAAATGTATATGCATATGAATATATATACAGAGGATGGTTATGTACAATGAGTGCAATGGTTGTAGATGAGGAAACATATTGTATACCATGTTTATGATATTACAGTAGAGATGGTTATATACATGTGTGCAACTTGTTATTGGGAGTGGAACGTGGTAGGTCATTTTTATACAATATGTGCAGCAGTTATTAATCGTGCAGTCCTAAGTGTTCAGTTTATGTCCAGTAGTGAGGAGTTAGGTAGTGCAAGTTAAGGTAATGTATCCAGTCAATGTGTATGTGCTCGGGTGGAGGCAGACTTCAGCAAGGAAACAGTTGTGGGGAAAAAGCTATTCCTGAAGCTGCTTGTTTTTGTCCGGAGGGTCATGTAGCGCCTCTCAGAAGGCAGGAGGGCAAAGAGACTATGAGCAGGGTGAGAGAAGTCCTTTGTGATATTGTGTGATCTAATGAGACGACAATTCCTGAAAATGTCCTCAATCTTTGGTAGTGAAGGTCCTACAATGCGTTGGGCAGTTTTCACCATCCTCTGCAGTGCTTTCCGGTCCTACACAGTGCAGTTTCCATACAGGCTCTGATACAGCTGGTCAGGATGCTCTCGATCGTGCAACGATAGAAGTTTACCAGTATGTCTGAAGAGAGGTAGTTCTTCTTCAGAGTCCACAGGAGGAAGAGGCACTGGTGAGCCTTCTTGACCAGACTGGAGCTGTTGGTGGTCCATAAGAGATCCTCAGAGATGTGGATGCCCAGGAATTTGAAGCGGGTCCTTTAATCACACTGTTGGGTTGCATTTGCTACGAATACTAAGAGTGCTACATGATTAAACCCAATGCACAAAACAGAAAAAAAAAATGTCTCCGTTCCTTCCTAGACCTTTTATCTGTTCCAATGAACTGAAATTCAGCACGTCTTCTTTCCTTGTTTTAATCAGTAATATTTAAGTTAAATATATTTAGCGTATAGACCTAAATATACATTTTTATTCATGGACAGGTGTATTATGTTTTATCTAGAAGCGCTGGTTTCAAAATACAACATTTTTGGAGATTTGAGACAATCCCCAGACGCTAAGAAATCATAGGTTGTGTATAGAGTGATTAAAAACAATACAACCCAGGTTATGGTGAAGAAATTCTCAGACTCTTCCATTGCAGGGATTAAAAAACAGTAACAATGTCATTTTTAGAATCTGTAGAAGCTCAATGGTCCACACACAACCTCTTGTGGGGGAGCCTTTCCCTGAATTTGCTGTTTTCATGGGGGTGAGGCTAAGAAACACGCATCTTGGTTTATTCATACAGATGTACCTGTTTTACAGTACATGGAAATTTACGGGGTTGTCACTGAACGATTTACCCTGACAATGAGCAATACTGTAAGAAGAGTGGCAGCTGGCACACCTAAAATAGATGCCGAATTGTTTTTTATAGTTTAAATATTGTTGTTTTCTAAACTTGTGCTACTGTTGTTTAATTACAATATTTGTTAATTAAAAATTTTAAATGAGGTTTGGGATCCGGGATGTTTAGGCTATTTCCTACATAGTCTAATCAGAGCTCTACCGTCCGCTCGGTTCATCTTCATAGTTAGATTTGATATTTTTCGATAGTAATTCATAAATTATGTTCATAATAATCAAATGAGATGCCTTAAATCATGCTTTAAAATTTATCTAAAATTCATTTAAAACCCTCGACTCACACTTTCACTTTACAAAAGGCAGCGTTTTGATCAAAAGGCTGATAAACACATGCGATTATTCGATAAAAATGCAAACATATTCCCCCAGAAATGCAACAAACACAAATATATAGGCTACTCGCTAGATAAACGCTGGCTTTTCCAATCTGACAGCGTGATCCAATGTGAGTCGATTTATTCAAGTCATAATATAATACAGCATATTTTTGCTGTGTAGTTAATTTTTTGTGTGCATAATAATTGCATTTCAATTAATGTTTCATGGTGCTCCAGCGGGCCAGACTACTCAAGACTTTCAAGACAATCTACCAGGTTTGTTTATTTTCCAGAGAAAGCATAATACAACTGCTCATACAGTAAATAAAAAAAGTATCAAAATAAAAAAGTATTAAAAAGAAAAGGAACAAATCAAAAGTGTCATGTGTCACATCTATCCCACGACCTGTTTGTTTATTTATTTATTTACTTTTTTCCCACGCTGTCACTTTCCTCACATGCTCTTGTGTTTTCCCCAGCCTGTCATGTATTCTCATCGACATGTATTCTTCACGCACCTGTTTCTCATCTCCTCCTCTGATTACTCCAGTGATTTAAGCACGCGCTGCATGCTACTTAAATCGCTGGATTATCTTGTGTTTATACCTTGATTCTCCCGCGTTTACTTTCATTGTCTTCACGTTTATGACCTCGCTTTGTTTTTTCTCGTTCCTGATCTTCGCTTCTCGATTTGGTTTGTTCGCTTCGCTATCTGATCTTCCGGTTTCGACCCACGCTTCTCCCTTTGATTTATGGCTTTATGGTCTCTCATTTTGGTTTCGTTTTCCTCGCTCCAGTGATTTCCCGGTTTTTGATCTTGCACTTTCGCTTTGACTATGACTCTCGCTTCGCATTTTGGTTTTGACATTTCACGGACTGATTTCACAGTGTTCGACCCTTGCTTACGCTTCCCGACCACGAACCCCGGATCACGGTACAGTCATTATCCGCGCCTTGATTCACCCCGTTCCGCCACGTGCGTAGCAGAATAATCCAGCCAGCTATTAAAATAGCGGATTCTGACTGTATGAGAGCAGCATTGAAGAGTCAAGGTGCAAGCTCTTGGAGCTCATCAGCAGGAGTTACTCAGCACCAAGCAGTCTCTCGCTGACGTCACGTCCCAGCTCCACATGCTCCAACTCTCTCGACCGCAAGCATCAATGCAACAAGAGCCATGCCTCCCCGCCCCTCCCACCTACGAAGGGGATGCCCACGACCACTGCTGTTCCAGTTATGAGAGCTTCGCCAAAGAAATGAAGAGAGTGTTTGACTGCTCATGCCACAGTAGGGAGGCGGGTTGAAAACTGCTGAAGCTCCGTCAAGGCTCGCGCTCGGCTTATGATTATGCCATTGCGTTCCAGACCCTGGCCCTCTCCAGCAGTTGGAATGAACGAGACCTGTGCGATGTCTTTCTTGAAGGTCTGACTGAGACACTCCAAGATGAGCTAGTCTCCCGAGAGCTCCCCTCATCCCTCCAGAAGCTTATGGATCTGGCTGGTCGAATAGACTCACGCCTCCATTTTCGTAGGTCGGCCCGGCCTTCTCCACCTAGGGCTCTGTCTCGACCCCCGCCTCTGCGAGTTGATCCCCAGGAGGAACCCATGCAACTGGGCAGAACTCGAATCACCCCAGAGGAGCGCCACCGCCGCTGAGTGGAAGGAGCCTGCTTCTACTGCGGGAAACCAGGACACCTGCTCAAGAACTGTCCGCACTGCCCTTGGTAAACCACCTCAAGGTCCAGGCCCTCAACGGGAGTCTGCTCCCACCTATCACTCACAGAACCCCTCTCATAGGCCTAAGGGTCTTGGGCAACCACTCGGAACAGACATCGCTTTTTATCATGGAGGGATCGCATGCCGCGGTCCTCCTAGGCCTTCCCTGGTTAACGCAACACAACCCGCACATTGATTGGGCCAGGAACTCGATCATAGCCTGGAGCCCCATGAGCTGCCCCGCCCCGGTGGTAGAGCCACCGGACCTCACCCGTGTCCCTCCAGAATACCACGATCTCAAGGCAGTTTTCAGCAAATCACGTGCGGTATCCCTTCCCCCCAACACCCATACGACTGTGCCATCGACCAGCTCCCATGCACCACCCCCCCCAAGGGCCGTCTATACTCCCTGTCATCCAAAGAACACCAAACCATGGACCAGTACATTGCAGAATCCCTCGCTGCAGGTATTATCCGTCCTTCCTCTTCTCCATCAGGGGGCTGGGTTCTTTTTCGTGGCCAAAAAAGATGGTTCCCTTCATCCGTGCATTGATTATAGGGGCCTTAATGACATCACAATAAAGAACCGGTACCCTCTTCCTCTGATGTCAACCACCTTTGAACTTCTTCAGGGGGCCAGGTACTTCAACAAACTTGACCTGCGCAACGCATATCATCTCGTCCAAATTCGGGAGGGGGACAAATGGAAGATAGCTTTCAATACCCCAACAGGACATTTTAATACCTGGTGGTTTCCTTTGGAATTACTAATGCCCCCGGAGTTTTCCAGTCCCTAATCAATGATGTTCTCAGGGATTTCCTCAATATTCCTCAATATTTCAGTATTCATATATTTCATATATCCCAGAGGAACACCAACACCATGTTCGGCAGTTGCTGCAGAGGCTGCTGGAGAACAGCCTGTTCATCAAAGCTGAGAAACGAGACTTCCACACCACATCTACCACATTCCTCGGGTTCGTCATTAGCCCCAGAAGCATCGAGATGAAACCTGCCAAGCTCCAAGCTGTCACTTCAAAGACTCTTAGGCTTCGCCAAATTCTATTGTCGGTTTATCCGAGGCTACAGCTCAATCGCTGCTCCTCTAACAGCTCTCACCTCTACCAAAACGCACTTCTGCTAGAATATAAAATCTGAGGAGGCTTTCAGCAAACTTAAGAAGCGGTTCACCTCTGCTCCTATTCTCACCATCCCTGACCCATCACGCCAGTTCATCGTGGATGTTGACACCTCCAGCACAGGGGTCAGAGGCGTTCTCTCACAAAGATCCAAAATAAACTGCACCCCTGCTCATTCTTCTCCCACCGTCTACCTCCTGCTAAAAGTAATTATGGCATGTTCATGGCACGGAGACCATGAACTCTTAGCCATCAAGCTAGCCCTGGAGGAATGGAGACACTGGATAGAAGGAACAGATGTCCCCTTCCTAGTGTGGACCGACCACAAGAACCTTGAGTATCTACGGAGCACCAAGAGGTTCAATTCTCGCCAGGCCAGGTGGTCCCTCTTCTTTGCAAGGTTCAATTTTACCCTCTCCTACCGACCAGGATCTAAAAGCACCAAGCCAGACGCTCTTTCGAGACAATTTATGACCACACAAGACACTGCCGCATGCAGACTGAGAGGAAGAATCAGTCCCTCGAGATGTATGCCCTGAGGTGTATGGCCGCTAAAGATCTCTTGGAGCGAGTTCCTCCCTTGGGTTGAGTATGCCCACAACTCCCAGACTTCATCATCTACCGGTCTGTCCCCTTTCCAGTGCTGCATGGGATACCAACCACCCTTGTTCCCATCTCAGGAGCAGGAGGTCAGCGTGCCATCTGCCCAAGCTTTTGTCTGCCATTGTAAGGAAACCTGGGCCCAAGCCAGGAAGACCCTGCTATGACTCAGCAAGTCCTACAAGGAACAAGCAAACCGCAAACACTCCCAGGCCCCGAAATATAAAATAGAGCAAAGGGTTATGCTCTCCACCAGGGATCTTCCTCTCAAAACCATCTCCCGTAAACTTTCCCCCTGCTATGTAGGCCCTTTCACGATCACCAAGGTTATCAACCCCTGTGCTGTCAAGCTCTTGCTCCCCTCAACCATGCGGCGAATCAACCCGACCTTCCACATGTCCCAACTACGCTATCTCGCTTCAAGCCAGGAGATCGCCTCTCGCTAGCAGACCCTCCCCCGCCAGGACGGCTCACAGGCCCCTTCCTCCATGACAGAATGACAGGACTCCATGCAGCTAGACAGGACTCGAATTTCAGAGGAGGAGAGACATCGGCATCGCCAGGAAAGAGCCTGTTTCTACTGCGGAGACTCTGGACATTTGTTTTAATAACTGCCCCATTAAAAGGAGGCACCCTCTAGTCAGGCTGGGAGCACTAGAGGGTGCTCCTTCAGGCAGACTTCCAGAACCACGTCCTCTACTCCCTGCTACGTCAATCATCTGCGGGCAAGCTCACCATGTCCAGGAACTCATCGACACCACTTCTGACTGTAACCTGATCAGCGCCGCTACAGCTAGAGCGTTGAAGGTCCCATGTGTTCCAGTAGAACCTCCGCTTGTAATTCAGGCCCTAGACGGAAGCCCTCTGTCAGCCATCACGCGGCGAACCCACACTCTCACCCTAAGAATTTCAAGAAACAAATTTGAGGAGATCTGCCTGTTGGTTATTGAGTGATCCCATGCTGCTGTAGTTCTCGGTCTTCCCTGGTTAGCGCTTCATGGCCCACATATTGACTGAACTAAGCACACTATCACAAGCTGGAGCCTGTCGTGTTCTGGGTCTTGTCTTCTCTCGATGCTCCCTCTGTCTCTACCAGCCAAGCTTGATGATCTCCATAACATCGATGTCCCCGCCGAGTACCACGATCTCACGCTGGTCTTCAACAAGACTCAAGCGACGTCGCTTCCCCCTCATCGGCCTTATGATTGTCCCATTGACTTTCTTCCTGGCACCGTTCCTCCAAAGGGTCATCTCTACTCTCTGACTTGCCAAGAGCAAAAAGCCATGAATGAGTACATCACGGGGGCTCTCGTTGCTGGTATCATCCGTCCCTCCTCCTCACCCGCTGGAGCGGGGGTTTTCTTTGTCAAAAAGAAAGATGCATCCCTTCGTCCATGCATAGATTACAGAGGGCTCAACGCAATAACAGTCAGGAACCACTATCCCTTACCGCTCATGTCTACGGCCTTTGAACTTCTCCAAGAAGCCACCATCTTCACTAAGTTAGATTAACACAATGCCTATCATCTCGTCTGTATAAGGGAGGGCAACCAGTGGAAAACCGCCTTCAACACCCCAACTTGGAATACTTGGGAGTGCTGTTCGGACTCACCGACGCTCCTGCTGTCTTCCGTCAAGGAGACAGCGGAACAGCTGATCCTCCATGTTTTTCGTTGTCATGGTCTTCCTAAGGACATAGTCTCAGATCGAGGCCCTCAATTCACGTCACGCTTCTGGAAGACCTTTGCAAACTCATCTGAGCCACTCCTAGCCTGTCTTCCAGCTTTCACCCCCAATCCAACAGCCTAACGAAGCAAAAGAATCAATCAATGGAAGTCGCTCTCCAGTGCATGACCACGCACGATGCTGCCTCCCTGCCATCTGCCTCCACGGGGCTCTCCCCATTCCAGTGCTGTCTAGACTACCAGCCACCACTATTTCCAACTCAAGAGGAGGAGGTAGAGGTCCCCTCGGTTCAACATTTCGTCCGCCGATGCAAACGGACATGGCTACGAGCTAGACGAAACCTGTTGCAAGCATCCAGGTTGTACAAACGACAGACGGACTGCCACCTTACCAAGGCACCCAGGTACTGCGTGGGGGAGAGGGTCATGCTCACTACTAAGGACATCCCGTTAAGAACTAAGACTCTCACGTAAACTCTCACCTCGCTTCATCGGCCCCTTCACTATAACCAGAATAGTAAAACCGTGTGCTATCCTACTCTTCTATGCGACTCATTCATCCCACGTGTCTCAGCTTTGACGCATGGTAGAGTGCCTTCTCGTCTCTTCACAGCACACAGCTTCAGGTTACCCAGCTCACGCATCTCAAAATCATCTCTGCTCCTCTGCATTTGGATCCATCTCTTCGCCCCTTCATCACTCGTTTTGTGACATCCTGTCTATCACGCAATACACAAGGAATTTGAAAAACTATGTGAATAATTCCAAACCTGTTGCTCTCTCATAAATGGACAAGACATGGCTGCGACAGATTTGAGAAAATTACCTCCACTTATATAGACGCAACCGGGGGATAGAATGTTACATATTATTAGACACAAACGGAGATTAACACACGAATGATGACCACAGCCACACACACATGTATACATATACTGTATGTATGTTTAAATGCATCCATCTATATATACAGTATATATCACTGCATGAAAAGAGCTGTGGATTAACGTATGGTGTGTTTTGCAGTTGCAGGAGTCCAGGTGTAGGGTCATTCACACAGATGCAGAGAGAGAACTGTGGCAGACTGCAATGGTGAAGCTGATGTCCGATGAGGAGGATGCCATTGCATGCCATGCCGTCAGCGTGTAATATCTAATGGGACCGAGCTATAAGGACATTTATTTTGTACATCTAACAAGCACTGGTACATGTTTGTTTTAGTATTGCTTTCAGTTTAATTGCACCTTCATAAATGCACATTTGTTCATTTTTTTCATATTTTGTTTTTTACCCCTTATTCTTACTTTGCTTTGTATATTTATTAGTGTTTGATTTGATTTTAATTTTAAAAAATCTTATTGATTTTAATAAATCAATTCTATTGTAATTTTTAGATAGGGTCTATCTACATAACTGCCCAATAACCAATCAAGTCACTAAGTTATGAGGGCTTAGGTTGGGCTGAATAAAAATGAGCTGCCTAATGTCCCAATAGACATCAGGGTTTTGGGAGTGTTTTAAAAACAACCAATCAAAGTAGAGATAAATAAACCAATAGGGAAGAGCAGAGTTGTGCAAAGGTGTAAAATGCAAATGGGGCTTGAGGTGTGAAGGTCTCCTGACAAAATCCTTGACTGGATTATTTGCCATGGCAACAAATGGCTGTACCATGGAAGGATTCCTCAGCGAGATACATCCGAATTGGTATCAATCCGGAAGTATCCTAGCTTGGTGGAATTTGATGTATACGGTCAGTGGTACTTGTAGATACTTCCGAAAATCAATGCTGTATATGAGAGTTTCCCAGTACAGATACACCAAGATCCTTTTCTTTTCCCACGTGAGTCAGTCTGCGTCAGTCATGCTCTTTAACCAATCAGATGTGACCTCGCCATTTCAACCAATCATAACCTGCCCAAAGCGCAGCCTAAATCCTATTTAAATTAAATAAACCTGCTTCCGAGCAAGTTTAAGCTTACGGACCTGTTGCTATGACAGCAAGTGTGAGATGCGCATCAAAGAAAGAAACAATCCAAGATCAGGACAAATCCACAACAATGAAATCCAGCTAACTGAGTTAGCAACGTACGAAGAACGGACCCCAGAGTTTGAGTTATGTTTGTTTAGTTTCTTTCCCATTGTTTTGTTTAAATAAAAGACTTTGTATGTTTGAAAACACTCTGCATCTATGCCTGCCTTCTTAAGCCCATTTCAACAACAGCAGTTTGCAATACCATCACAATTCATGACTGTAGGTTACATTTTAAAAGTAAATTGCAAGTAAATTACAAACTGCATGTAACGTTGTAAAAAATAAATAAAACAGTATTAGACACAAATATATGATATGGTAGTATAGACATTGAAAAAGTCATTTACAGATGAGTGCACAAATGTAAAGCAATTATTAATTTAATATAACGGAGCTCTACCATCTACGTGAGAACAGAAAACAAACAAAAAAGCTCGTGCACTAATAAACTTAAAATGAGCGCGCACGCTGGACTGATGTGTGCCGCTCTCTCTCTTGCTAACTCTCTTGCTGGGTCTTTGCTTCTGTCTCTTTACTTGCTGCGCGCTTGTCTTTTATCTTATTTTCTTTTTTTCTTTGTCTTCAGCTTTATCTTGGCCCTGATACCGTACCGGTGCTACCTAAATGATCGCACAAAGTGCCGAGGTATCAGGACCCTTAAATAAACACTCTGCACAGAGTGGATGCCCCTGGAATTTTGGAAAGGATGACACAGCTATGGTGTATTGTCAGGAGGTCATATTTTGTTCAAAGTCCAATGTCCTTAGTCCATATTGATATGAACCACAAGCTCATAAGCTAGGTATAGTTTCATATTTTAACTGCAATACTTTATTGTTATGCAATGTAAATGACCATAGGTAAATCCAGAGTTGCTCCCATTAAGGTCCAGACTATTCCCAGGCTTGAACTGACAGCTGCTGTCATCTCAGTTGCCATGAGCAATATGCTTAAACAGGAGCTGGAATATGCAGATATAGAAAATCACTTTTGGACAGTGGTTTTAGGATACATCAACAATGAAGCACGTCGATTTCACACATTTGTAGCGAACAGAGTGCAGAAGATACATCTCAGCACTAGTCCTCAACAGTGGAGATATGTTCCCACTAATGAAAATCCTGTTGACCATGCGTCAAGAGGTTTAAACATTGATGAGATTCTTAAGACCAATTGGTTGACAGGGCCAAGTTTCTTATGGAAGAAGGATATACCTCCTACTGCAGATATTGACACAGCACTAAAGGTTGGAGACCCTGAAGTGAGACAGGCTCAGGTTCTGAGTGCAGAAACAACAGAAATCAGCCTCTCAGACCGCTTATCAAAGCTGTGTTCATGGTCTGGAGCTGTCTAAGCTGTGGCTCGCCTCATTCGCAGAGCAAAAGGAAATAAGTCCAGCAGTTACAGTACAGTAGCTGAACGAGAACATGCTACTTGTATCATCATTAAGGATTTACAAAGTAACACCTATGTGAAGGATATCAAGTTGTTGAGCAAGGGTGCCCAGCTGTCACCTAACAGCAAGCTGTATCATCTTGATTCCTTCCTTGATCGAGAAGGGTTACTCAAGGTAGGAGGAAGGCTCTGCAATGTGCCCCTACCAAACTCAGTCAAACATTCAAAGATGATCATCTCTCAATGTCAGGAGAATGTCAAACATCAAGGGAAGGGACTCACAATCAATGAGATCCGATCACAAGGCTACTGGATTCCAGGAATCAGCAGAGCAGTGGCATCCCATGTGCATCACTGTGTGACATGTCGAAAGCTCAGAAGACCCACAGAAGAACAAAGAATGGCCGACCTACCTTTAAAGCGCACAACTCCATCCCCACCCTTCACATACTGTGGTATGGACTGCTTCGGCCCTTCATCACCAAACAGGGTCGAAAAGAGCACAAGAGGTACAGCCTCCTCTTCATGTGTTTCAGCTCCAGAGCTATTCATATAGAAATGCCAGATAACATGTCTACAGATGCCTTCATCAATAGCCTGCGCTGTTTCATTGCATTACGTGGAGCAGTACGCCAAATCAAATGTGATCAAGGCACCAACTTTGTAGGAGCCAAAAATGAGCTGACAAATGCTCTCAAGGAAACTGAGGTGAATCGCTTGACGGTGTTCTTAGCGGAAAAACAGTGCGACTTTGTCCAAAATGCTCCCCATTCAAGTCATGCAGGTGTGGTATGGGAACGGCAAATTAGAACAGTGAGGAATGTTCTTCGCTCAACTCTCTCACTCGCTTCTGACAGACTGGATGATGCATCACTGAGAACACTGTTTTATGAAGCTATGGCAATTGTAAACAGTAGACCACTTTCAGTTGGCAACTTAAATGACCCCAACAGTCTGGTACATCTCACCCCTAATAACTTGCTCACTATGAAGTCTGTTCCAGCATTACCACCACCAGGTAGATTCGTTAGAGAAGACATCTATGCAAGGAAAAGGTGGCATCAAGTTCAGTACCTCGCAGAGAAATTTGCTGGCACACAGCAAAGAGAAACCTGAAAGTAGGCGATATCGTCGTGGAAAGGGCTGACGATCTTCCAAGAAATGAGTGGCGGCTAGCCAGAGTTACAGAGACTACAACAGATAAAAATGGGCTTGTGAGAAGAGTCAAGGTTTGCTTCGGTGACCGGAATCTGGAAAGGGATGGTCGTCCGCTCAAGAAGCTGTCTGTCATAGAACGCCCAGTCCAGAAGCTGATCCTGTTGCTAGAGGCCATCTAGCTGATTTCGAAAGCATCCAAGTGTATCCTTTTCATCATATTACTTAAATTTTAGTATTACCATGGTACCATGTAATACTTTAATATGTTAGATAAAGGTCATTTTCTTACTTTATTTGAAAATCATTTGTGATTTATATTCCTTAACGTTATAGAAATCCCTCATAATTTGGTGGGAGTGTAAATGAGTCGGACGTCATCTTTACCTCCAAAAGAGGGCAGTGCTGCCATAGATGGCTTATAAAAATTTTAAAAGGAGAACTTTATTTAAGAAAATACTTTTATTTTAACGTTCATAAAGGGAAGTGCAGTGGCGCTGTTTGTGAATCCAAACGTACTTTCCACTTCATAAGCGTTGCTGGTGTGCACAAAGGAGCATATGTTAACTTGTATGATTTGAAGGTTTTCTCCTAACTCACAGCTCCTGGCTGATAAAGGGCACAAGGTACAGTTTTTGGCCGTTATATTGTGTGGTAGACTTGATTGTTTAAACATATTACCTTCTCAGCACTGTAGTTTTCCCTTATAAGTTATATTGTTTACAGTAGTTCATGGTTTATTTGGTAATTGGTATACTTTATGTTTCTTAATTGCACTCTAACAACCCCTTTAATGTTTAACGTAATTTTTGTTGTAAATTCTTTATATACATTTAAAATATATTATCAGTGTTAAAATAAGTCTATTTAAAATATTGTACAATAGAAAGGCAAGGATATAAATTAATGTATGATAAAAAAGGATTACATTGTCATTTAATTTATAGTAAATATGTATAATTGTATATTATGAACGTTGGTTATGAGTCATACCATTTACAGGCAAATGTCTATTGTTTTGTTTGTTTGTTTGTTTGTTTGTTTTGTTTTTATCCAGCTCTTACGGTGTTTTGGATATTAAAACCCTTTTTAAACATCAGTTACAGAGTAAAGTGCTGGTGTTCAGCCGGGAATGCTACATGCAATATTACAGATCTATTATTATAATCAATTCAGATTAAAGCTGAGCTACTTGAGTGCTGCGCTCCTGGAGGGCTGTGATTGGTTGAATGGTGAGGGCATATCTGATTGGCTAGAGTACGGGTGACCCACGTTGCTGCCAGCAACGTCTCAAAAATACACATACACAAATCCAGGAATAATCACACACGAAATTTTAAACATTTGCATTTGTGAAATGTATATTATGAATATGTATATATTTATTTTGTGCACACGAGTGTTTTTTGTGAATACAGGGTGGGCCATTTATATGTATACACCTTGATAAAATGTGAATGGTTGGTGATATTAACGTCCTGTTTGTGGCACATTAGTATATGTGAGGGGGCAAACTTTTCAAGATGTGTGGGGACCATGGTCGGCCATCTTGGGTCCAACTTTTGTTTTTTCAATAGGAAGAGGGTCATGTGACACATCAAACTTATTGGGAATTTCACAAGAAAAACAATGGTGTGCTTGGTTTTAACGTAAATTTATTCTTTCATGAGTTATTTACAAGTTTCTGACCACTTATAAAATCAGTTCAATGTGCTGCCCATTGTGATGGATTGTCAATGCGACCCTCTTCTCCCACTCTTCACACACTGATAGCAACACCGCAGGAGAAATGCCAGCACAGGCTTCCAGTATCCGTAGTTTCAGGTGCTGCACATCTCGTATCTTCACACCATAGACAATTGCCTTCAGATGACCCCAAAGATAAAAGTCTAAGAGGGTCAGATCGGGAGACCTTGGGGGCCATTCAACTGGTCTGACACTAACCCACATTGGATACGTATGTGTGCATCGGATTTTACGCACATGAATTGGGATACACATGTGTGCATCGTGCCTTTTGCATGAATTATTTTTAAGACTGATCTGCTTCCATAAAATTGTGGTTTTGTATAATTTAATTACAACTTAAATGCACTTAGTAAAAAATTAGTTGTTCCAAAATAGCAAACTTCAAGTATTTACTAGTCATTAGTCTGGAGCAAGTACACTTAAGTATGCTTTGGCATGCTAAGATTTAATATACTTAGCATACTTAAGAATTTGCCCTGTGCATAAAGATAAATTGAATATATCTGTGATGGGAGCAGCAATGTGTGATGGGAGCAGCAATGATGGATGCAGCAATTTTAAAAAACAGGATCCACCAGTCAGTCAGACCCTGCAAATTTATTGGTATCTAGCCTAATCACTTCATCCAGAACCTCCACCTCTGAAAAAACCCACAGGGTGAAACTATGGGAGGAGGATGGAAGTAGTGTAGGATGAGGATAAAAACAACTTGTGGTGCGGCTCTCCATACCGCACCATCAGAAGAGCCCACGGGCTTGGAGAGGGTGCAAGAAGTAGTTGAGGATTAAGCAAGAATGCTTTGATAAGCATGAAGAAGCCCTGAGTGTTTTAATTTCGGAGATGTGTGGGATTAATAAGCGCCTCGAGTGGATTTTTGGGCAGCTCGAGGCGCAAGCCACTTCCAGGTTTCCATCTGGCCGCGAGTCGATTCCGGAGTCAATTTGCACCCCCAGATCAGTGGCTCAACTACCTCATCTGGTGGCTGAAACTCGACTACCATCCCCACAGCCATATGCGGGTGAGCCAGAGAGGTGCAATGCCTTTATCCTGCAGTGCTCACTCATATTCGAGCTGCAACTTTGCCAGTTTCCATCTGAACGGTTGAAGGTTGCATTTATGGTGTGTGTGATCACAGGCTGAGCACTAGAGTGGGCTACTGCAGTGTGGCAGCACCTCCTCTCTGAACATGCCACCCTAAGTGCCTTTGTTGAGGCACTTAGTGCCACTTTTAACCATCCGCATACGGCGAGTAGTGTAGTGTCGCCCCTCCTTTCTATTCATCAAGAAGGGCGATCTGTAGCTGACTACACAGTCGAGTTTCGTACCCGGGCCACGAGTGCGGGGTGGAATGACACAGCCCTTATGGCTGCATATACACAAGGGCTCTCTGAGTGGCTAAAGGATGAGCTAGCCTTACGTGATCCACCCCACAAAAGCCTCTCTACATGTCTAGCCAGTCGCCCATCCGGCTATAGGCATGAAGTCTCACCTCTGCCTATGGAGACAGCGCCTGAGGCTTTTATCCCATCCCTGATGTTGAGCCTGATTCAGATTTGGAGCTGGAAAACATGGGAAAGCCCATGCAGATAGGCCTCGCCAGGCTTGGCCCTCAGAGTAGCACCCCAGCAATGGCTGTGGCACAGTACGCCACAGACGGGGTCACCCCAGGAGGCGTGGGTCAGGTTCAACCCAAAACTCGAGACCCTGTCATGCAGGGCTCTTCCTACCAGCTACGCTCTCAGAGACTGTGATTTGGAGAGCCCGAACGGAGGTGCTCATAGATTCAGGGGCCACTGAAAATTTTATTGACGAGAGGCTAGCTGCGGCACTGGGTATTCCAGTTAGCCTGCTCCCTTCAACCATCCCGTTGGTCTCACTGACTGGCCAGGGATGTGAGATGCAAAGGATGGCCCCAGTGATACTATGGCTCGGGCGTCACTCGAGCGAATATTAACTGATGGTAGAACTTTTTGTTAGTATATTTGCAATGTACAGTCGTGGCCAAATGTTTTGAGAATTACACAAATATTTGTTTTCACAAAGTTTGCTGCTAAACTGCTTTTACATCTGTGATGTACTGAAATATAATTACAAGCATTTCATATGTTTCAAAGGCTTTTATCAACAATTACATGACATTTATGCAAAGAGTCAGTATTTGCAGTGTTGGCCCTACTTTTTCAGGACCTCTGCAATTTGACTGGGCATGCTCTCAATCAACTTCTTGGCCAAATCCTGACTGATAGCAACCCATTCCTTCATAAGCACTTCTTGGAGTTTGTCAGAATTAGTGGGTTTTTGTTTGTCCACCCGCCTCTTGAGGATTGACCACAAGTTCTCAATGGGATTAAGATCTGGGGAGTTTCCAGGCCATGGACCCAAAATTTAAACGTTTTGGTCCCCGAGCCACTTAGTTATCACTTTTGCCTTATGGCCCGTTGCTCCATTCCTCTCCGGACAAGCCTATTTCCAGATTCCCCAAACAATTGGAAAGAGGCTTCATCCGAGAATATGACATCCGAGAATATTGGACTTTCTTGGACGCCCTGAAGCCTTCTTAACAAGAATTGAACCTCTTTCCTTGAAGTTCTTGATGATCCTATGAATTGTTTAATTATGTGCAATCTTAGTAGCCACAATATCCTTGCCTGTGAAGCCATTTTTATGCAACGCAATGATGGCTGCAAGTGTTTCTTTGCTGGTCACCATGGTTAACAATAAAAGAACAATTTCACGCATCAACCTCCTTTTCAAATTCTAATTTAATTTGTCACATACACAGTCATACACACAACAATATGCAGTGAAATGCTTAGGCAACTACCCTTGACCTTAAAATAAAAGACTATTAAAAAAGACTATTTGTAGGAGATAAATATAAAAAAGAAAAAAGAAATAGATTTAACTAAGAATAAAATATCTGTACAGTACAAATATACAATATAAAGAAAATATAAGAAAACCAAACTAATATACAATATAAGGAAAATATAAGAAAACCCAGGTGTACAATATAGAAAAATATAGAATATATATATATATATATATATATATATATATATATATATATATATATATATATATATACACACACGGGACAAAATTGTTGGTACCCTTCAGTCAATGAACGAAAAACAATGGTCACATAAATTACTTTTATCTGACAAAAGTAAATAAATAAATAAAAATAAATAAAAATTCCATGAATGTTAACCAATGAAAGTCAGACATTGCTTTTCAACCATGCTTCAACAAAATTATTTTAAAAAATAAACTCATGGAACAGGCCTGGACAAAAATGATGGTACCCCTAGAAAATACTGAAAATAATGTGACCAAAGGGACATGTTAATTCAAGGTGTGTCCACTAATTAGCATCACAGGTGTCTACAATCTTGTAATCAGTCAGTGGGCCTATATATAGGGCTCCAGGTAGTCACTGTGTTGTTTGGTGACATGGTATGTACCACACTCAACATGGACCAGAGGAAGCAAAGGAAAGAGTTGTCTCAGGAGATTCGAAAGAAAATTATAGACAAGCATGTTAAAGGTAAAGGCTATAAGACCATTTCCAAGCAGTTAGATGTTCCTGTGACTACAGTTGCACATATTATTCAGAAATTTAAGATCCATGGGACTGTAGCCAACCTCCCTGGACGTGGCTGCAGGAGGAAAATTGATGACAAATCAAAGACACGGATAATCTGAATGATAGCAAAAGAGCCCAGAAAGACTTCTAAAGAGATCCAAGGTGAACTTCATGCTCAAGGAACATCAGTGTCAGATCGCACCATCCGTCGTTGTTTGAGCCAAAGTGGACTACATGGGAGACAACCAAGGAGGACACCATTGTTGAAAACAAATCAGAAAAAAGCCAGACTGGAATATGCCAAACTACATGTTGACAAGCCACAAAGCTTTTGGGAGAAAGTCCTATGGACAGATGAGCCAAAAATGGAACTTTTTGCCAAGGCACATCAGCTCTATGTTCACAGCCGGAAAAATGAAGCATATCAAGAAAAGAACACTGTCCCTACTGTGAAACATGGAGGAGGCTCTGTTATGTTCTGGGGCTGCTTTGCTGCATCTGGTACAGGGTGTCTTGAATCTGTGCAGGGTACAATGAAATCTCAAGACTATCAAGGGATTCTAGAGAGAAATGTGCTGGCCAGAAAGCTGGGTCTCAGTCGCAGGTCATGGGTCTTCCAACAGGACAATGACCCAAAACACGGGTAAAAACACCCAAGAATGGCTAAGAGGAAAACATTGGACTATTCTAAAGTAGCCTTCTCTGAGCCCTGACCTCAATCCTATTGAGCATCTTTGGAAGGAGCTGAAACATGCTGTCTGGAAAAGGCACCCTTCAAACCGGAAACAACTGGAGCAGCTTGCTGATGAGGAGTGGGCCAAAATACCTGCAGAGAGGTGCAGAAGTCTCATTGACAGTTACAGGAATCGTTTGATTGCAGTGATTGCCTCAAAAGGTTGTGCAACAAACTGTTAAGTTAGGGGTACCATCATTTTTGTACAGGCCTGTTCCATGAGTTTATTACATATGTGTACAACATAGATGACATATCAAATGTTTAAACTGAGAAAATGTATCATTTTAAGGGAAAAATAAGTTGATTTTAAATTTCCTATCATCAACACATCTCTTTTTATAACAGTCTGCAAACGTCTGGGGACTGAGGAGACGAGTTGCTCAAGTTTAGGCATAGGAATGTTATCTCATTCTTGTCTAATACAGGCTTCTAGTTGTTTAACTGTCTTAGGTCTTCTTTCTCGCATCTTCCTCTTTATGGTGCACCAAAAGTTTTCTATGGGTGAAAGATCTGGACTGCAGACTGGCCATTTCAGTATCTGGATCCTTCTCCTACGCAGCCATGATGTTGTAATTGCAGTATGTGGTCTGGCATTGTCACGTTGGAAAATGCAAGGTCTTCCCTAAAAGAGAAGATGTCTGGGAGCATATGTTGTTCTAGAACTTAAATATACCTTTCAGCATTGATGGTGCCTTTCCACATGTGTAAGCTGCCCATGCCACACGCACTCATGCACCCCATACCATCAGAGCTGCAGGCTTATGAACTGAGCGCTGATAATAACTTGGGTTGTCCTTGTTCTCTTTAGTCCGGGTGACATGGCTTCCGAGTTTCTCAAAAAGAAATTCAAATGAATTCGTCTGACCACTGAACAGTTTTCCACTTTGCCACAGTCCATTTTAAATGAGCCTTGGCCCAGAGAAAACACCTGCACTTCTCGATCATGTTTAGAAATGGCTGCTTTTTTGACCTTTACAGTTTTAGCCAGCAACGGCGAATGGCACGGTGGATTGTGTTCACTGACGATGTTTTCTGGAAGTATTCCTGAGCCCATGTTGTGATTTCCATTACAGTACCATTCCTGTATGTGATGCAGTGCCGATCAAGGGCATCCAGTATGGACTTCCAGCCTTGACCCTTATGCACAGAGATTGTTCCAGATTCTCTGAATCTTTGGATGATATTATGCACTGTAGATGATGATAACTTCTAATTTGATAGCTGATAACTGATAATTGATGATGATAACTGCAATTTTTCTCTGAGAAACCCCTTTCTGATTTTGCGCCAATATTTTTCACCACAGCATTGGGGAAATTGGAGATCCTCTGCCCATCTTGACTTCTGAGAGACACTGCCACTGTGAAAGGTGCTTTTTATACCCAATCATGTTACCAATTGACATAATAAGTTGCAAAGGGCTCTAAATGGTTGTCATCAGGATTATCGTGTCTAGTTAAGTGTGTCTTTGAGTATGCCCTTTTGTCTTTGTATAAGTATTGTTCAGTGTGCTTCTAGCACCTCTTGTTTCTAGTTTTTCATGTTTTTAGTTTCTCTCTTAGTCTCTAGTGTCTCCCCTGTTTCTAGTGTCTACCCTAGTCTCTAGGTTAATCCGCTGTCTCTAGTGTTCTCCCCTGTCGTTAGTGTTTCTGTGGTTCAGTGTCCCAACTTTGTTGGAATCTGGAAGAGTCACTTTTATAGTGTTCTGTGAAGTTAGTATTGACAGGCAAAGGCAGGAACATGTTGAAAGAAACTTTGTTATTTGGGACAGTGAGATTTGGTCTCCAGGGGACAAGGGTGAATTGGACCTGCTCTTTTTAACTTACCTCAGGTCCCAGGTCTGCTCTCTCTAGATTTGCAATTGCCAGAGACAAAGGGACAACCTCTCACCACAGTTCATTAGTAGTAAAACTACCACTTCACAGGTTGTTGGTAGTTAAATAAGCACTTTCTCTCCTGGTGAAAATTTCCTTAGGTTAGCAAAATTCTGACATTTGTTTGTATGTTGACATTTATTTTCATTTATACTTGTCACTAGTAGTGTCATCTTATTTACTGCCAACTGAATCTAGTTAATCTGATGTGTTTCTGTATAAGTAGGCCTGTATTTGGACTTGTCAGGGTCCCACATTTGATGTTTTCATATCTTCTTGTCGTACCTGTTGTCACCATCATGTTCTAACTTTTGGTTTTGTTTGTGTCTTTTTTATTAAACGTTCTCACATCTGCACATATGCTTTGCCTGCATCCTTCCAACCCTGGCACATACATTCAGCTCTGCAGTTCTGTACTGCTTACAGTAGTTTTTGGATCAGCAGTCACCAATAACAGCAAAATACAGGTGGGAAAGCACTAGTTATGGGTCTTTAATGTGACTCAGAAGAACGAATATTCTCTGAGAGTGATTTATTCATCTTCTACTCGGCGTACATGCGCAAAGCATCACAAAACATCCATAGGTTATGTACAGGAAACAGAAATGACTAGTTACCCTTTAGTCTTCTAGTCAGAATCATTTGTTCTTTTGTCACGTGATTCCCACTGACGGTATGCAGTGGATAAGCTCAGTGATATGCAAGGACTCACTGGAGAAGATCATCCTTCAGTTAATTTTAATTTTTTTTGGTATGTGCACTGATCTGTATGGTTTTCAGCAATGTTGTAAAGAACAAGACAGACACACAAAAAAAGCCCCGTTTGCATCTGTCTCTCACAGTTAAAGACCCTCAGATTAGGCTAATTGGCATTCCCAAATTGCCCGTAGTGTGTGTGAAAGTGTGTGCATGTGTGGGTGCCCTGCGAAGTATTGGCACTCTATCCAGGGTGTACACTGCCTCATGCCCTAAGTCTCCTGGGATAGGCTCCAGGCTCCCCGCAACCTTGAATACAGGATTAAGCGTACAAAACAATGGCCATGATAAAAAAAAAAAAAGTTGGTCCAATGAAGTGTGAGACTTTTTGTTTACCTGTGTGTGTGTGTGTGTGTGTGTGTGTGTGTGTGTGTGTGTGTGTGTGTGTGTGTGTGTGTGTGTGAGAAGAAATTATTCAAATATGAGTCATACAGTATGCCTTGTTACAATGAATTCCTTTTTCGTTTTATGGCTTCCTGATCACTCCTTACCATTCCCATCTCTGATAAACTTCTTTTACAGGAACTTGACCTAATTTGTATGTTTTTGTATGATTTTGCAACTCTTATACAGTACATATGCATTTTACGCTATAAATACTTATAATTTTTAAGCTTGTAAATGTTATCCATTTATCTGAAAATGAATAACTGAGCTTCTAATTTGATAGTTCTGAGACATCCTAGCTGTGAAATATTGTAAGCTATATTTAAGCTCACAAATGTTTCTTTTACACACATTACACAATGATTATGACAGTTAAACTTTGAAACTGTTAACTTCACTAAAGTGTAGTTAATGTTTACTGTCTCTTATCTTATTGTCTATAAGATTAGCACATTGGATGTGCTACCAGTTTCCCATCTTGTTTTGGAGCAGGGTGGAGACTGTGATGGCTACATGATGCAAGGTTGGATGTTCTCATATCTGTTTGCAGGAAGATATTGGTATAATATGTGACAAAAGGCTTAGGCATGGCAACGAGTTTTCACTAGACATTTGATGAATAAAAAGATTGTGAATCTAAAAGATTTTTAGAGTAGACTTTGATGTGTGCTTTAAGTTTCTCAATGTTTTCTTAATCTTCATAAGCATTATGAATCCTACTAATGACAATGCAAAGCCAGAGAACAAATATTTATATTACCACGTACAAATTAAAATACATATTTTTACTTTAATTTGTACATGTGGGAATACAAATATTTGTATTTAAATTAAACTTCTATATTTTTACATATAACGTATATTTTAAAATGTACTGTATATGTCAGCATTAAACTTACAGAAACAGTTAAAAATTGTAGTTCGTGGGTGTCCAATAGTATCTGCAAATGGCCAGTATGTGCATGTTTTCATTCCATTCAAGGAGGAGCCATACCTGATTTTACCTGTCTAATCACGTGATTCTGAAAATTATCATGCGCAGATTTTGCATGGTTGGAATGGAAACCTGCAAACACACTGGCCCTTTCAAAATACGATTGGAAACCATACAAAAGCATCTAACTTTTTTTCACCATGCAATTATTTATTTAATAAATAAACATTAAGTCCAAAAGAAAAAAAAAACATGAGGTATTACTACTTACTGCTTCCTTACTACTTGGACTTGGAGAGTAAGTTAGTAAAAAATAGAGGTCTTGGCAGTTGAAGATCTTCCCAGGAGTGGACGCTCCAGCACAATTACCCCAAGGTCAGGTCATGTGCTCAAAGAAATACAAAAAGTCCTAGAGCTACAACTCAGACCCTACAGGCCTCATTGAGCATGTTAAATGTTAAAGTCCATGACAGCACAATTAGAAGATGAATGAACAAGTATGGTTTGTTTGCCAGGAAAAATCCTCTCCTGTCTAAAAAGTACATGGAAGCTTGACTGAGGTTCTCAAAACTGCATCTGAACAAAGCGCAAGGCTTCTGGAACAATGTCCTGTGGGCAGATGAGACCGAAGTGAAGTCTTTTGCCCTTAAAGTCCTGCCCTTAACGTTTGGGGAAAGCCAAACAGCATTTGCACAGAAACACCTCATTCCCACTGTCAAGTGAAAGGGTAATGATTTGGGCTTGTTTTGCAGCCACAGGACCTGGGCACCTTGGAGTCTTTGAGTCAATCATGAACTTCTATGTGTGTGTTAAAGTGTATTCTGTCAGCAACAGCTTGGGCAAAAAAATGTCAAAATACAACAACAGTACAATGATCCGAAGCACACCAATATCAGTATGGCTAAAAAGAAAATAGTCAAGGTTTAGGAAAGGCGTAGGCAAAGTCCAGACCTCCATACATTTGAATTACTGTAGCTAGAACTCAAGAAAGATGTGCATAAGCGAAATAACTCAATCAACATTATAGAGGAGAAAAGGCCAAAATTCCTCTGTAATGATGCGAGAGACTGTAAAAAAAATTGAAAAATTGAAAAATCTCTACAGGAAATGATTCCTTTAAGTTGTTCCTGATAAAGGTAGATCTACTAGCTAGCTATTGAATAATGTATGGTACTTAGCATTGGCCACAAATTCTTCTTTTTTTTTTTTTTTGCTTTATTTGTAATAAATACATAATGGCATGGTGAAAAAAGTTGTTGTTGTTACCAGAGGTTGTATTTGACTTAAGGATCACATGATTTTTATTATGTTACAGTAGCACCTAGAACTGAAAGAGGGAGAACATGATTATATGTGCAACAGATTTATGCAGGTGTGAAAAAATGTTATAAACTAAGCATACTTTCCAAAAGAATATGGAATTACAAAATGCAAGGTGAGCAAACAGAAGAAAAATCCAAATCAAATTGGTACTTGGTGTGACTACCATTTGGTTTCGAACCCACATCAATTCTTGCAATACACTTGCACATTTGCACAAAGTCAAGGCTTTTATAGTCAGGTGTATGATTAACCAATTATACTAGGCAGGTGCTAATGATTATCAATTTCATATGTGGTAAAATATAGTCACCAACAAACAAAGAGCTTTGAAAAAGTTTAAAACAGGGTGAGAAACAGCCAAACTCTGCTATTAAGGTGAGGTTTTGGAAGGCTGTTTTATGTCACAGTTCATACATGAGCAGAAACACTTCCTGGGTGCTTACAACATAAGCCAAACTACAGCTAATAAACTCTTGCATAACAATTTTTATTGGCTGTTAAAAAATAACTCTTCTCATCTTATCAACAAGGTGATAATTCACTGTGAATGGCACTGTGTTAAGGTGTGAACGTGTCCATTCCTCTATCTTTTAAATCTCTCTTTGTCCTCAGGCAAAATTCTATAAACAAACCCCATTTTTTTGCACATTCTCATTCCTTAGATGTTAGTACTTTCTGTGGATTGTTACAAGAGCTTGTTAGCTTGTTTACCACGAACTGTCTCCAGGATCTCCATATAATGTCCTCTCTTTGTTCCTTGCAGAAAATGTTAATGACTTTAGTTCTTTTGAAGTGTGGAGCAAAGTATGGCAGACACATTATGCAATAATTCTTCGTTTAATTGGTTTTAAACATAACACACTGCTATGTGTAAACCATTCCAAATCTCATGTGTTCATAACAAGCATATCTAAAGAAGCAATACATTTGCAGTAATTCATCTATTTCTTCATTAATCTAACTGCTTACATCTCCAAACCAAATTAATACAAAAATACAACATGTATAGTGTAATAAGTATCTATCACTGGTTAAATAGCTATTTATTTTATGCTGACATCCAGATGAAAATCCTTTGGTCATATTATATTCCAGAGTACCAAGAGACAACCCACAATACACAAGGAGAACTTGCATACACATGCAAAGAGGTGACGGGCAACAGGGCTAACTTAGGCCCAGTGCCCTCAACTGTATATTTGATTACGTTTAAAATGTGACATCTATTTCTTAACTAAGGATACATCTGTGTGCCGAATGGCAAATTGGAGAATGTAATGAAAGTGGAGTTGTGGAGTTGATGTGTTGAAAAAAGGCAGGTGTACTACGCTGTAAACCCTAATGCTCAAAGTAATTAAACATATTGAGTACTGTTAACTTAAATAATTACAATTAGTTCAAATTAATAGACCTTGATGAGAATTTAGAACTTTTTGGTATTCATGAGTTTGTAGAAATTACACTTTAGAAGTTAGCGGAACAAATTTGATATTTTAATTAACTAAGTACTTAAGTCACAGTAACTGTCACCTTAAAGTTCCACCAACTTCGAATCTTTCAGACTAGCGATTTTGTGTCTGATGTCATCAGGGCAATAGAGCACTGGTGGTTCAGTGGTAGGTGTTTTGCCTGCCATGTGAAAGGCCCGGGTTCAATTCACAACAACTGGATGAAGTGCCTGTCCCAAGCCCAAATAAAATGGGAGGGTTGCATCAGGAAGGGCATCTGGCATAAAACCTGTGCCAAGCTTGTGTGGACCAGATTGCTGCTGTGGCGACCCATTGCTGGGAGCAGCTGAAAGACCAACAACAATTTATTTGATTGCAGCAACTAAAAAAATTATAATTGCTACTCAATAATGCAAGTAGAGAACGATTATTATTAATGAGTACAACAAACTCTAAAACTGATCATTCTGTTTACTTAAAATTGGAAACATCATTACTTGAAAAATTTGATGTAACTGATTTACCCCAAATTTTTTTTGTTTTGCCAACTTATTCGGGTTTACAGTGTAGCAATACTGACTTAATACCGACCAAGAAGTGAAGAACCAAGCTCACTGGCTAAGTTTACTGAAATGGCAAGTTCAGTACACTATTGAGTCTGCTGCCTCTGTCAGTACCCCAGCAGTAACATTGCTGCTTACAGTAAAAGTGAGTTAGATAAGCATGCACAGTCATGGGTCATAGAATGATAAGGACTAAACTGTAGGATCATAACCAGAGGTATAGTAAACTACCCTTTTGCGTAATTTCATCAAAGGATAACCAGATAAGTGTTTAGAGAAGCAATTACTATTATGATCATTCTTTTTTACGGTAAGCCGTGGCCAACCCATGACAACAGATAATTCTTAAACCTTGCCCCAGCACACTTCTTCTTCAGTTGAAAGATACATCGCTGACTACTAAACTCAATAGTAAGTGTAAAATACCAGAAGACAACTACAACAATGACCATTGCTCGTTTTTAAAATAGAAGCAGTAAACTTCTAAAAAGTGATACAATGGCTAGGCATACAGGTCTTTACCTTCTGTTAATAGTTTGCATACTTTTGATGATTACTGACGCATCATTAAGGTATGTTCCTTTTATATATAACATTTTATACACTGATGTAATAAATATTTCAAAAATGTTAATAATTGTACTAAATATGGTTTTGCTTTTTTCCAAAGAAAACATTCAATTATTCTTCCTGACTGGAGGGCACATGGAGGTTAGACTTTAACCTTTATACTTTATTGTTTACCTTCTGATATTTCTGAATTTTTGTCTTACGATCACTTTACAGTATCACTGACCTATTCATTAATTTGACAGAAAAAGAAATCAGTTCATCTCCTAATATATTTTTCCCCACTGCTTGTATTTGTTTCAGATTATATTACAAAGTGTGATTTTGACAGTGGTCAGTCACCATTCTGTGACTGGAATGCTCAGGGGTTAATCAGATGCCAAGCGGGTTACGGTACATCCTTCTTGCAAAATCATTTTCGACAAATGTTATATATATATCCACCACTGTGCAGATCAAGACACACTGGATGCCACTAATATTTTAGCAACTACTTCATATACTTTAATTAGCTTATTTGTGCTTGGAATAATGTAATACATGGTGTCATAAATATACTCTAAAAACTGCTGGGTTAAAAAACAACCCAACCATAACCCAGCTGTTGGGTCACTATTGGACAGAACGCGCGCTGGGTTGTTTTTACCCAAGTGCTGGGTTGTACCATTTAACCCAGATTTCTGGGTTGTTCATCTGACCCAACCAGTGGGTTAAATTGACACTCTTGCTGGGTTGACACATTCCATTAGATTCTTTTATTTTCAAAAAAGTCACAAAACGTACACAACTTCACATAATGTAAATAGATTGTCACATAATAAGAAAATGTGAATAAAAACATAAAATTTTTACCAAAATGTCAGACAAAACCATATAATCTTAAGCTGACCTTTTATTAAATATAAAATAAATGTACTGTAACATAAACACTCTAAAACAAAAACAAGAGACCCCTGTAAGTCTGATTTTAATTGCATTTTTTTTGCATTTAATACAATGTTTAAAAACTTTTTATATAGAAGTTTTCAATTCAAATCTTATAATGCCCACATGACACAAATATTTCCCATCTTAATATTTTAACTATCCTTTATTTAACTATTACTATTTAATTTCCTTCAAAAATGACATTAAAAACAAAAATAATATAACGTTTTTAAATATTATTGATTCAATTTTGGCTGAAAAAACGGTTGTCGTCAAAAATTTAATGACACGAGATGAGTACTCGTGCATCAATCTGATCTACAGTACGCTGGAGAAACTCCCAGGTGAGAAGACACTTCTTAACATCAATGATACACAAAAAAAAAAAAAACCCTTCACCAAAGAGTCTGTATCAATAGCATTCCCTCCAACAATGGAAAGGTCTGTCAGGTCCCTCTTGTCTCATCCCCAAGGAACAAAACATGGAACAATCCACCAGTCATCTCCATAGATATCCACCTATGGATTATACAGCATCACTTAGTGTTGCAATATAACTAACATTTACGTTGAGCATTTTTGTTAAGGACGTAAAGCTACATATGCATTTAATGCAAAAAAAATTTCTCTTGTCAATACACAAAAATACATAACGTGAACATGAATTTAGTGTATATTTTTTAATAATTTACCTCACTATTTAACATGTGAGGGATAACAGGATACGGCGCTCCATCTGGATTTAATACAAAACATTCACCCCTTTTCAAATTCTCAACAAACACTAGATGAATATGATATTTAATGGTGAATTTACAACTTATAATAAATATTTCATAAGTTTAAAGAAAAAGCTTGTTTTAAGGCTATGACTTATCCATGATGCTTTCTCATTTTTTGAATAACAAAACAGAATGGGAAAACAATATTAATTCCACACAATGTTAATATCAAAGCATTTATTTTAAACAATAAAATATGCTTGCTCCTACCACAAGTTACTAAAAAAGTCCAAATTTACATTAACTTACCATAAAATACTGAGTGCTCTGAGCACGATCCAGTCAGACGTGAAGAATCCAGAAAGTTCTCCAAAGGATAAACCAACTGCTGGGTCAAAATAACACGACCAGTTTTTTTTTTTTTTTTTTTAACAGACAGAAACAGAAGACATATTAAGACTGTCATTAAACATATCCAAAATAGCTTCTTCTGACTAATATTAAATATTATAAAATATATGCCAAGAGACTTTCCACACACACAGCTTTAGCGAAGATTACTAGTAATATACCTAAAATTACATTTAAGATTACATTTAGTATTTTTTTTTCTTAATTTGTGTGTGCTACAAACGCACTCTTATCATAAAATACACTATATCCGACTGTTGGCACAGAATATTAAAACATTAACTCCTCACACCCCCATATCAAAGTGCGACTAAAAAGGCGGAAAAGCGAATAAACATGAAAATGAGCTCCTACCATAACTACAACATTTAAAATTTAGGTAAAAATTTATATAAACTTACCATAAAATACACATTAAGTGGCGTGCTGCTCGCCTCAGAAGTGAAGAATCCAGAAAGTTCCTCATGCCGTGTCTTAATTCCAAAAACGCAAAGAACGGACTTGACTTGGAAGTGCACACTCGAAGGTTTGAGGACACCGGGTATAGTGCAAATAGAACGTAGCGCACAGGATGCTTCTCACAGCCGCGATATTATTATACCATAACCGTATTATAGCAAAGATTACCTGTTATATTAATTTTAGAAATACATAAAATGAAGAAAAAAAATCCGCTGTTTTAACCACTTTGGAGACACCGCAGCCAGCAGTCGTTTTCAGAAGTTTCTGCCAAGATGAGACTATGTTTTGCGGCTACATGAGCGCGAAGCACTGTAGGATTGCCTGGAGCTCAAATCTCCGAAATCGTTCAGGTAATTTTTTTAAATAGACGCTATCTTTAATAACCGATTGATGTTTTGATCTGTACACACATACATTCTCGCTTAAAACTACACTTTGTGACACAACAACAGTAATATTCCAAACATTTTGCAGGCTGCCGTTTGGAGAAATAAAGAATAAACCAGTTGTTGGGTCAAAATAACCCAACCAGGTGTTCATTTGTAAATGACCCACTACATCTCATTTGACCCAGCATTACCCAACCCAACAATGTGTTTAAAGTCCCCGAAATAACCCAGAATTTTGACCCAACATGAACAACCCAACAATGTGTTTACAAAAACAACCCAGCATTTTTTAGAGTGTACTATTATTAATATATGATTTACTTGAACATACCCTTGGGTGCTCTGAATTTAATAGTTTTCATAAACATGTTCATGTTATTAATGTGCATATACAGTATTATATATTAATAGTCATAAACATACATATAATTAATTGTTCTGAATATAACAAATGTTTTTAAAATGTCATGTCACTGCTTGAATGTATACTGTATTATTGAACCACTGATATTATAAATACACATTTAAAATGAGAAAAGATTTATAAAGGACTTCTTCGTTGAACTAATTTAGGTGTGCACTGTCTGAGTTGGCCAAAATGACTATAATTCTTAAACATAGTGGCAGCTCACAAAAGCAATTATGTGGCTAGTTACGAACTCTAATAATGTTGCGAAAGAACTGTAGAAATTTATGCGTAAAGTAATATTTTTAATCTTTTGTCTGATTTTCATATTTATTTTTAAAGCAAAATTGCTTATTTTTCTAATGCCACTGAGGCAAGCAAAATAATGAGAAATGTGGTGAAACTATTAAGTAATCCAAAAATATATTCAGTTTAGTTTTTCTAATTCATATCTATTGGTGCAGGTGTTTGTTGACATTTAGCAAGTAGCTTATTTTAAAGTAGATTATTAAATCCGCCACATACAGTAACTGTTTATAACATCAGTTTTACTCAACATTTTGATTTCACTTATGATGTAGGCTAAACTATAACCATTAAATTCTGTCCAGCCAGTTTTGTTTGATACATTTATATTGTAATATGTATTTTATAGAGATTATGTAGGAGGGCAATCCGTGCAAGAGGGGTATTTTAGTGTATAACACTGGGCTCTCAGTTCAGGTATTTTACGTGCCTTCACCTTGGACTGCTGTGGATATGTTTGCTTTAACTACTCGTGTTTTAAGTCATAATCGAGCTTCAACATTACTGCTTCTTATTAGCACCAGGGTTTCAGAACATATGAGACAAACTGGTTTTAAACTGCATCTGTCCATTGACACATCATCAGTGATGTTTCCTGAGATTATCGGGGGTTTCGGGTCTCACAACATCAGACACCCTCTCTCAGGTGACCCAGCCGGGGTTGATCACGCCCCAACTTGTGTCCCAGCAGCACTGGCCCACTTTGCGGACCTCTTGATCCAAATCCACATCGCGGCTCTTTCAGCGGCCTCTGTGATTGACTTGATGGCTCTCCTGTTTGCAGCTCCTGTGATTCCAAGCCTGGCAAAGATCTTGCACAGGGAGCGAGCAGCAAACCCTCTGCACCCTACTTCAATGGGCTCACAGCAAGCCTTCCAGCCCCTCATCAGGCAGTCCTCTATGAGCTCCTGGTACTTGAGCCGCTTACGCTCATTTGCCTCTTCCATGCGGTCCTCCCATGGGACTGTCAGTTCCAACAAAAGAACTTGCTTGGAAGATGCAGATGTTAAAACCATATCAGGTCTCAACGAGGTTGATATTATAAATTCCGGGAATTTGAGCTGCCTGCCCAAGTCAACCCGCAGCTCCCAGTCTGCTGCCGATGAGAGTAAGTTGATAGATTTTTGCAGTGCTTGGGGCTGCTCACCTGCCCTTACGAAGGCAATTCTCCTCTGGCTGCCAACATATTTATTGTTGGCCACTGCATGTGAAATGGCCTCTGCTATACACTTCAGGACCTGATCGTGTCGCCAGCGGAATCGACCCTCTCCAAGTGCAGATGGGCAGCAACTCAGAATATGCTCCAGGGACCCTCGTCCGGGACAGAGTGGACAAGTTGGAACTTCACTCTTGCCCCAGACATGCAGGTTAGTTGGACTGGGGAGCATGTCATAAACAGCTTGGACCAGAAACTTTATACGCTGTGGCTCTGCCTTCCAGATGTCATTCCAGGTGATCTTCCTCTCCAGCGCTCCTTCCCACCTCGTCCATGCCCCTTGCTGCCGCATGCTTATCGCCCTGCTGGCCCTCACCTCCTCGACACCTGCTCGGATCTCCTCTAGGACCAATTCGCGTCTCGCCTTACCCTGAGCCTTGTTGTACTGTGGCTTTGGGATTGCTCCCAGCCCTGCTCGTCCTGTTTCCCCACAAGTGCCTTGTGTCTCAGCCGGGACTCTGCCAACTCCAGTCCCTCTTGTGCTCTCCACTTCCTTCCTGTTCGCATTTCAATGCCTGCTGCTGTTACTTTTAACATTACTGACGTTTATTTACGACATTATTAACATACTGCCAAATTCATTTCATTAAATTCTGTCCAACCATGATTAGTTTTGTGTGATGGTGTGACAAATTCTGGCTGGACATACATGAAACAGAAAATTTTCTATGACTGGTAAACTATCCACAGTAAACTATCACAATGATTGGATCTGTTGAGTGACACTAATAGAACATTTTCTGAAACTGGATTTGAGTCCTCCAATGTATGAAACATAAAGATATAATTGAAAGAGCGAGTTTTGACCAACATACAGACAAAACCTTTCTTTTATTTATAGAGATAACTATATATTTTTTTCAAATAGAAAATGAAAAGCAACCAGTGGTATTAAAATTCTTTTTACAAAAACACAGAAATCACAAACTTCACTTTTGTTCACTGCATTGTATACTTCAGAGAATTTCTACCTCTCAAGAGATCCAATGAGCCCTGAAACTTGGCTAAAGACTGAGGCTCTACATCTTTCTGGAGACATGTGTCTTGAATTCTGGTATTACAAACCAGGGAATGACAGCTCAGAATTGAGAGTCCTGCTAAGTGATGACGATCTCCTAACACAAATCTGGAGCTCTCTGCAAACTGAGGGCCACTCCTGGAGACAGGTGCTCATTCCACTGAGTTACTCAGAGATTTCTGTGAAGGTACTTTGTATTGATTTATTTATTTATTAAGCCTTCTTATTGCAACAAGCATTTTAAGTTTTTGTTTGCTTTATGACCAGGAATATGTAATAGGGTTACTTTGTCTATTATCAATATTTTCCTTTGCCAAATACAAAAATAATGAGTGATTTGCTAGGGTTTAAGCTTAGTAACATTGTTACATGTAATTACATTTTATATTAATGTGTTTATTTATGTATATTACATCACATAAATTCTTTGTTTCAGATTATTTTTGAAGTTATAAAAAGACAAGTAATGGAAGAAACTGTCTTTGACAGGATTGGAGTACAGCAGGGACAGTGTCGTAAGTTGATCTGTAATCACCCATTAACTTACATATATTAAGTGTATAATATATGTAAGTTATATATATTATACATAACTTACATATTATGTGGGGAGGGGGGGGGGGGCTCATTTGCAATGACAAAATTTTACTACCCAAAGAGATTGTTTATACTGTGTATATTTTAAAAAGATGTAGAATGTGTGTGTTAAATCTGTGTTTTCACCACTTCACTTCAGAATCTCAGTGTCAGACAGACACTCAGATCTGGACAGATGAATCCACCCAGTGCACTTGCATTGAAAGTCAGCTGACCTGTGCCCAAATTGCCTGTGAGGATGGTCAGCTCTGCAGTAAGACAATGCAATCCAAACAGTCAAGTGATTCATTCACATCTGGCACTTGCACAGTTACGAGTGACCTGCAATACACCACATTTGATGGGGTCAAATCCTGTTTCATGGGTCATTGTACGCATGTACTGACAGAGGTGTGCGATCAGAGTGGATTGCTTCCAGATTTTGTAATAGAGGTGACGAATGAGCAAATAGGCAAATCATCTAAATTCCAAATGCAGCAGGTGAATCTGAAAATACAAAGTCTAAGAGTGATGCTGCCAAGAAGAAACAAAAGAAAAATAATGGTGAGTCAATTTGCTGCTTTTATATAGATGTTTACAGTACACTGGGATAGTTTTGAAACTCTTTTAAGTTCCCCACACCTTGATATAGTGCAGTGATTTCTGGGTCTTTTTGAGACACAAATTTAGGCAGCCTTTACTACTGTATAAACAGCAGTGCTACAAAAAAAAGAAAAAGTTACTTTTAGCTTTCTAAACTAACAGGTGCAATGACTGCAGTAGTACATGCCAACCTATGAAGCAAAATCACAGCATCCTTGTAGAGACGCAAAAATACTGCAGTGCTAACTTTCAAATAATATAATTACTGTAAAAGCCATGAAAATAATAATAGTAATAACATACAGCAGCACAGTCATAAACATATATTTCTGCAGTACTTTTTGAATGATTTGTTCTTTGTTTTCCTGATAGAGAATCTAAATTTCTATCTATTAAATCTAATTTGCACAGAACATTTTTATGCATATCAGATGTAGGTGATTCAGCCTGTTTTGGCTTATTGTGAATTTAGGCCTGAGTCAATTCTCCCAGCATCAGCATAGAATTTAACATAAGCAAACATGGCCTATCTTTGTTTCCAGTCACCATAACCTGCTGTCAATGCAGACTGAAAATTACTGCACCCCAAAAACTTTACTTGTGAAACAAGGCACAGAGCCATTTGAAGTGGAATAAAGCAACCATCCTCTTGGCACAATTTCTTGGTTTGCCAGTTTTCTTTCATGTAGGGTTTTTGGGGAAATAATGGTTAAAGGGTTTTAAAAAACAACCTCTTTTGATGTTTGTGTTTTCTTTCTTAGGCAGTGACATCCGCTTATTTGTTCTGACAATTTCAAGGTCACATTTTAACTCGGTCTGTCCTCATATCATGAAATTTGTTTTATACAAATTAAAAAAAAAACGTATTTATATAAATTAGACCATGTACTGTATATGTAATTGATTAAAGCAGTTTACATGTATGCAGTCAGTTGATGCCAATGCAGACATGGTGCATATCTGAACTATTATAAGGTACTGTCCACTACGAAGTTAAACTTAACCAGGTTAATGGGGAGGCTGTAAACTCAAATTTATGTGTTGTTTTTATTGTTCTCATGATCTTCAACAATCTTTTTAACTAAAAGGTTTTTGTGTGAAACAAAACTCAACCCTGTTTGTCCTTGTGTCACGAGTCAGCCTGATCAACCGAGCACTTCCAGACACTGAGGCTCCACTCCTGATCTTTCTCCCCACGCACACACCTGTCATTCTGGCACACCTGAACCTGATCAGCCAATTATCCCTCCAGCTTATAAGCACACTAGGAGATCCACTCAGTGCCGCAGTATCTCACTCGTGTGCCTTGCGTTCTCTCCGTGTAAAATAGTCATAGTGTATCCTAGTCTGTGTTTTCGACCCTGCCTGTTTCCCGGATTTCTCTCTCGCCTTCGCCCTCTGGTACTTCTATCATTATCGGACTGATTAACGTGGATGACGCTTGCTCTCAGGATTAGGATTTGTACTCACGATTTGGATTCATTCGCCCTCGCTGCTGGATCACCGGATTCTGACCCCCGCCTGGAAAAGACGATTCTTCTAGCCCGTTGCTGCTTCTACGGCACGCGCATTTCCGCGTTCGAGCACTTCCGTGTTCGCGGACATCAGGGAGAGAGTTTGCGCCGCGCGCCGACCTCCGTTTTCTCCGAGAAGATCGGTCACTACTCAATCTTCCAATCACCGCGAGCTACGCTGGTTAGCAGCGAGAATTCGCTAGCAAAGAGCCGAGTGGTGTACTCGCAATTGACTTCCGGGTTAGTGGAGATTCCCGCGCGTCATAGCCCCGCCTCCTCCATCGTCACTAAAGGTTTCCCCACTCTCTCAGTCACCAAGCACACACACGCTGCTTCTCTCCTCTGCTCCCACTGTGCCTACACATTCAAGCCTCCATATTTCCAGTAAAAGGTGTCAACATAATTCAAGCATCATTCGTCTGCTTTTGGGTTCACTCCAGTTAAGTCACCCCGCCCGTGACAGTATACTGCGGCCATGACGGACCCAGCGGACGCTTCTCGCCCCAGACCTAGCCTTCAGACCCGGCTTCAGCTCAGGTCTAGTGCCCGTTCGGACGCCCGATTGCGTCAGACTGTCGCTCAGCAAGGAGCTTTAATTAACTCTCAACAGCAAACTCTCCAGCAGATCTCCCAGGCTTTGTCTCAGCTCTCAACTCAATTTCAACAAGCATGCACTGCCTTCCCAGTAACTTCGATGACCCCAGCTCGACACGAACCTCGTCTACCCAATCCTCAGCCATACAATGGCGATCCTGGAACATGTCGTTCGTTCTTGTCTCAGTGCTCCCTGTCACTGGAGCTCCAACCCTCGACCTTCCCCACTGAGCGTTCCAAGGTGGCTTATATCATCACCCTCCTCACTGATAGAGCCCGTGAGTGGGGAACCGCCGTCTGGGATGCTAACGACCCTTGCTGCACCACCTTTAGTGCTTTCACTGAAGAGATGAAGAGGGTCTTTGATCGTTCTCATGCAGGTCGGGAGGCTGCAAGGCACCTGCTGGAGCTTCATCAGGGCTCTAGAGCCGCTTATGACTACGCCATCGAGTTCCGAACCTTGGCAGCGGCTACTCAATGGGACACCCAGGCCCTGTATGACACCTTCTTAAATGGGCTTTCGGAGTCTGTCAAGGACCAGCTAGTCTCTCAGCAACTCCCTGAAGACTTGAATGGATTGATGGACCTAGCAGGGCGGGTGGATGCCCGCCTCCGACAGAGACGCCGCACCCAACACCAACCCAGGACCAGCACTTCTCCCGCTCCAACCACTCCCGTTGGCAATCCGGTTGAACCCATGCAGGTCGGGCGAAACCAGATCTCACTGGAGGAGCGACAACGTCGGGTCCAAACAGGGGCGTGTCTCTACTGTGGGCAGCCCGGACATCTACGCCTCCAGTGCCCATTAAAAGCAAGGCCCCCCCCAGTGAACCTAGGCACACTGGAGGGGGCGTACCAAACTCAGTCGCCTAGGGGCCGTTCACTCCTCCTCATCATGCTCCTCTGGGATAATCAGTCCTGCGTTCTCCATGCCCTCGTTGATTCCGGCTCTGACCAGAATTTAATTAGTGCTTCAAAGGTCGAGGAACTGCACGTGCCAACCATTTCTTTGGGTTCGCCATTATCAGTTCGAGCTCTGGATGGAACGCTCCTTCCCCCGATTACCCGGCGAACTACTCCAGTCACCCTGAGGACATCCGGAAATCATGCGGAGGAGATATCACTTCTCGTCATGCCAAAGGCTCAAGCCCAGCTAGTTCTTGGACGTCCCTGGCTCATCCGCCACAATCCACAGATTGACTGGCAGAACAACGCCGTCCTCGGATGGAGTCCTCTCTGCCTAGCCTCGTGCCTCAAGTCTGCGTTCTGCCCCTCTCCAGTACCTACTTCCTCTGAGGAATTTCCGGACCTTTCCTCCGTCCCACATGACTACGCTGATCTCAAGACAGTCTTTAGCAAGTCCCGGGCGACTTCTCTTCCACCACATCGACCCTACGACTGTGCTATCGACCTCCTCCCAGGCATGGTTCCCCAGCGGGGGCGTCTCTACTCACTCTCCAAACAAGAAAGAGAGGCCATGGACAAGTACATTTCTGAGTCATTAGCCGCCGGTATCATCAGACCTTCATCGTCACCCGCCGGGGCCGGCTTCTTTTTCGTGGCTAAAAAAGACGGTTCCTTACGTCCTTGTATAGATTACAGAGGGCTCAACGATATCACAGTCAAGAACCGCTATCCCCTACCCTTGATGTCCACCGCCTTTGATCTCCTGCAGGGAGCCCAAATTTTTACCAAGTTGGACCTCCGCAGTGCCTATCACCTTGTAAGGATCAGGGAGGGAGATGAGTGGAAGACTGCCTTCAACACCCCGTCGGGCCACTATGAATACCTGGTCATGCCTTTTGGACTAGCCAACGCTCCAGGGGTTTTTCAAGCCCTGGTCAATGACGTTCTCAGGGACTTCATCAATTCTTGTGTCTTCGTCTACCTTGATGATATCCTCATCTTCTCCCGCTCCTTAGAAGAACATACAGTACATGTTCGCCAGGTACTTCAACGGCTTCTTGAGAACCAGCTCTTCGTTAAGGCCGAGAAATGTGAGTTTCACTGTAGCACGATTTCCTTCCTCGGTTTCATCATCGCCCCGTCTAAGATCCAGATGGATCCTGCCAAGCTTCGCGCGGTGACTGACTGGCCAGTTCCAACCACCCGTAAGGACCTCCAGCGTTTCCTGGGCTTCGCCAATTTCTACAGGCGGTTCATCCGGGACTATAGCTCGGTCGCTGCACCACTCACTTCCATGACTTCAGTGAAGACTCCGTTTCTCTGGACTGAGCAAACTGCCAGGGCATTTACTGAGCTCAAGAAGCGATTCACTTCGGCCCCGATTCTCCAACAGCCTGACCCGTCACTCCAGTTTGTGGTGGAGGTGGACGCCTCAGACTCAGGATTAGGAGCAGTGTTGTCACAGAGGTCACCCAAAGACAATAAACTGCACCCGTGTTGTTTTCTTTCTCACCGACTCTCGCCCGCCGAGAAGAACTACAACATTGGAGATCGGGAGTTATTGGCCGTAAAGTTTGCGCTGGAGGAGTGGAGGCACTGGTTGGAGGGGACAGAGGTCCCATTCCTCGTTTGGACGGACCACAAGAATCTGGAGTACCTCAGGACAGCCAAACGCCTCAACTCCAGACAGGCGAGGTGGTCCCTATTCTTTTCTCGATTTAATTTCTCCCTGGCCTATCGCCCGGGCTCTAAGAACACCAAACCTGACGCCCTGTCTCGCCAGTTCTGCCCGTCACCAGACCAAGCACTCGAGGCCACCATCCTGCCCGCTCGATGCCTTGTTGCGACAGCATTACTGGATGTCGAGTCGCGAATCAGAACGGCACTCAACCAGGAGCCCGGGCCTCCAGAGACCCCTACGGGTAAGCTCTTTGTCCCAGAGGCAGAGCGATCCTGTGTCCTGGAATGGGGGCATGGTTCACGGCTGGCCTGCCACCCTGGAGCAGCACGCACTTTAGCCCTTGTCCGGCAACGCTTTTGGTGGCCCACCATGAGGAACGACGCCCGTCGATTTGTGAGCGGTTGCGATGTGTGTGCTAGAAATAAGACCAGCAACAAACCCCCGGCTGGCCATCTCAGACCGCTTCCGATCCCCCACAGACCATGGTCCCACATAGCCCTGGATTTTGTAACCGGACTCCCCGATTCCGAAGGTCACACCTGTGTCCTCACGATAGTAGACCGCTTTTCCAAGGCGGTTCACTTTGTCCCACTGTCCAATCTCCCCACTGCTAAGGGAACAGCAGAACTGTTGGTCACTCATGTTTTTCGTCTTCATGGTCTTCCGACAGACATAGTTTCGGACCGCGGGCCTCAGTTTGCTGCCCAGTTCTGGACCGCCTTCTGTAAACTAATTGGGGCGACGCCCAGCCTATCGTCAGGGTATCACCCCCAAACTAATGGCCAGACAGAGCGGGCTAATCAGGACTTGGAGACAGCCATTCGATGCATGACTTCAAGGGAACCGCGTTCCTGGAGCCGGATGCTCCCTTGGATCGAATATGCACACAACTCTTTGCCCACGTCAGCCACTGGACTCTCTCCATTTCAATGTTGCCTCGGGTACCAGCCTCCCCTGTTCCCCTCGCAGGAGGAGGAGGTCTCAGTCCCTTCTGCTCAAGACTTTATCCGTCGATGCCGAAGAACATGGCGAGCGGCAAGGTTGAGGATCCGCCAGACTGTCTCAACCTTCAAGCAGCAAGCGGATAGACGACGTTCCAGGGCACCATCGTACAGAGTGGGCCAGAGGGTCATGCTATCTGCCCGTAATATTCCCCTCAAGACCATCTCGCGGAAACTATCCCCCAGGTTCCTCGGCCCATTCATGATCGTCAAGGTCCTCAACCCCTGCACTGTCAGACTTCGTCTTCCATCCACCATGCGCCGAGTAAACCCCTCTTTTCACGTCTCCCAGATCAAGCCTCTGGTCTCCTGCCCACTGAATCCACCCACCCTCCCAGCTCCTCCTCCCCAAATTATTGATGGTGGTGAGGCATTTACCGTACGCAAGCTCTTGAAGGCTCGACGGCGAGGCAGAGGCCTCCAGTACTTAGTAGATTGGGAGGGCTATGGTCCTGAGGAGAGAAGCTGGATTCCTTCCAGGTTCATTTTGGATCCATCTCTTTTGGATGATTTCCACCAACAACATCCTAATGCACCAGCTAGAACGCCAGGTGGCGTTCGTAGGAGGGGGGGTACTGTCACGAGTCAGCCTGATCAACCGAGCACTTCCAGACACTGAGGCTCCACTCCTGATCTTTCTCCCCACGCACACACCTGTCATTCTGGCACACCTGAACCTGATCAGCCAATTATCCCTCCAGCTTATAAGCACACTAGGAGATCCACTCAGTGCCGCAGTATCTCACTTGTGTGCCTTGCGTTCTCTCCGTGTAAAATAGTCATAGTGTATCCTAGTCTGTGTTTTCGACCCTGCCTGTTTCCCGGATTTCTCTCTCGCCTTCGCCCTCTGGTACTTCTATCATTATCGGACTGATTAACGTGGATGACCTCGCTTGCTCTCAGGATTAGGATTTGTACTCACGATTTGGATTCATTCGCCCTCGCTGCTGGATCACCGGATTCTGACCCCCGCCTGGAAAAGACGATTCTTCTAGCCCGTTGCTGCTTCTACGGCACGCGCATTTCCGCGTTCGAGCACTTCCGTGTTCGCGGACATCAGGGAGAGAGTTTGCGCCGCGCGCCGACCTCCGTTTTCTCCGAGAAGATCGGTCACTACTCAATCTTCCAATCACCGCGAGCTACGCTGGTTAGCAGCGAGAATTCGCTAGCAAAGAGCCGAGTGGTGTACTCGCAATTGACTTCCGGGTTAGTGGAGATTCCCGCGCGTCATAGCCCCGCCTCCTCCATCGTCACTAAAGGGTTCCCCACTCTCTCAGTCACCAAGCACACACACGCTGCTTCTCTCCTCTGCTCCCACTGTGCCTACACATTCAAGCCTCCATATTTCCAGTAAAAGGTGTCAACATAATTCAAGCATTATTCGTCTGCTTTTGGGTTCACTCCAGTTAAGTCACCCCGCCCGTGACACCTTGTTACAGTTTGCTGCAAGTGACTCAACTAAAAGTTCATATCTGAAATGCTATTATGTCAAAAGGCAAAATAAAAGACATTTATTTAACGAGGCATAAATTGTTGCCTAAAGACCATCAAAATTATCAATAAGCAAAAAAAAAAATGTTCTCTTACTTTTTTTAGGTAAATGGGATTTGGAGAAATCTTCCTCTGAGATTAGATAAAAACACCATAAAAATAAATGCCCATGGACCGGCTGTGATGCTTCAGACAAACTTCAACCTGTCAATTTCCTTTGCCAAATCTGGTGTCCTTCAGGTCACCATACCGATCCAGTACTCAGACAAACTCTGTGGCATGTGTGGCAACTTTAACAATGTAATGGATGATGATATGAACATCACAGACACACATCTGGTTAAGGACACCCAGATTCCAGGGGAGAGACCCAATTACCTCTGCCAAGACCCCACTGTACAAAGCATGTGTACAGAAATGGAGGAGATCGAATATTCAAATAAGATGTTCTGTGGAGTTCTGCTGTCCCAAAATGGCCCCTTCTCTAAGTGTTCATCTTTTCTTGATACATCAAGCCTCTTCAGGACCTGTATATCCAAGATGTGTATTACTAAAGGAGATCGGGAAGTTTTTTGTGATGTCCTGAAGGCAGTTGAAAAGTCCTGCAGTGAAGTTGGATTTTTTGTGACTGGCTGGAGAACTCCAACTCACTGTTGTAAGTCCCTCAATATTTCAATTTTCTTCATCTCAAAGAAGACTGTAAAAGAAATAGACATACACACATACACTTTTTAATATCAGGCCATTTTGAAATTTATAACTATACTGATATGCATATTAAATGCTGTTTGTTGCTGCTAGTGACAATAGATCCCTGAGCAAATTATATTTAGTTAAAAACCAAAACATGCCAGTAAAACTCATATGCTTTCAATTATTCTATTCTAGCTCTGGTTTGTGGTTCTAACAGCCACTATAATGCCTGCTCCAGAGATCACCCTCCCACTTGCTCTATCCTGGATGCTACAGAGGATTATGGAATATGTCAAGAGAGATGCGACTGTGATGACGGTTTCCTGCTAAGTGGAGGAAGCTGTGTACCTGTTGAAGAATGTGGGTGCTGGGTGGATGGAAAACACTATAAGGTAAATATGGAGACACACCAGAAATAAATTAGCACACAAGCACCACACATTGAACTGGAATGAACACACACTTTTTTTTTTTTTTTTTTTTGCCACATTTTTGGACTCAACAATTTAACAATCAAAAATAAATTGTGTATGATGACAGTAACTGTTATAACCATTATTTTAACACTGCCATTACAACTTTTAGAGAGGAGAGACATTTATGGAAGGTGACTGTGAGAAGCTGTGCACTTGTGCAGGCCATGGCAATATTGAGTGTTCAGCTACTTCCTGTCTGGCCAGTGACATCTGTAAATCCAAAAATGGGGCAGTAGGATGCTTTCCTTCAAGCCCAGTGACCTGCATTGTTTATGGGGATACCCATTACATCACCTTTGATGGCAAAGCTTATTCATTCCAGGGAACCTGCAACTATACCATTGCAAAAACATGCATTGCTGATGCAGTTCAGTTTGCACTAACAGTGAGGAATGAGGAGCTGAGAAATTACACATCGTCATCTCTGAACTCTGTGGCTCTGGTTGTTGATGGCTTTCATCTTGCAATCAGAAAAAATAATCTGGTTTATGTGAGTACTGCTCTTTACATTATGTGAAGGGGTGTTCAAGTCACAGGGATTTGTGATGAAATGTCTCATGAATGAAGGTGTAAAATCCAATGACATTTTCTGAAGTCTACGAAGAACAATACGGTGATGACCTCTTAGCTGCAGTAAAACATTCGAATGGTGGCCATGCAAAGGCCAGAGGTCTTCATAAAGTCTTCAAAAAACAAGTCTTAACAAATTATAAGTATTGGCATTTATAGCAAAGTACGAGGTGCAGAAAAGCAGAAATTTTTCTTAGTAAAATGTAGCCATGATCAAACTTCCGGCTTCATGTCTGAAAAGGAACATGCCTCACAGGAACTTCTTTAATGGCCCAATCATGTTGTTGGAAGAACTTGGGCAGTGGCCAGGATTGTACAGGGTATGTGCCAATAACTCCCAGCAGAGTTTCTGTAATGAGCAAGCAGTGTTTATGAATGATTGTGTGTACAGTTCACACAGATGTGGCAATTTATTCATTGATTTCCAATCTTTCCACTCTATGGATGATAGATTTTAAAACTAATTCAAGGAAGATTAATTGTTTGATGGGACAAAAGGGTTCTGACAAGCCATTAACATATAAGGAATAAAGAAGCACAATAAAACATGGACATGTTGTATAGACATAAGGCAAAAACAAAGTTAGATGTAAGATACAGAGACTTGAGAAAGAGACAAGTTCACACAATGTAGGAAACCTTACATTAAATGTTCATGGGAATGACTGCAGTGGGCTCTAAGCCAGCCTTCTTTAAAATGTTTTTTACTGTAGCAAAGTCTCTCATAACCATACTGTGCTTGAAGTCCTCTAAAAATGTCAATTTGTTTTACATCTTCATTCCTGAGTTTGAATTAAATGCCCATTGTAAAAATTGCTGTAGTTTTTTGGTTGGTTTATTTGTTTTGTTGGATACTTCCTTGCTTGCATACTCATGTCAAATCCATGGTGAGGATTTATTACAGAGGTATAATTACAGAGGTATAATTACAAACAAAAATTGTAGCATTGTCCAAATAGGTACCTGGCTGTATAAGCTGCCCTGTTGCTGTAGCTCCACAGGCTATTAATTTATTTCTATGTTCTTTTATTGTTTATGCAGGTGAATGGAGTTCAAATTACTCTTCCTGTTTTACACAGCAACTCAGTGAGAGTGTCCAAAATAGGTCCATATGTGATAGTGGAAACAAACTTTGGTTTGAGATTTCTGTTCAATGGAAATGATCGGCTCTTTGTGCAAGTAGATGAGAGGCACAAGGGCAGAATGTGCGGCTTATGTGGCACCTACTCAGGAAGCCAGTTTGATGACTTCTTGACACCTGAAGGCAGTATAGTGCCATATCCACATGATTTTGCTAATAGTTGGAATACTCATGACACAGACTGGCCGTAAGCAGCTATTTATCTAAATTAAGCCTAAATATGACTAGAAAAACATACAGGCTCAAAATACATGCATCAAAAATGTGTCGGAATACTGACATGAGCTACAGTCCTGTGCCAAAGTTAGTTCCCCCGTGTTTAATTCAATGTGTTTTTTGTTTAAAAACATAATAAAAATTATTGGATCATATTGGATCTTAGTATTCGGCAAATGCACCCTAGCAACAACATGCAACTTTTTTTCACTGTGCCATTATTTGTTTATCTAAAAATGAAGGCAAAAAAAAAAAAGAAAAAACATGTGGCCAACATCGCAAGCACCCCCTGTGATTCAATAACTTGTAAATCCACCTTCAGCAGCAATAACTTGAAGAAATCATTTCCTGTATGACTTTATTAATTCAATTACATTTGATTTGTATAGCACTTTTAACAATTGTCATTGACACAAAGCAGCTTTACACATGATTTTAGTCTCATATTAGTCTCACATCATTATGGAGGAATTCTGGCCCATATTATTTAGAACATTGCTTCAGTTCATTGATGTTTTGGGGCATTCGCTTATTCACAGCTAACATAAGGTAATGCCACAGCATTTCAATTGTGTTAAAGTCTAGACGTTAATAAGGCAATTCCAAAACCTTGATTCCTTTATTTTTTAGCCATTCAGATGTTACTGGTGTGCTTCAGACCATTGTCGTATTACCTGACCCAATTTTACCCAAGCTCTCTGACAGATGGCCTCACATTTTCCTCTAGAATATGGTCAGCTAACTGACTGCAAGGTGTAGTAAGGGAGTATTAACTATTGGCCATGTTCTTTTTCTGTTTTTTTTTTTTGTTTGTTTGTTTTTTTGGCTTCATTTTTGTTATCTATATAATGGCATCGTTATATGTTGTTGTTTGTTAAGACCTGCTATGATCAGATATTTTAATTATGTTTTTACACAAAAATACATAAAATTAAAATATTAAATTAAAAGAGTTAGGGGGCCCTAACTTTTAAACAGGATTTTATTTATAATTATTACAAATTGGCTTGCAAAATTAAAGCAATTGTTCATTGTGTGCGGTTTTTAAGATTCTCTTTTTCTAACCCTTTGATTTAGATGTGTTAATGGTTCTCAAAGTCAACCCAAATGTTCACCTGAGTTGGAGAGCATGGGATTCCTGGAGTGTAGTAAGCTGTTTGGAGATGCCTTTAAAGCCTGCCACTGGTTCGTGCCCCCTCAGGTCTTTGTGAACAGCTGTGTACAAGATTATTGCACCTCAAGAGGGGAACAGACTCAGCTATGCACTTCTCTAAAAAATTACGTGGCAGCCTGTGAAGTGTCTGAGGTGTTTTTGGGAGACTGGTGGAAGGACACAGTCTGTGGTGAGTGGAGACTTAAATAAATATCATAGATTGTTTATAAAGAAAGTATTTACATGATTGTTAAAAACTTTTAATAATACAAAGATGCAACAATGTGGTCATAAGCTTAGGTTAATTAAATGTTAATGTACATACTGAAGACTCTAGCGTGAGGGCGGTGGAGGCGATTTCATTGGTCCTTCTTGTGCGCATTTACAGTACCCCTTTACTCCTTAAAATGGCCTTTACAGAACACCTACAGTAACCTAAACAAAAATAAGACCTCTTGGTTGGAGGCAGGAAAGCAAACACAAAAAGGTGTTCCTATAATCAATCAAACATGATCAAGTGCTCTGAGAGAATAATAATGTTCACTGTAAGGTGCTCATACATTTGGGTTAATACAATAATGTGCTTTATAAGGTGCGCCACTGTAAACATGATTAAGCATCTTATAAGTTGCCTTTAGGTTAGCAAATGCAATAAAGTGCCCTTTAAGGTAATCCCACAGTAGAGAAAAAACAACTAAGTGCCCTTTAAGATGTCCCCACAGAAGAGCAAATACAATAAGGTGTCCTTGCAGAAGAGCAATTTGATTAAATGTCTTCTATGGTGTATTAACAAATGAAAGATTGTATGTAATTATTTATTAATTATAAGTAAATGAGGATGTGGCCAAGAGTGCCTCTATACGGCTGCTGTCAGAAGTTTACATATACTCAGCATAGACAGAAACCTATGCTGTCAGTGATTTGCTTTTTTTTTTTTTTTTTTTGCAAGATAACCTCTTAAAGCCATTAAGAAAATAAATAAAAGTTCATTCCAAGATCAGGAACAACCTAAAGTACAACAAGGAACAAGGAACAACCTCTATCAAAAAATTTTAGAATGTGGTTAAATTGGTCCAGGAAAATGCCAGGAAACCAACAAATTTAACTGACCCCTACCAAGTTTGCTACATCAACTAACAATGATACTTGCTAATGTAAATTTAAAAAATATTAGGTGCATTTTATATTTCTTACTTTCACTCATTCTCACCCATTTTTACATGTGCATTCTATCCTGCACAGGGTCACAAGAGGCCTTGAGTCTATCTCAGAGGACTCAGGGCACGAGGTAGGGTACACCCTGGATAGGGTGCCAATCCATTGTAAGGCGCACACGCACACTCATAAACACTCTACGGGCAATTTGAAAACACCAATTAGCCTACTCTGTATTCTATGGACCATGGAAGGAAACCCAACAAGCATGGGGAGAACATGCAAACTCCATTTTTTTTATTCTAATGTATAGTTTTAAAACAGTGTAGTTATAAGAAAACACAAAGTAAATTAAAACCTGTGCTCAAATTCCTATTCTACTGTATCTTGTTCCCTAACTCCTTTGCTCCAGAAAAAGACCAGTTTAAATAAATAATTAAAAATCCGGCATTCTCAAATGTGCATTATATTGATGTACTGTACATGATGAGTGTATGTAAACATATTGTTGAATTGTATGTGACAATTTGGAATAAAGGGCCCTCATGAGTTACTTTCATTAGAAGAAAATATAAATCTTTTAAAGTATCCCCAAAATTTAAGGTTTCTTTAGGTCTAACACAGTGAAGCATATACAGTGCCATGAAAAAGTATTTACCCTTTCCTGATTTATATACACTTGATTGCAGTTATTGCCACCAAGGGATATTAGGTTACGGTACAATTCCTTTTTCATATAGGGCCAGGCTGGTTTTTACAGCTTTTTTCCCTTAATAAATGAAACCATTATTTAAAAACTACACTTTGTATTTACTTCAGTTATCTTTGTGTGACATTAAAGTTTGTTTGATTATCTGAATCATTTAAGTGTTACATATAGTGTTGATTATTCATTGATTAAAAATGTTAACCTAGTTAATCACAGTAATAGTTTGTGATTAATCACAATTAAAAAATACTCAGATTTACTTATATTGTAAACGTGCAATGGTGGGATAAACGAATGCATGATTAACTGGTTAGAGGAAACAGATGATGCAGTTTTATAATATCTCAAAACAACAAATCCATGTGGTGGCTGAACAGTATGGAGTGTGGCAAACTTACAGAGGGCGGGGCTTGAACCCAGATCCTCAGATCCAAAAATCAAGTGGCCTTAAAACCTCAGCCTGAAATGTCACATTTGATACCACTAATGTGCATATAAACATAGGTCCCCTTCAAGGTACAGTAGCTTGAGCATACAATTTTTGTTTTTTTCCCAGACTTCTAGAAGCTTTTTATAATGCAACTTGCCTTTCAGCACACCTGGTGATGTTTCCTCAGTCATCTTATTATTCACGCAAAAGATGCCATATCAAACACAGCAGGGTAACCTAGCCATTAGTGTCAACCTTAGTCATATGATTTATTTGTGATAAAGTTAAAATTTCTAGATTAATCATATGCAACACTTATACCTGTATATGCAGTATACCCTCAAGTTTGACTTTTATGTGCTCTTTATTAAAATGATATTAAAAAGCATTTACATTTTAATGTTTTTTGTTTTTGTTTTTGTTGTTGTTTTTTAACAAGGCATGCCATGCACCAGTTGGGGTAATGACAGTTTTTTTTTTTATTATTTTAATTTAAAGAAATCTCATCAGGCCTTCCACCTATAGCCCCAACCCCTTTTTCAGTCTTAGTTCTGTTTTAATCTATCAGTCCCTTTTAAAGTTCACAGTCCTGTTTAATGTCTGTTGCCTTTTAGCAGCTGTCCATTTTCATAACCTACGTACAATTTCTGCAGATTTTTCTGAACAGATTGTAACTTTTTGTTGCTTGTTGCACTGTTGGTATGAATTTTGCTTTGTCCAGAAAGTAGTTTATAAACAACACATGTTGTGTTGAGCAAACACGATCTCAACACTGAATCCAAGTTTTTCATTAGATTGATGGTTCTTTAATAAGTATCTTTTCCTCTCCTTTAGTCCAGAAATGCTAAAGGCTCTGGGTGTTGATGGGCTGTCTTGTTTGACATGCCTCTTCAACATTGTATAGAATTCTGGGACAGTGCCTAAGGAGGGGCAGACTGGGGTGGTAGTTCCCGTTTTCAAAAAGGGGGACCAGAGGGTGTGTGCCAACTACAGGAGCATCACACTACTCAGCCTCCCTGGGAAAGTGTACTCTAAGGTTTTGGAAAGGAAGGTCCGGCTGTTTGAAGAGGAGCAATGTGGATTCCGTCCTGATCGTGGAACACAGACCAGCTTTTTACTCTTTCAGGAATCCTGGAGGGTGCTTGGGAATATGCCTACATGTGGGAGATACTGCGGAAGTAAAGGGTTAAGGGGGTCACTTCTCAGGGCTATCCAATCCGTTTAACGCCCAAAGTGAGAGCTGTGTTCGGATTATCGGTAGTAAATCAGACTTGTTTCCAATGGGGGTTGGCCTCCGCCAGGGCTGTGGCACGTCACCAATCCTGTTTGTGATTTTCACAGTCGTGGAGGAGAGGGTATCCAGTTTGGTGGCTAAGTATTGCATCGCTGCTTTTTGCAGATGATGTGGACCTTATTATATTGGTATTATATCTCCACACTTGCTTGGGAACACCTCGGGATTCCCCAGTCAGAGTTAGCTGAGGTGGCTGGGGAAAGGGAAGTTTTGGGGTTCCCCCTGCTACCCCCGCGACTCGGATGGATGGATGTTATAGTGTTCATCACTGACTGGTTTTAACTCTAACTTCATTGTGCCGGCAGTTCTGGGGGTCGTTTAGGCCTACTCCAGGCACCGGCTCACCAGTGTTCTCCAGGCTCCGGTTCTCAGTGCTGCTGCTTTAGCCTGGATTCACCTACTGAGCTCCACTGCTGTAGCCTGGAGTCACCTACTGAGCTCCGAGCTGCGCAGCACTGTGCACACAGCTCAGCCCTTTATGCTTTATAACTCAAAACACCTCAGCTGATTAGAGGTGGCAAAGAGGTAGAAAGCTGCTGTTGCCGTCTTTACACTTAAAATTATCTGTCTCTTCCTGAATGTTTAAAACTATTAATTTGTCTGCACAAAGACAGAACATGTTTAATATTGGAGCTCTTCTATTCAGGTGGAATACTTCTCATGGGGCTGGCAGACTTTCCAAATGTAGCCAAAAGAACCCATAGTAACACCAGTGTCACAAACCATTTAAATGTTCTGGAACGTTCCTTATTCAGTTTTATCCTTGACATTCAATCATATAGTTGCTAAGTTACATCTGTTGTAGCTACAGTTACATGTTCTGTTGCAGATATGTCATAACCTGTGAATTTGTGTAGCCATGACATAATTTCCAAAATAGTGGTGTGTCTAGATAACACATGTGACAGACCTAGTTACAGGACTCCAAGCAGTACTCCCCAAACTCAGCACGTGTGCCGAGATAGAGGGAGAGGGAGAGAGAGTATGTGTGTTCACTTGAATTTAGGTGTCTGGGACACTTGAACCTATTTCGGTTGAGTTGTTTCAGATTTGTCGAATTGTCATACGCTCCAGTGACACTATCACTATCAAATTGATTTTTTTTTTTCTTTTTTCTGGGTAATAAAATTGGGCAGCCATGGTCTTTAAGCATAAATTGTACACAATTACTTTATTCTTTTGGAGAAAAAAAAAATCAGCATGTCAAAAGTGTTACCAGTGGCTCTTTTAAAGGAATTTGTACCTTGGAATTCAAATATTAATGACATTACAATCCTTGTATGACATTTGTGACCATTCCTCCTTTATCCAGTAGATATTCCAACTAAACCACCAGCGACAGAACCAACCACCTCAAATTTCAAACCAAGTAAGCCATGAGTCTGCCTGCACTATAATTTATTTCTCTGTGAGTTAGCAGCATGGCAAGTAATTGGTCATTGATTGTACACAGGTTGTCAATGGAGCTGCAACTTTGACTGGGATGAGTGTGGATGGGAACAGTTAATCCAGGATAGTTTTGATTGGACAAGGTTTTCTGGACCAACACCATCTAATTTCACTGGCCCAACCAGTGACCACACTACAGGAGGTGAGAAAGCCATGTAAAAACAATTTTGCTGTCATGAATTTAAATTCAAAGTATAGTGTATGGTTAATGACAATTTTGTCGAAGATGCTTGTAAAACAACTTTTACTTAAAGAAAGAAATGTTTTTCCTGCTTTATAAAAATCAGATGCACACACCAAGATTTCATTGACCATCTTTAGCTTTGATTATCATGCACAGTGTGGTGTGAATTCAAGTGTGAAATTGATTCCTAATGCTCTCAGAATTATTTTTTCACACTTTGAGTCCTGGAATATGCCTGTTCCATCAAAAATAAAAATAAAAAGTCCTTAGATGTGATAACATTGTCATTAGGTACATTCAGCAGACTTCATTTTATTGTCACATACCATTGCTGAGACCTAACAATCTGAAGAAACCCCAGATCATAACACTGCCTCCAGAGGCTTCTACAGTAGGCATTATGCATGATGGCTGCATTGATTAATTTGCTTCACTTTTACCCTGACATGCCCATGACTCAGGAATCGGTTCAAGCTCGACTTAACAAACCTCACAAGAGCATTTTTCTTTGCTTTAAAGTCCAATATTAATACTCCCTAGTATGTTGAAGTGTTTTTGTTCTCTGATAAGTCTCCCTATCAAGTGGTTTTCTTATGGCTACACAGCTGTTTAGTCCTAATCCTGTGAGTTCTCATCACATTATGTATGTACTCTTACTTTCATTATTAAACAAAGCTGTGATTTCTACTGCCAGTTTTTACCATCCATATTTACTGTTTTAAACAGTGTTTAAGTAATCTCCATTTATACTTTTTCCTGACCACATTTTACCCTGGTGAAATGTTATTTAAATACATGATTTTAAACTTTGTTCACTTCAGGTGGCTTTTACATGTATATTGAGGGTAATGAAGTCCACCATGGTGACTCAGCACGAATGATGAGTCCAGTATGCAATACTTTGGGCACCCAGTGCATGACCTTCTGGTATCACATGTATGGTTGGGCATCATCCATGTTTCTTAATTTTTACCTGTTTGAAGAGAACCGTGCCACAAAAATATGGTCCAAAACCAATAGTCAGGGCAACCACTGGCACCTAGCCCAAACTGAGATCAACCCAATGGGACCATTCCAGGTAGGTATTAGATGTACAATCTGTAAAATATATTTACAATTTTATGATAAAATACATATTGCATGCAAATAAACTTCTCAGTGGTGTTTTAACTATTTAAATAATGTACTCCAAAGGAAGCTTCATATGAATTAAAGGAAAATTCATATGAATTAAATTTACATTTTTTTTAAATTTCAGATTATTGTGGAAGGCATTAGGGGTTCAAATGCTCTGTCAGATGTGGCATTGGATGATGTTACCATAGTACATGGAAAATGTGGTGCAGTTAGTGTGATGCCAGAAAATGACATATCATTGCCAACCAGTGGAGACCTATCTATTTCTACCCCAGGTAAAGCCTATCCTTATTCACAAAAACTACTAATACTAATTATAATAATAATTAGTAGTAGTAGTAGTAGTAGTAGTAGTAGTTATCTATCATTTATTATTATCTATCTAAAAATAGATATTAAAAGATATTTCACTTTACTACTACTACTACTACTATACTAATAATAATAATAATAATAATAATAATAATAATAGTAGTAGTTATGTTTGATTTTACTATTTTATTAATTGTTTATGTTGTATGTGCAGTATGTAAAATTGACCCAATAATAATGTACTGTCTTCACAGTGTGCAGAATCAACTGCAATTTTGACAAGAATCTTTGCATGTGGACACAACTGGTAACAGATGTTTTTGATTGGACAAGAAACAGTGGTTCCACACCTACGTCAATGACTGGGCCATTGTCTGATCATACAACAGGAAGTTAGCATTTTAATTTACTTTTAAAGTAACTGAAAATCCTTATGTCACATATACGTATGCAAGCATGTATGAAATTCATTACCAAAAAAGATTTTATTTGTTGCTCCGTTTCTTTCTTAAATATCAGCTGGTTACTACTTGTACATTGAGGGTGACAGTGCCACCCATGGAGACACAGCACGTCTCCTAAGTGAGGAATGCTCTGATGTACAACCCCAGTGTCTGCAGTTCTGGTACCACATGTATGGCTCCAGCTGGACTATGGGTATAACTGTCTATCTTTTGTACGGAAATGTGGCCCAGGAGATCTGGAGAAAGAGTGAAAACCAGGGGAATGCCTGGCATCAGGCTATAGTAGATATTACACCACAAGACAAATTCAAGGTCAGTCGAGCATCATGTTAATTGCAGTGTTTGCATGTGTTTGTATATCTCTGAATTTAATAAATGTTGCACAGTCGACATTTTGTGGCCGATCAATTTCATTTTATTTATATAGAGCGTTTAACAATGGTCAATAGAAAAAGAAAATTTGGGAAATGAGAATGAAACGATCACTGATCCCCGATCCCCAATCACAGAAATCAGAATCAGTCTATACCAATCATCGTTGCTGATCACAGTTGTGTGGGAGTTACTGGGATATTCCATTTAAAGTGTTCTATGTATGTAGTATGGTTTGTTTATTTACAAATTATAGCAGTAACAAATAACTGTTCTAAACAGCAGTGCACAAGTACTGTATATTTAAGATCTCAGAAAGTATCAAACTGTAAATTAAAAACTTTTATTTATTGGAAGGTAACATACGCAACATATTCTATTCTCTTTTTATTTCATGTAGATCATAAAGAAAATTAAACCAATAGAATAGCCTATGCTCAACTAAAGAGCAAATATTTTCCATTCTTTAACTAACAGCTCTCACAAATTCCAAAATACTGACCTAAAATGTGATTGTCCCACTATACTCAATCATTATAACTTGCAATACATTGAACATGGCTGGTTCAATTAATAACAGACATTTTAAAATAAACACAGACATTAATAATTTTTCATGGCAACTCATTATTAAGCAGGGAGGGCAGGCATTTCTTTATAAATATCAGCATTTCTGAAGGGAACCAGTCTTTCTTTTTATTTTTCTTTCTTTGTTTCTTTCTTTTTTTTAAATAATAGTTTAGGCCTTTTGACACTGCAGAGTAAGGCTCGGGCTTTTAGAGGGCTTCTGCTATAGGTAGGTCAATGAGGGCTGGCTTACAAGATTTAGCTGCCGCCATTGCAGATAACTTTTCATAGTAAAATTATTCATGGTGCATTGTTCTTAAGTGGCAAATAAGGTTTGTGTTAAGGTTTTAGCAGATGTTTTCCCATGTGGTCTTGCTTTAGAAAAAACGTACATATTGAAAATTAGACGTCTTTTAAAGACACTTTACGACAGCATGTTGATGTGACTTTTGACTCATCATCATATTTTGCATCATCACAATAGTATTAGTTTACAGTAAGTGATTGAGAAGTGTACATTGAAACACTACATGTTTACTTTGTAATATCCCTGTATTAAAATCAATAATGATTAATTATTATGCTGTTAACAGAAAATGGAGAGTTATGGTAAATGGTTGTGTCCTATGAAAATGTGAGAAAGAACTTTTCACGTATTTAAATTTATTCCAGTTAACTGATTAGCTGTGTCTGGTAAACAAGCTCTGAAATGTGTCTTATTTATAGATTTTATTTGAAGGACGCAGAGGAGACAATGCTATGTCAGATGTGGCTCTGGACGATATCATTATACACAGAGGACCTTGTGCAGGTGCATTTCTTTTATTAATATGGAGAATCATTACTGGTCAAGACTGAAGTTAAACCCAGTAAATGTGTTATATAAACCACTTAAAGCAAACCACTTAAAGTTTTAATGTAAATTTGGTGAATATAAGAATAATATTGCAATAGTTGGACTCCCCTTCATGTTATTCAATAAGTTAGTAAGTTTAGGTTTTTAAAATAATTTAATCTGTAATGTTTTCTTTGTGAGAAACACCGTTTTGAATGCTTCTATGTACTGTAGAACATATGAAGATTAAAATGTATAAAATTGTCTAAAATATGCTCATTTTAAATGTGGATGTGCTGTAATTGAAAAATACTGTATAACATACTGCATGAATGTACCACTACTATTGTTTTAACTCATGCTTTCATTTTGTGTACTATAGATTTAATAAACCATCAGACTGTATCACCTGCACCTGTAAAGCCAACAATAATCAGCACCAACCCAACTACAAAATCTGCATTCTCGTCTGAGTGCACATTTAACTGCAATTTTGACAGCAACCTGTGCACATGGAGTCAGTTAGCAACTGATGTTTTTGACTGGACGAGACACAGTGGTCCAACAACCACAGCAATGACTGGTCCACCATCTGATCACACAACAGGAAGCAAGCATCATTATTTATTTAACAATTATTTAACAATTAAAGATTAATAAATAATTTGACATCAAAATACAATATCTTTAAAAAAATCTTGAAGACAGTTTGGGACTTTGTGCTCAAATCACTGTAGTGTACATTTTGCTTAAATGTTAAGACCTATAAAGTGGCACTACGCTTTTATGAAAAAAATATATAATATTTGCACTATAATGTTTTAAGAAAGAATAGTAAATTCAATATTAATATCTCTAAACTACGTTTTTCCTCAACTCCTTCATCACCAGCTGGTTACTACCTGTACATTGAGGGTGACAGTGCATCTCATGGAGACACAGCACGTCTCCTCAGTGAGGAATGCTCTGATGTACAACCCCAGTGTTTGCAGTTTTGGTACCACATGTATGGCTCCAGCTGGACTATGGGTCTGACTGTCTATCTGTTGCATGGGAATGTGGCCCAGGAGATCTGGAGAACGACTGAAAACCAGGGGGATGTTTGGATTCAGACTTTAGTTGATATCACACCCCATGGCAAATTCAGGGTCAGTCTGTTTAGAAATGCTATTGTTTAGATTTAAGTATTTGTTTATATTCATGTACCATATCTCTTAGGCTATTTCTGAATACAATAGCATTAGAATGCAAACTTTAATTTAAAATAAAATAAGCAGTAGTAAATTAAAAATGCTTAAAATTTTTGATTTGTTTGTAGCTTTTATTTGAAGGACGTAGAGGCCACAGCGAAAAATCAGATATTGCTCTGGATGACATTGTTGTACAGAGAGGATCCTGTGCAGGTGCTTTTCTTTTTTACTATAAACAACATCAGGTTTCACAGTTAGAAGTACAAGCATAAAGCCTGACATAAAAATCAAGTCATTTAAATTTATCTGTAAATGAAATATTGTTTTTCATCCAAATCTTATTTTTTATTCTGCCTAAATATATATACCATAGTATCCAGCATCTTGAGAAAAAAATTGATAACTTTTTTTCTAAAGTAAAAAAAAAAAAAAAACTGAAGACAATGCATAAAATAACTATATTCATTTATTTGTTTATTTTTTGCAGATTTTATGAAAGAAACAATTGGTTCACCAGATCCAGAGATATCAGTAGTAATCCCTACAGTCAGCAGTGTGACTACACCTCCTCAACCACCTAAAATATCCACCATAGTCATGCCTGATCATAGAAACGTTCTGGCACCATGGAAATCTGCTTTATCACCTGTTTGCAGAATAAGCTGCAATTTTGACAACAATTTGTGCACATGGACTCAGTTATTGACTGATGTTTTTGATTGGACGAGACACCAAGGCTCCACTTCTACATCAATGACTGGTCCCTCCTCCGATCACACAACAGGAAGTTAGTATTCTAATAGCATTCTATTAGCATTCTAATAGTATTCTATTCTATTCTTTGTATTTATATATAATAAATCATACCAGACTTAAAAATTATGCCTGTCCCTCACCCTCATTGTACACCTCCAGCTGGTTACTACCTGTACATTGAGGGTGACAGTGCCACTCATGGAGACACCGCACGTCTCCTCAGTGAGGAATGTTCTGATGTACAACCCCAGTGTCTGCAGTTCTGGTACCACATGTATGGCTCCAGCTGGACTATGGGTCTAACTGTCTATCTTTGGGACGGAAATGTGGCTCAGGAGATCTGGAGAAAAAGAGAAAACCAGGGTAATGTCTGGCATCAGGCTTTAGTGGACATTACACCACAAGACAAATTCAAGGTCAGTTGAGCAACATGTTAATTGCAGTGTTTGTATGCATCTGTATTAATGTTTGTTCTATCTATCACATGATCAATAGCTCATGATCAATACAAATGCAACTAAAATATAGTTTATATGATATTAATGATGATTGGAGAGTTGAGGCAAATGGCAAGGTTTTGAAAATGGCAGTAATAAAGTGAGAAGAGGCATTTTATATATTTTAAGTTCATTCATATACAGTCATGTCTAAAAGTTAGTACCCTCTCTTTTATTTCTATATATTTTTTGTGTAAAAACATACTAAAATAATTTGATTATAATGGTTCTTAATATTGCCAAATACAACCTCAGACATGGCAGTGGTCTTAGATAAACAATTATTGCTGCAATGCAATCTGAAAAGTGTTATAAAACAATTTCCAAACAATATGAAGTTCCACGTTCTACAGTGAGAAAGACTATCCATAAGTGGAAAGTATTTGATACAGTTGCCAGTCTTCCCAGGAGTGGACCTCCCAGCACATTCCTCCTAAGGTCAGACCGTGCAATGCTCAGAGTAATACAAAAAACCTCAAGAGCTACAGTACATTTCAGACTCTACAGGCTTCATTGAGCATGTTAAAGTACTTGACAGCACAATTAGAAGACAACTAAACAATTATGGTTTGTTTGGAATGATTACCAGGTAAAGGCCTCTTCTGTCTACAATGAACATGGAAGCACAACAGAACTGCAAAACTGCAATTGAACAAACTATAAGACTTCTGGACCAATGTCCTATGGATAAATGAGACCAAAGTGAGGTTGTTTGCACTTAATGCCCAGTTCCATGTTTGGAGAACACCAAACAGCATTTGAGCAGAAAACATGGATATTGAGAAAATTTGAGAAACTAACATTTTTGAGAAACAAACAATGGCAAAGTGAAAGAAGTTATATGGTGTTATTCAGTCGAGGTTGTCGAGGTGTGATTTTTTATATGATTGTTTTATATTTTTCACTAAACTCTGAAATGAGCATTGTTTTTAGATTTTATTTGAAGGTCGCAGAGGAGACAATGCTAAGTCAGATGTTGCTCTGGATGATGTCACTATACACAGAGGACGCTGTTCAGGTGCTTTCTTTAATCATATTTTCATAAATGAAATCAGTGTTCAAGATTGGTGGGAAACACAGTAAAGGTTTTGTATAACCAGCAGGTGGCTTAATTCACTTATAATATTGCCAAAGCTGTATTCCTATAAAAATATTAAAATGTTTTCAATGTTGGAAATCCAATTTTTCATGTAGAATTTTTTCAGAGTAATAATTATTGTTTTAATTAATGGGCTCATGTTTGTGTACCTTAGATTTAATAAACCATCAGACAGTTTCAACCGCACCTGTAAAGCCAACCCTAATGAGTACAGGCATCAGCTCCACAACAAAATCTGCATTCTCGTCTGTGTGCACATTCGACTGCAATTTCGACATCAACCTGTGCTCATGGAGTCAGTTAGGAACTGATGTTTTTGACTGGACAAGACTCAGTGGTCCAACACCCACAGCAATGACTGGTCCATCAACTGATCACACAACAGGAAGCAAGCATCCTTATTTATTTAATAATTATAGATTTATACATAATTTTATATTAAAATATCTTTTAAAAAATCTTGGACAGTTTGGGGCTTTGTTGCCAAATGAATGTAGTGTATATTTCGTCAAAATCTTTAGACAACTTGGGAATTTTATGTAGAAAAAAATTGTATTTGCACTTAAATTGTAATATATATGTGTAAATACTATATTCAATATCACTATCTCAAAAATATCTTTTTTCTCTCTATATATATATATATATATATATATATCTTCATCACCAGCTGGTTACTACCTGTACATTGAGGGTGACAGTGCCACCCATGGAGACACAGCACGTCTCCTCAGTGAGGAATGCTCTGATGTACAACCTCAGTGTCTGCAGTTCTGGTACCACATGTATGGCACCAGCTGGACTATGGGTCTGAGTGTCTATCTGTTGCATGGGAATGTGGCCCAGGAGATCTGGAGAAGGAGAGAAAACCAGGGGGATGTTTGGATTCAGGCTCTAGTGGACATCACACCCCAGGGCAAATTCAGGGTCAGTCTGTTCAGAGAATATTTACAAGTGGTAGACTATTTGGCTAATTTAAAAATCCTAACAAAATTCTTTTGCATTTAGATTTTATTTGAAGGACGCAGAGGGCACAATGCTAGGTCAGACGTGGCTGTGGATGACATTTTTTTCCATAGAGGAACCTGTGCAGGTATTTTAACCTGTGTATATTTTTTTTCTCTTATTAACTGTATTCCTCTTATGAACTGCTAACATGTTAGTAAGAAAATACCACATTCCTCCATAGTGGTAGTAGTAGTGAGTAGTGAGGCATTGAGCAAAACAACAAAACAATTTTCCATTTCCAATGGTTTCCATTGCTTAATTTATATATATATATATATATATATATATATATATATATATATATATATATATATATATATATATATATATATATATATATATAATTAATGAGCAAAAAACAAAAATTAAGCAAAGCAAAAACACAAAACTTTTCCATTTCAATGGTTTCCATTGCTTAATATATATATATATATATTTGTTATATATATATATATTATGGCATGCCGTTTAGGAAAATATTCTTGAGAGAACTTAATGAAAACTCTGAATATATTGAATGAAACGTGAGAATATTGAATGGATTCCGAATATATTGATTGAAAAATATATATATTGAATGAATTCTGAATATATGGATTGAAACTCTATATATATTGAATAAAGATTCTGAATATATTGAATGAACTGTGAGAATATTGAATGGATTCGAATATATTGATTGAAAAATATATATATTGAATGAATTCTGAATATATGGATTGAAAACTGATATATTGAATGAAAAGTCTGAATATATGGAATGAAAAGTCTGAATATATTGAATGAAAAGTCTGAATATATTGAATGAAACATGACGTCATCGAAACACAGCGCCATCTTTAGGAAGGATGAGTGAGTCGGCGAGAAACTTGGTTACTGCAATTGTGAGAAATGAAGAGATGGTCAACACATTGATGAGTGCGTGTCCGGCCCAAAGTGGTGGCACAAGCCGCACTCAGTATCAGACTATGGATGAAGAAATATATTCGCTATTTCACCGCGGAATCTCTGTCGAATATTATATTAGAACAGAAATTTCTAGGTTTATGATTTAGAAATTACAAATTAGACCAAATGGATTTGATTATAAAATAAGCATTATAAAAAATTGCATGTAGTATAGGGAAAAAATATAAATTATTATTTTTTATATACAAGATGTATTTTTGATATTGCTTATTTAATAATGAAAATCATTTCGTTAAATTTTTCATCATAAATATTTATTTAGTGCAAGCATTTTTGTATTACATGACAAATCCCTGTAAAATAAATGTGCCACAAAATAAACATTATATGAGAATTTGTATTCATGGTCTCGACACCTGTCACGTGCCAAGGGTTAATTATAATAGTTATATCATATTTGATAACAATAAACCTATGAATTTATGTTGTAATATAATATTTGATAGAGATTATGTAGGGGGGGCAATCTGTGGCAGGGGGGCATTTTAGCGCATAACACCGGTCTTCCGCGGTGAAATAGCGAATATATTTCTTCATCCGTCGTCTGATACTGAGTGCGGCTTGTGCCACCACTTTGGGCCGGACACGCACTCATCAATGTGTTCACCATCTCTTCATTTCTCACAATTGCAGCAACCAAGTTTCTCGCCGACTCACTCATCCTTTCTAAAGATGGCGCTGTGTTTCGATGACGTCATGTTTCATTCAATATATTCAGACTTTTCATTCCATATATTCAGACTTTTCATTCAATATATTCAGACTTTTCATTCCATATATTCAGACTTTTCATTCAATATATTCAGACTTTTCATTCAATATATCAGTTTTCAATCCATATATTCAGAATTCATTCAATATATATATTTTTCAATATATATATATATATAAATTGTCCGTACAGGAGTACAGGCTGTACTCATTAGGGATTTATATATTTATATATATAATCTGCCAGTTGATGTGTGATTTTGCTCATAACTTTTGCAAAGTATATTATTTTATATCTGACTGATATTTAAATTGTTGTCTGTTATTTTAATGTTAGTCTAATTATTTGTAATTATTTGTCCAATTATTATTTTATTAAAATTTAGTGGAATTTAATATTTTATATAGGTAGTATATGGGTTATTATTTTTACTTTTTTTTTTGCATCTAGATTTAATGAAGCATTGGGTGGGTTCATCTGCACCAGACATTATCCACCAATAATCTCTACAGTCTGCAATAAATCTTCAACTTCGTTGCCTCTTAAATAAACTATGACAAATTACAGGGCCTGGACCATAATATTCCACCTCTCTCAGTCTCCTATCAGTCTCGGATTTTGACTTAATTAAAAATCACGTTTTGTACGTTGCTCTAGATAAGGTAAAATAATGTAATGTAATAATGTAATGGTAAATGTAAAATAATGCTTAACTAATTACTAATTAATAATCTAACATTTTGTTGTAATTAATACTTGTGATTATCTAGTGAATGGCTATTAATTTTTACTTACTGTACTTAATTTAGTTTAAACATAACTGCATTGTATTTTTTCCCATTATTTTTTTTTACTTTTACTCATTATCTTTCTTTCAAAGTAAGCATTTGTACTTTCTTACATAAAAAACATAATTTTGTAAAAAATGTAATAAAATATAAACACTAATAGATTAATGGATGGTAAATGATTGCTTGATAGTTTACATTGTGTGTGTGTGTGCGTGTGTGTGTGTGTGCGTGTGTGTGTGTGTGTGTGTGTGTGTGTGTGTGTGTGTGTGTGTGTGTGTGTGTGTGTGTGTGTGTGTGTGTGTGTTTGTGTGTGTGTTTGTGTGTGTGCGCGCAAATGCATGCATTTTCAAAATCTCCTTGTGTGGAAGAACAATGCAAGTCAGACTATATTTACATTTTGCCTTTACTTAGGCATTTTGTATCATGAATCCTATTAGCATGAAAGGTAGATTATATAGGCACCTATATAGCTTTAATCTGTCCTTGAATTTGTATTTGGACATTATTGCCTCATGTTCTTTGATTTCTTCTATATATACATACTGTATACTATGTATATTTTTTGCTATTTGACCTCTGTATACCTCCACTTTGAATTTGGAATGAAACACTCAAGATAGGAGCAAATTCAAGGCTTTCAGGTTTAATTTGTGGAGCATAATAAAAGTGTGTGACATTAACCATTCTGGAATTACAGCCATTTTCATACACACATACATTTTGGAGGCTTATAGATAATGGAACAAATAGCTGACAAGCAGTTTCATGGCCAGGTGTGTCTTGTTCCCTTCTTACTCTATGACTAATCAAGCAGAATAAAAAAAAAATCTGGCACTACTGGTTCGGCACACTGACCACCATATCCAGAATTCAGATGATTTTGTTTCAAAGACCAAGGAACCAAAATTGGATGCAGATGAAATCATGGTTTCCTTTGATGTCACATCACTCTTCACCAGCATTCCCCAACTCTGATGATGTAACTGCCCTAGGACATGACTTGATAGTCGAGTCGCTTGTGTTAATATGATATATGAACAAACAAATGGTGAGTTAAGTGCTTTCTTTCCCACTTCCTCCATGTTTGCTACAAATAGATGACACTGGCCCACTGACACAGCAATGTTTCATTCTTCTAGATGCCACCTCCTAGGAATAATTGCTCCCCCTCCCCCACTGATCAGCGATCATCATTAGTTTTCTATGTACTTAGGTACACTTGCATATTTCTATCCTCCATACAGTAGGGGGCAGTATAGCCCCAGTTGATTTACAAGCAGCCATTAAACACAAAGAGAAGAAGATAACGAGAACATATATATTAACAATATTTCAGAAAAAACACTCTCACATGCCTTCTTTTGGGGTGAGGGTTCAACATATCTTAATCATTCCCAAAACTTCTGTGTACTGATGAAAGAAAAGTTTAACTTTTTGGAAGTATGCAACCCTTTACATCTGGTATAAAACTAATAAAGTGTTTCAAAAATATAACATGCAGCCAACAATCAAACACTGTGGTGGTAATGTGATGGTCTGTGGTTGCTTTGACGCTTCAGGCCCTGGATAACTTGCCATAACTAGAACCATGAATTCCCCCATTCTACCAGAAAATCCTGAAGAGAATGTTTGACAATCAAGCTCAAAAACACTTGGGTTACAGGACAAGACACACCAGCAAGTCCACCCCTGAACAGTTAAAAAAAATCAAGGTTTGGAGTGGTCTAATCAAATCCCTGACCTAAATTAGATTGAGATTCTGTGGCATGAACTTAAACAGGTTAAACCCTCCAATAATCCTCCAAAGTGTTGTAAAAGTCTCACTGCCAGGTATTTCAAATTTGTGATCGCAGTGGTTGCCGCCAAGGTGGGGCACAACCAGTTATCATGTTCAGAGGCAAAATAATTTTTCACATAGGGCCATCATTTAAAAACTGCATTTTGTATTTGCCTGGGTTATCTGTGCCTGGGTGTAATATAAAAAATTGATCTGAATCATTTAAGTGCAACAAATTATGCAAAATATTCATGGAATACTGAAAGCACCTGCTAATTTATAGCCTTCCAAAAAAAGCAATGCCAGAAAAATTGTCTAAATGTCTAGACAATGTAGACAGAAAATAGCAACAATTTAACAGGGAATAATTACTGTTATGTAAGAAGAAAGTGACAGGGCATTGCTTGCTAACCCAGCCTAAAGACAAGAAAGACAGGTTTTTGCAAACATGTATAGACGGCCTGATTACAATTGGCCAGCCAACAACATTAAATACCATGTGTGCTCAACATGCACTGTTAACAAGCTAAGCATTCATTATCATGCATGCTTACAGAACAGGAACCTATGTGATACTCTGTGCAGATAGAGTTGCAGTATAACAAGGTTGCAGATCAACCCTGTTGATAGAATAATGACTCCTCTGTAAGGTGAGCTACATGATTGCCATGTCATCTTGTCTCAACATTTAAGCACAACAAGACTAACGAGTAAATAATGTAATAATTTAAATATGTAAATGGGTCATGATTTAGGAGGACAGAAGGAAATATGGCTCGTCAAGAAGTTGTAGCGCCTAGCCACAATCAAATATTAATCAAAAACAATACATTGTCGAGTGCATTCATTGTGCAGTGTTAGAAGGTAATTAGGTAGAAAAGGTGGGGTAGTAGAAAACAATGGAATTTCTACAAACAGCAGAAGAGGGACTGAAATTACAGAAATACGTGAAAAAAAAGTTTAGTGAAAAGTTATTGAATGAGAAAAGATGATGTGCTAAGGGGTTACTTTAGTGATGAGTTATGTATAGTGATTTGTAGTGAATTTTTTGCAGAGTTTAGCTCAGGTTGTTAAGTTTGTTGTTTCTGGTCAAAATAGTTAATGCAGCATTTTTTTTTAGTTAAATAGGTACAAAATGTGTACAATAGGCAATTGTTTTGTACATAGGAGCTCCAGAATGACAATGTGATATTTCTACCTAGGACTTAAATACACACATCATACTGTATACAGTACAGGGAAATTTATTTATTTATTTATTTTTATTTATTTATTTATTTGAAGTTTGGATGAAGAAATGAAAGGTTTTAATTTTTGTCATCATTTTTTTTAATAAAGGATAGAGACAAAATATCAAACAAAAAAATTACACAATACAAAGGTTATGATTTGCATTTCAATAAAAATAAGTATTTGATCCTCAAGCAAAACATCACTTAATACTTGGCAAGCACAGAGGTTTTGTGTAGTTGGTTACCAGGTTTGAACACATCTCAGGAGGGATTTTGGTCCAATATTCTTTACAGATCTTCTATAAATCCTTAAGGCTTCCTGTTGCTTGGCAACTTGTATTTTCAGATTGCTCCTTAAATTTTCTATAATAAGGAGTAGAATCTGGCTAGGCTAGTCCATGTCATTATGCTTCTTCTTGAGCCGTTCCTTTGTTGCCTTAGTGGTATGTTTTGGGGATTGGCATGCTTGAAGACCCATCTTCAGGGGGTACACATCCAAAAAAATTTCCAATACATGGCTCAGTCTATTGCCTCCTCAATGTAGCAAAGTCGACCTGTACCTCTAGCAACAAAAGAACCCCAAATCATAATGTCTTCAGCTCCATGCTTAAGAGGGTGATCATTTTTCTTCCTCCAAAGCAGCAAGTCAAGTTGATGACAAAGAGTTAAATTTTGGTCTCATCTGACCACAGCACTTCCTCCCATTTCTTCTTTGTTTAGTAACCACAGACGGGCCTGTACATGTACCTTCTTGTAAAGGGGGACCTTGTAATGCTGAGGGATTTCAATCCATGGCAGCTTATTGTTTTATTGTCTGACTCTGGTCCCAATTGCCTTAAGATCATTCACAAGCTCCTCCCATGTATTTCTGGAATGATTCCTCACTTTTCTCATGACTATCATTACCCCATGAGGCAAAATCTTGGAGGGAGCTCCAGACCGAGGGCGAGTAGTGATGTATTTCTTCCATTTGCAAATAATGACTCCAACAGTTGTCTCCTTTTCATCAAGATTCTAGTTGATGGTCATGTAGTCCATTCCAGCCTGGTGCAAGTATACAATCTTGTCACTGATATTCTTTGACAGCTCTTTGGTCATGGCACCATGGTGGTAAGGTTTGAATGGAAGATTCTGTGTAGAGGTGGCTTTTATGCACATAATGAGTTGTTGTTAGGAGCACCTTCTTAAATTAATCTTTGTACCACATTATCACATGTTGGTTAGTAGGGGATCAAATACTTATTTACTCACTGACATGCAACTCAATTTATAACATTTATATAATGTGGGTTTTTTTCTGGATTTTTACAAGATATTCTCTATCCTTTAAAATAAACCTATAATAAAATTATAGACCCTTCATTTCTTTTTAAGTGGGCAATCTTAAAAAAATTATAGGGGATCAAATAATTATTTTTTTTAATGTTTAGTAACACTTGGTTAATAGAACAGATCTGAGCCCTAGCTAAAGATAATCATCATAAAATACAAGCTTATATGTCACATAAAGATCTTTTAAAAGATTATATTTGCCTATAACAACAAAAATATTTATGTTTATTCTGCACTTTTTTAATGTGCCATTTCATTTTGTTTTATTTCGAGCAAGGATTTTCCCTAATCGTATTTCAACATTTCTTGCATTGCTGTGGGTTTAAATTACAGACAAAATGTGACTCAATAACCATTAGTTGTCTGAGAAACAAGCATAGCAAGGTGGCAGGAAACTGGATCCAACCTTAAAACACAGCATACAGTGATGAATTGATTAAACATGAGGAAGGAAAAAAGTGTTTATTACTCATGATGCCCTGAACTCTTTATGTCTCTCACATACACGTGATACTCACAGATCTAGTTTGGGTTGCTGGTCAGGAGGATGAAAGTTATAAGTTTTAAGATTCTTCTGCTTTTTTTGTTTAGAGAACAAAAACACCAGGCATCAGGTAAAGAATATTTAAACATGTGTCATTTATACATAAATATGTACGTTTCCCATTGTATACCATTACTTATAGACTTGTCCTAGAAATAATACCTCTATTATTAATAGATTCATGAACTATTGTATGGGTAACATATCATTAGAGCCTGTGTAAACTATAGAAAAGTGACATGAATTGTTTTATTTTTTTATATTCAATTATCACATGAATGTATAGTATATTAACTTATATAAGCAATATAATTTAATCTGTTTTGAGAAATGTGCTCAACCATTCAGTTTTAATATGCTACATTGCTGACTGGATAATAGTTGTAATAAATTATTTGGTACTTTATTTATACTGACATTAGGTATATTGGGTTGGGTATACTGGGTACTGTTAAGTACATGTTATGTGAGATAAATTTTTTAATTATTTGTTTTTGTTATTTATTTATTTATAAAATATTTGTTAGCTTTTGAGACATAGTCTATAAAAATCAACTTTTTTAAAGCTGTAATTACATTTTATAAAACCATAGACTTGTTCTTAATGTAGTGTGATGCACTGCTTTTTATAATAAGCTGTATTTACATTTTATAAAACCATAGACTTGTTCTTATGGTCTTAGCGCATGACTGAATGTACTGTAGTGTGATGCACTTTTGTGTGCATATTTATAATGTCTTTGTAAGATGAATTAATGATTTTCAGACTCTCAAAGTTCATTAATAATTTTTTGACAATTGCTATACCATTCAAAAATCTGAATGGCCACACATTCAATAGTCCATGCTTAAAATAATAATTTCAGCTGAATAGGAAAATGCATGAAAACATGAAATGATTAAACCTGATATTTGTCACGTAAATAGAGATGTTAATCTACAGTGTCAGATTCCTACAATACACTTATGAAACACAATGCTACACTATAATGTGAGTAATTAAAATTAAACCTCAGTTTCCTTCAGAAAACTTAAAAGTAAAAGTGCACAGTGGAATTAGTCAACATCAAAGTTAATCAGGTGATGACAAAGTTAAGGTCACAGTTGAATTTCTTAAAACAAGTTTTATCTTTTGGCCACTTGTGCACATTATGAAAGAATTGTTTTTTGTTTTGTTTTTTTAAGCAAACTGAGATTGCTTTTGCACATTTATGCAAATTGCTATGCAAAACCATCTGCCGTTTCATAGTTTACCATTTGCACAAAAAATTTTTACTGGTTTTCTATTGAATATTCTTAACTTCCAAAACTACAGTAGTCAGAATTGTCAAGCATACATTCTATACATTTCTATCAGAAACAGCTGAAATAGCTGGCTGCCATAGATGCAGTATGTGAGAGAATGTGAGAGAATTTTTTTGTTGGCCAATTATGTGAGGGAAGTTATCCAGTGTAAAGGGGAACTCGATCTGTCACAAAACAGACAGGAACATCATGAGGTATATAAAAACAAATGCAAATGTTAAGCATTTATATAAATGTTAAGCATGATAAGTATTTTTCTTCCAAAGTGTTACTTTAGTAACAGAGACATGGCTGTTGTACCAATCTCTCCCCTAAACCCTTAAATTTAACAATTCTGTTTATAATTTTGTGTGTTTCAGCTGGATGCTCAGAACCCACAATACTATGCTGCAAGGGGGTGAATAATTTCTGCAATAGAGGCTGTTTCTGTGATGAGGTCTGTGTGCAGTTTGGAGACTGCTGTCCAGACTACAGTCAAACCTGCATAAAACGTGAGACTAAGTACTGTATTTGCAAACATACCCTGTTGTGGTTATACAATGATATTTAAAAGGTGCTCCATCATTGCTCATATGTATCATTTATTCTTTCAGAGATAAGACTACACTTTCCATGAGACGTTTGTAGTTTTAAATATTACAGTCTTGTTGGTCTGATATTGAGTAAATACCACAGAATCATGGGAAAATAAAGCAAGAATGATGTATAAATTACACCTGAACTATTTCATAAAATCCAAATTAATGATGTCTACATCATCCTGTTTACGAGATCAATGCTAATTCTGTAATTATAGATGGACATCAGTAGTGTGTGAAGATATAATGAGATGTTAATGTGGGGTCGGTTTTAAATGTTCTATTTAGGTCATGATGCATAAGTAAGTAAGTCAAAGGTTTTTGAAAAAGTTTTATTATGCAATAATTCGTGTTATTATTAAGCTTTTTTTTTAGCAGGTACTTACTTAAGGCTTACCTGTTTACTGCCATCTCCAGAGTAGTTTCCTGGTAGTTTCAGAGGGCTCTGCAAGTGTTGAAGAATGATAAAAAGCATTGCTATTGTTATTGTTGCATGATGATGATGAGGCTGCTGATGATGATGATGCTGCTGATGATGATGATGCTGCTGATGATGATGCTGCTGCTGATAATGATACTGCTGCAGATGATGATGATGATGATTGTGGTGGTGGTGGTGGAAACATTGTTTATGTCTTTATGACTGTGCGTTCCTTCTTTCCTTCGCTCATTTAGTATCCGCTTTATCCTGTTCGGTTTTGTGGTGGATTTGGAGCATTCCTTTTTCCTATTCCTATTCCCTATTTCAGGGTACACAGATTGACACCTTGAGACAATATGAGATAGCTAATCCTCATTCCTGTGGAACTGAAGGGAAACCCTCACAGACACAGAGAAACAATGCTAAACTTTTCACAGACAGTAGCTCAGAATCACTTGTAGGAATCACGCTCATTTCGTTCATTTAGGACTGAAAATATTCTTACTTTAGAATAGGACATGCAAATTATTTATAAAGCTTCCTATTCTTACTTTCAGCAAGCGAAGGAAAGCTTGTGCCATCACTTTTCACAACACTGAGAGCTGCAAAGTAGGCTGCATGTTATAGTGGTGGTGTAGTTTTCACAGGTTTTTGTAGTTTTAAATGGTGGAAAACAAAATGGAAAAAATCAGCGACGGTTGTGTGGAAGCTTTATGCACATAGACAACGGTTATAGATGCGTGACTTGGCTGCATGACTTTATCCTAATCAGACTGCTCCAATCACAACCATTTAAACCATTTAAAGAATATGTACACTCAAATAACTTAACATAAGTATATAATTATTTTAATGTGTGTCATGAACGATGCCCATGACTCCACATATATTCCACATATATATACAGTATAGAGAGAGAGAGAGACCCAAGGCTGTAATCAAACCACAACACTGGAGGTACAAATAAATGCATGTTTGGCTAATTGTTGTTTCTAAATTGCATGTAGTGGGTAATTGGCATTCAGGCATCAAGCTGGAAAACGGAACCCTTAAATAACTGCCACAGAAACAACAGCTATGTTTTCAGGGTGGGAAGTATCCATTGCCCAACGTGCTGGATGGCACCTGCACAGACCCCCAAAAAAATAGCAAAATATATATAATCAGAGTCTATCTATCTATCTATCTATCTATCTTCTTTTTTTATTTTATATTCCAGTTTATTTATTTAGAACGTCTTAGTACTACTGTCAAACCATTAGGTGGCAGCAGCACACAGATTGAACATTGTTCCTTTTAAAATGTTATCAAAACATTAGCATTTCATAATTTAGAAATATATGCATTCAAGCTCTATAAATATACTGTTTTATTATTATTATTATTATTATTATTATTATTCCTAGCAGAAACCAGCTTTGTTAAAGCTACAACCATAACTGGATATAACTCAGACCTTACTACAACCACAGAACATGAGACTACTCAGTCATTCACTACTGATTTCACATCCTCATCCAATTCAGAGATTTCACATCAGACAAGCACCAGCAGTACCAAAAAGAAAGGTAGTATTAAACTCTACTTTGAGTAAACTCTAAACTCTACCATGAACACATTAATCCTTGCATTGTCGTTACCTAAATAAGAAGGTGATAATACATTTTCTATGTTCCACTTTGCTGCCAGTGTGACTTACTACAAACACAAAGTCAGAGTTTTCTTTTAATTAAAAGTTAAACGGCATATTATATAACGACTGGCAAAATCATAGACACAATTTTGTGTATGATTCACAAAATGTACAATTTCCATCATGACCGCAACAATTTTGACATAGCTTTACAGTGAAACTTTTCATATATGATTGCCTAACATCCCAGAATGCAGAAACTCAAAACCAAATATTTCAGACACAATCACAAAGACACATTTTATATTCTCTATCAATCCAGAAAACACAGATCAACAACCAGATCTAACTCAGACACACCCACAACCACAAAGAATCAGACTTCTCAGTCACTTTCACACTCTTGATCTCATGTCCTCCCCTTATGCAACTAAGCAACTCAGACTTATTTGACAGCTATATCAGGCACAATCATAAACATAAAAAATTCAGAGCCAAATCCATGTTTTTTTTCAGAGGAAAATACTAATTACATAATGACTATGCTCAGTCATTATCTGATGAATCTATTGTGTTGCTAGTGGAAAACACAAGACAGTGAGACATGATGTTACTTTAAATGTCTCAAGCATGCAACGTTACAAATAACACAAAACTCCAATCCAAGGGCACAGAGCACCCTCCAGAGGTTATCCCAGATTACTTAGCGCAACAGTAGCTGTTTTGGTTGAACTTGACTTAACCCCAACCCTAAATTTAATCCTAGCTCTAGCCATGATCTCAGGTGAGTAAAGATATGCAGATTATAGGGCTGCCATTGTGAGTTCATGTTTTTTTGTTTGTTTGCCTGCATTTTTTATTTTATAATAAAGAACAATAGAAATCTAAAATTAAACACCTCTCTCTTACTTATTTTATATTTTAGAGACTCCTGGTACCTACATTTATGATGGATATGATAGGTTTCTATATATTTATTATTATATATTTTTTATTTTAGAAAGCCCTGGTACTACAGTCAGCCCATTGGGTGGCAGCAGCACACAGACTGAATTTCCCTATCAGCAGTCACAAGGGCAAACAGGTACTGTATTTATAAGCAAGGTGGCAAAAAAAAAAAAAAAAAACATTGTTCCTTTTGAACATGTTATGAAAACATTATCATATATCATGTATACAAATTATATTATTATTATTATTATTATTATTATTATTATTATTATTAAGACTAGAGACTACCTAATCATTTGCTCCTGCTTTCATATACTCAACCAAACCTGAGTACACAATTCAGACTTCATATCAGACACCTACATCAATGACCGGCACCATAAAGAAAGGTATTATTAGACTCTACGTTGGCAAAAATGACATGTTGACCATGAGAATGTCAATAGTTCTTTATTTAGTGAGTCTTTTTTATTACTTTAAATGCAGTACAATGTATATCTAAGATAAATATACAGACAGACAGACAGATAGATAGACAGATCTCACAGACAGGTTTGTAGATCCCCCATCTATAGCCATTAAATGTATGCTGTAATAACCTTAAATAAAATTAAGTAATGATAACATTTTGGTGTCACTACATCACCTATCCTTATACCAACACTTTTCTTGAATTTCCTGTGCATATACAGTCATGGGCAAAAGTTAGTACCACTTCTATAAGTCTACAGTATGTGCTTTTGTGTAAAACATAATAAAAATCATCTGTCATAGCAGGTCTTAGGCAAATATAACCTCGGATGAACAACATATTTTTCAGCATGCCATTATTTTTTTTTTTTTTTACAAAAATGAACCCAAAAAGAAGGAGACATTTTGGTCTATTCTTCTTTACATATTGCTTCAATTTATTGAGGGTTTGGGGCATTTGCTTACACACAGCACTCTTAAGGCATCATTTCAACTCAGTCGAGGGCTGAGTTGAAATCTTTAAATTTTTTCTCTGAGCATCTCACAGTCTGAATTTAGGGTGATTGTGCTGAAATATACACTCCTGGGAAGCCTGGAAACTGTCTTGAATGTTTTCCAATTATGAAAATCTTTATTACTGTCAGGGATGTAAAGGTGGTGTAGGCGAGGTATAGTCGCAGAGGTAAAGAATCTTTCCAATGTTTTAATAATAAAGAAATAGAACATAAACAAACATACTTAACATGAAAACAAACCAAACAGGAGTCTATACAAACTAACAAAACTAGGAGCTGAACTAAACTGGCATGAAACTAAACTAACAAGCTAACCAGCAATTCACAAGTAATATTCCAACAGATGCAAGACAAAGGAAACAGAACTTAAACAGCGATATATAATCAAACTAATGAGCTACATCGGTTCAGATGGGAGTTTCCATCACCTGACCGAGGTGCATCTTGGGAATTAAAGTTTACTTTAAACAAAAAACTACAACAAAAACACAAGAGTCTCTGGACGCCAGGCGCCCTCTAGGGGTTAACCCTGACAATTATTACAGAATGTTGAACTGCAAATTGTTTGGAAAAGGTTTTAAAACCCTTTCCAGATTGATGTGCAGCAACAGTTGCATCCCTAAGATCAAGGCTTATGTCTTTTCATGTTGGCAAAATTTATTTATGCAGTCTTCTCCACCACATCCCAATGATTTTTATAAGGGTTAAGCTCTGGACATGGTGGTGGCCAGTCCATGTCTGAAAATTATATTTCATGCTCCATGTTTCCCTGGACCACATGACCTATTTCCAATGCTCCATAATCAATTATTTATGCTCCTTTGCAAACTAGCATTTTCTTCCGATTAGCCTCGCTGATAAGTTGTTTACTCCCAATCCCTTGAGTCTTCTTTGGATTGTGTATGTGGAACTGCTTCTTTCATTATTAAACAAAGTCATGAGTTTTTATTTATTTTTATTATTATTATTATTATTATTATTATTATTATTATATAAGTGTTTAAGTGATCTCCCATCTCACAATTTCAGGATGTTTTTCCAATCACATTTCTCCCTTGAAGATGATGGTTCACCCCTATCCTTCCAGGTTTTAAAACTGCGTTTACAGTTCTTAACCCAAGCTTAGTAGTTTCAGCCATCTCCTTGGTTGTTTTCTTTGCTTGATGCAGGCACATATTTGATTTGAAATTGTTGCCCAGGAGAGACTTTGCAAGTGCCTACCTGGTTGCTGTGGTCAGTCTTGCAATGGTGTATTCTCTGTGACATGAAAATGTCTTCCACAACTTCACCATATTAGCATAGTAAGACCGTTCCTCATTCAGTTTTAAGTATAAAATACAATATCATCATCACTGCTTGGTATAATTTGTTAATCATTCACCTGACTCTGATCCTAAGTTTAAGAATTAATGCTGGTTTGAATCCAAAGGGTAATCAGACCAAATATTGATTTGATTTAGATTTTTGGTTTGCTCACTTTGCATTTTGCAAATTGAGGAAAATAAGCCATTCTAAATTATATTTTTGAAAGCATTACTACATTTCAAGATTCACACCTTTTGCATTTTATGGATATTATATGATTCAATTCATAGTCCATCCACACTAAGATGTGTGAGCCAAATTAAGTCTGGCTGTACATCCCTGAGAATAAACTCAAACCTAACACACAAGTTTTTTTTTTTTTTCCTTACAGATATTAGAAGAATCATAACTAGTCTGCAGGTGTGTCTACGTTCCAAAACTGGTGAAGCAGTCAGGCTGGAGAGCCTGCAGAATGTGAGTCATTGTTTTATAATAATGCAGTAATACAAACTTTTATATTACTAAATATTAGAAAAAAATATTACAAAGAGACATTAATTAGTTTAACATGCATTGTTCAATATACAAATTGTGCACATGCAAAGGACATATAAAGGAATGGCCTCATATTTATCTCACCTTATGTGCTGTTAATTTTAGATCTTTGTTTTTATTTTAGTTAGCTACTGAAATGCAGAAGAAGCTGAGAAAGGAACTGTGTAATGACTGCACACTGAAGATATTACAAATCCAACCAAAAAGGACTGATCTCTAAGTGTTTCATCATGAAAACTGTAAGTGATACAATGCCATTATGTGTACTTTTTGTATTTTTTGTATTTGTATTTAAACTACTAGTGGGTGAGACCTAGGTGATTCATTTTCCAATGTAAAGCCTATCAAAGTGCCATGGAAATAGTAAAAGTGAGAAGACAGTGGAGAAAATTGGCAGGATGGAAAAAACAATCACCTTGTTTTTTTTTTTTTTTGTTTTTTTTTTGGTTGGTTGGTTGGTTTGATACGTTTTGAATCCCAAATATCATTAAATTTAGAATTAGCACATCAAGCTGTGTACTTGTTAAGGGGTTAAAGAGGGATTTGGGATCCAGCCTTGTGTTAGGAACAATTTAGATTTGTAACTCTCCTTAATAAAACAAGTAGGGACAGTTCTGAGGCATTTCAGAATGACTTAGAAGCCATTATTAATTAGACAAAATGTTATTTAATATGACATGATGTTATCAGATGTTCTCTTGTTGAAAGTACTTCTGTGTCTGGTTTTGAACATAGGCAGTTAGCTGCTATCTAATGAGTATTGTGGACTGTAGCTACTTTCACAAATTCTGGTCCCAAACAGTTGTTGCAGAGTGCTACATATAAATAAATGTCTCAGTGCAGGGTAGGTACTACTTTGGTAGTTAGGTAGGTACTACTTTAGGTACTTCATTGAATACTGTGATAGTACTATGCTGTCTTTTTGGTAGATATCAAGGTAGTTATTGCAGTAGTTGAGGTTATGCATAATATACTTAAACTACATAATTAGATATGCTACTACATACTACTGGTATGGTATAGTACAGAATGTACCAAATTAGATACCTTGGGAACTTTGGTAGCCAATGAGTTCTCTTTATATTCACTAAAGTATTGGCTATTAATCTTTGGAGACTACCTTAACAGGTAAAAATAAAATACCATAAAATGGAAGAACTATGTACCATATTATACTACATGTGCAAATGTGTGATACAGTACATGTACTATATCAGCAAATAAGTACCATGGTACTGTACACCATGGGATGGATGCAATAAAAAAATGTTATGAAACATTTTAACTTAAGGTGTTTGGCTTAAATAAATACCCAAACAAGCACTTATTTGCTGTATAGGTTATTTCCTTTTTTTTTCCCACATCCAACCTTGGGGGGGAAATTATCCACTCTGTCCCCATGTAGGTGTGACTGAGGATTTCATTATTGTATATGGTGATGGCTTATAATATTATATTATATAGTATCATTATTATATTTATATATTTCTTTGTCTGTTAATAAAATATCAGGTTCAGTTCACCCATGTACTATTTACTTTAAACTGTTCCACCCCAAATTATACACAAACTATGTGTAATGCAAGTACCCTTAATTATATTTTCCTTAGGTATATGCCAAAGTATCCTTAAGTATAGATTAAAGTATACTTAAACCTTTCTGTATAGTTTAAGCCAAGTATCTGTGACAATAATTTTGCTAAGTATATCTTTGATAAGTGCATTAAAATCATACTTAGTCATTTTAGCTTGAAAGAAACATACTGTTAGTACACTTGAATAAAATTTTTTTGGTTAGGGGAGGCATAAATAAATGCACTTATTAGGAATGTATATACTGTAAGTGTTAGTTCTGTAAACGTGGTCATCAATACAAAGTCTGGCCTCATATTTATCTCACAGTATGTGCTGTTAATTTTAGATCTTTCCCCAGATGTACAAAAGTTTATAACTTTTTTTCAAAAGTTTATAACTTTTGCTACCCATTGATATGACAAGCGTAGGAGGATGATGTATCAGACAGCTATTTTTGTGTAATCCTCTCTGGTTTCTCTGCACAAAAATAAAATTTAAAAATCCGCTGAACATCCCTATCTGCCCTTGGCAATTAGGCCAGAGCTGCAAGAAAGCCAATGAAGATGCACTGATGCTCAAGCCTAAAATGAAATGACATACACATCCAGATTCTGAGTCAATTGTATGCAGTGAGCCTCATTTTATAAGAAAGGTTTAGACTTAAAAAGAAAATTTTAGTGGGAAGTTCAAAATGTTTGTATCTCAAAAAGGTCAATAATTATTTTTAATAATAATTTGAGAATAATAATGTTTTTTTTTATCTCCAAAATATTAATGCCAAGATATGATCCACATATCAATGACAGACGGTTTAATGAAGTTCTAGTGGAACTGGAAATAATTATACGGAATATTTCACTGAGAGCTACAAAAAACCCAATTTGTTCACAAACTGCCTCAAGCTCACAAATCAATTTTTCAAAATGTTATGTATGTCCTGTATTTGCATTAGGATCTGCCAAGCTCAGTGCAATCTACATTTCACCTACAGAAGTTACAGATTTGAATACAGGATAAAGCAGTATAGATGATGAGACGATGATGAGTATTTAAAGTAATTTTAGTCCAGATTATTATTGGAGGCTCAGGTACAAAACTGTAGGAAATTTTTGTCCTGAACTCTAACGCAACTGCAGTCACAAGTTCTCAGAAAACAGCTGCCTGCATCAGCTGAGGCCTGGACAGTCATCATGGTTAAATGGAACCGTCCCCTGTCACCACGTGCATCCTGAGCAGACCACGTAGGGCCTCCATGCAACAAGACTTCCAACCAGACTTGGGACATCATGAAGAGTCAGACAGGTCCAGAGAGCAGAGGGGGTCTAGTTCACTGAGAGCTCAGAAGCAATATGGGTAGCTCGACAGAGAGAGAGAGAGAGAGAGAGAGAGAAAGAGAGAAGAGAAGAGATAACAGTTAGGTATGGTCATAGTCACATAATGTATATTGTATGTATATATGGGGGAGCCAGAAGGTAATACAGACATGAGGGCTCCCTGGGAAGTAAAGCAACCTGTCATTCTGTCAACATCAAGTGATCAATGAGAGTGGGAAAGACAGCATCTAAATGTACCAGTTCACCATAATACTCTATGTTAATGAGTTATTAGGCTTCTCTATATAAGGCAAATCAATTTACAAAAATCTTGGCTAAATAAATCTTGTATCCCAGAGGAATGGAACCAATGATATTAACCTAATAATATTTAACCTAGCTTCACATCAGGGGTGCTGGCTGTGTATTCAGTGTGGTCTGAATTCGTGGTCTCTCTAGGAGAGATGAACAAATGCAACTGCCTGCCCTTAGACAGATTGAATTTTCTGTGTATGTTTATGAACTGTGGGAGGAAACCCGCCAAGTATGGAGAAAACATGCGAAATCTATTGACACGTACCTGAGGTGGGAATTGACCCCCTAACAGTGTTAACCATTATATCACCTTGCCAAAACCTCTTTTGCTTTCATTTTAAATGGAGTCATGATGAAAAAAGTTATATGTTGCTATTTGTCTGAGATTGTATTTGCCTAATACGAAGACCCACTATGATCACATGATTTTTACTATGCTTTTACACAAAAACACATGCATGTGATTAAAGCGAGGAACTTTGGAACATGACTATAAGTAAAGTAAGTAGACTTTTGCTCAAATACAAAAATTAAGGGAAGACTTCTGCTTTTACTTCAGTGATATTTTACCCAGGCCAACACAGAGAGACTGAGGAGGAGCTTCTTCACGCAGGCGATACGGTCTCTTAATCAGTACACCACACAGTACTGATACATTTTGCACATCCACACATGCTCTGGACATTCAGGGCATTCAGGTCATTCGCTCACTAGTCCTCACTGCACACCTGCTCACTCATGGACATTATGCACATAAGACACTTTAAATATGCACACAAGCCACTTTAACATGTCACTTTACTGCATATTTGCACACCCCTGGACATTCCGTTCCTTATGTTCACTCCATTCCAATATTTTCTATTTGTACAGTTACAAATTTTCATTCCAATATTTTCTATTTGTACAGTTCTTCTCACTTTCTTATAATTTCCTTATATCTTCCTTTAATGTATATTTGTACCATACATACATTTTATGTTTTATTTTATTTTATTCTCTTAGTCAAATTTTACTTATATATATATTTCTCAAATTTACTTTTGTTCAAATATTTATTTCCTTTATAGATATTCTTTCTTATTCCTCCTTAGATAAGTAACATTTTTTTTTTTGTTTGTTTGTTTCTTCCTTGTTCTAAGGCCAGGGCAGTTGCCTAAGCATTTCACTGCATATTGTACTGTGTATGATTGTGTATGTGACAAATAAAATTTGAATTTAGTTACCCACCACTATAGCTTGCAGTTTCTCTGATACCACAATAATTATGTCCCCTCTGTCATGCACACTCATAACACGACCGGCACTAGGACCCGGAAGTAATACGGTCGGGTTTCAGGAAGCATAAAAGGAAACAAGATGACGCCTCACATTGCTCAGTCATTGAGTTATGCCCATGCTATCGCCGACGCCTCGCTCGTCCAAACGTGAGTACTCACTTTCTTGGGTTATCGCTTCTGATTGGGTGTGTGTATTTAGAACGCGGGTTTATTTGTGTAAACTCTTGCTCTCGCTTCGGGAGAGTTCTAAGAATAACTAGCGTGGTTATCCTGCCTGCTCGCGCTACTTCCGCGTTTGGGTTTACCATCCACGCTACAGGGCTAACTGCTAGTCTTCTGCTTCATCTCCGGTTAGTCCGTGACAGAATGACTGAGCCACCGGCAGTAACCCAGCGGAGTTTGCTCACCTCTGCGATGTGGTTGACCGGCATGCTAAGCTGATCGATCAGCTCCGTGGTGAAGTCGCATCGCTCCGCACGGAGCTCCAGGGCGTCGCGGCCTTGCGCCGCGAGGTAGCGGAGCTGCGTCAGGAGAATGCGATTCTCCGCGGGGCGGCCGCTCAGCCGGCTGTGGCCACGCCCATCGCAGCGGCTGCTGCGCCGCCAACTCCCTCTCCACCTTCTGATGTTTTTCTATCTTTACCGGATAAATGGAATTGCACGGATGGGAAGTGCAGTGTTTTTCTAACTGCATTGGATCTTGTGTTTGAGTTTAATTCCACCAGATACTCCACAGACCGACTGCGCATTGCTCTTCTCGTTGCGTTGCTATCCGGGCAGGCAGCTGAGTGGGCCACGGCGGTTCTTCGTTCAGACTCAGACGTCGCCTACTCCTACACAGAATTCACCCGCCAACTTAAACTCACCTTTGAACATCCGGCTGCTGAGGTGGAGACCGACTCTAAACTATACCATCTAAAGCAGGGAGGGTCGTCCGTGAGCCGCTACACCGCGGAGTTTCGCACTCTCGCCGTACAGACCGACTGGGGAGACTCCGCACTCCGGACGGCCTACTACGAGGGACTGGCTTCACGGATAAAAGACGAGCTCGCCGGACGAGAGCTCCCAGCGACCTTGGAGGGCTTAATTCAACTCGCCCTCCGGATCGACCAACGTCTGCTCGTTCGCCCCAAGCCAGCTCCTCGTACCCTGCCACCCATTATGACAGCACTACCTCACACCACGCCCTTCATCTCCCGCTCTCCAGTTCCAGAAGTCCACGCCTCATTCACTGCAGCACCCACCAGAACCGTCGGTTCTCCACCTCCCGCCGTGGTTGACACAGGAGCCGGGGAACCCATGCAATTAGGGCGCGCCTCCTTAACCGCTGCAGAACGGGAACGCCGCTTCAGAGAGGGGCTCTGCGCGTATTGCGGATCCTCCGCACATCATCGGGCCATCTGTCCTCTGCGGCCGGGAAACGCGCAGCCCCGGTGAGAAATGGGAGGAACTCACCGGGTCCCATGTCCCTCTCCACCACCCTGACTAGTGATTCCCGTCTCACGGTAAAAGTACATCTCCAATTTGGCCACAAACGGGTCGGAAGTACCGCGTTCGTCGACTCCGGGGCAGCAGGTAACTTCATTGACTCTTCCTATGCCAAAAAATTGGGGATAAAGATCGAGGCGTTATCCCAGCCCGTAACCATTACATCAGTCGACGGTCGGCCTCTTTCCTCCAGCCCCATCTCCTTTCAAACCCAACCGATCACCCTCATCATCAACCAGCACCGAGAACAGATTCAGTTTCACACCACCACCATTTCATCACCACCCATCATCCTCGGACACCCTTGGCTGCTGCAGCATGACCCGCTCATATCCTGGACCCAAAGCCGGATCCTACAATGGGGGCCGACCTGCACCGAGCTCTGCCTACGGGCCGAGGCTGGGACGTGCTCTAGGGAGTCCGAGGCCCCCGATGTCGACACAGATAAACTCCCGCTAGACTACCGGGACCTGGCTGAAGTCTTTTGTAAGAGACGCGCTACCCACCTACCTCCTCATCGCTCATACGACCTGGCGATCGATCTTCAGCCAGGTGCGACACCCCCCCGCGGCCACCTCTATTCATTATCCAACACCGAGATGCAGGCGATGGAGGAGTATGTTTCCAGCGGACTTCGCCATGGTACCATCCGGCCCTCCTCCTCACCTGCCGCTGCGGGGTTCTTTTTCGTGAAAAAACGCGATGGTAGTCTACGTCCCTGTGTCGATTACCGGGGGCTCAATAATATCACCATAAAAAACCGACATCCACTGCCTCTTACCAACTCTGCCCTGGACGCCCTCTCTGGTGCCACCATCTTCACTAAGTTGGACCTCCGGAGCGCCTACAACTTGGTGCGCATCAGAGAGGGCGATGAGTGGAAGACGGCCTTCATCACCCCTACAGGACACTACGAAAGTCTGGTCATCCCGTTTGGTCTCTGCAACGCACCTGCCGCTTTCCAACAATTCATCAATGACGTTCTCAGAGACATGTTAGGCCGTTGGGTGTTCGTCTACCTTGACGACATCCTCATCTACTCCCGAACTGTCAACGAACATATCCAGCACGTCAGAGCGGTTCTAAAGAGATTGCTCGCCCACCAGCTGTACTGTAAGTTGGAGAAGTGCGCTTTTCACGAGCGCTCCACCACGTTCCTGGGTTTTGTCATCTCGCCCCAGGGTGTGGCCATGGACCCGCAGAAACTGGAAGTTGTGAGTCATTGGCCCCTACCCAAGACTCTTAAACAGCTCCAGAGATTTCTCGGGTTTGCCAATTTCTATCGCCGCTTTATCCGGGACTACAGTACCGTTGCAGCGCCACTAACCGCTCTGACCCGCCCATCATCTCACCCCTTCAACCTCACCCCAACTGCCGTCTCTGCCTTCCATGAGCTCTGTCGCCGCTTCACCACTGCTCCCATCCTCCTTCACCCGGATGCTGACAAACCATTCGTTGTGGAGGTGGACGCTTCGGATGTGGGCGCCGGGGCTGTTCTCTCCCAGCGAGGTCCAGACCAAAAACTGCACCCCTGCAGTTTTTTCTCCAAGAAATTTGACGCCACTCAGCAGCGATACGGAGTAGGGGACCGCGAGCTGCTGGCCATAAAGTGGGCCTTGGAGGAATGGCGACACTGGCTCCAGGGCGCCAGAGAGCCGTTCATTGTCTGGACCGACCACCAAAACCTCATCACAATCCGCACCTTAAAACAGCTGAACCCCAGACAGGCGCGGTGGGCACTATTCTTCGAGAATTATAATTTCCACCTGTCATACCGCCCGGGGTCCAAGAACACCAAAGCCGACGCCCTCTCCCGACAACACGAGGAAGACGTCCCCCGGGCGGACCCCGCGCCTGTACTGCCACCCACCAAGATCCTCGCACCGCTCAGGTGGAACCTGGAAACGAGGGTCCGCCAGGCACAAGCTACGGAGACCGAACCAGCAGGTGTGCCGCCTGGCCGACTCTATGTCCCCAATGCCATCAGGGCCGAAGTACTCCAGTGGGGACACTCCTCCCCCCTTTCAGGACACCCCGGGAAACGGCGGACCCTACTGTTTGTACAACGTGCTTTCTGGTGGCCCAGTATGAAAAAAGACGTAGACGAGTTCGTCCAGGCGTGCCCAGTGTGTGCCAGGTCCAAGGACAGCAACAGACCATCGCCCGGGGAACTTCAACCACTCCCGGTTCCCCGCCGACCCTGGACACACATTGCCGTTGATTTCATCACGGGCCTGCCGGTTTCTGAAGGAAGGGACACCATCCTCACCATCGTCAACCGGTTCTCCAAAGCTGTTCACCTGGTGGCCCTCTCCGGTCTCCCGTCAGCTAAAAGGACAGCCGAGCTGATATTAGAGCACGTAGTCCGCCTGCATGGGTTCCCAAAGGACATCGTCTCGGACAGGGGGCCCCAGTTCACGTCCCGGTTCTGGAAGGCCTTCTGCCGTCTGATCAATTCCACCTGCAGTCTGTCCTCCGGTTACCATCCACAGACTAACGGTCAGACGGAGCGAACCAACCAACAACTGGAGCGCTACCTGAGATGCTTCATTGCTGATCGCCAGTGCTCCTGGGCCCGCTACCTCATTTGGGCTGAACTGTCCCACAACCTCCACCTATCTTCTGCCACCAACCTAAGCCCATTTGAGGTATGCTACGGCTTCCAACCTCCGATGTTCGACCATCAAGAACCGGAGGTGGAGGTGCCGTCGGCCCAACAGTTGGTTCGCCGGTGTCGACGGCTTTGGAGACAAGCAAACCACGCCATTCAAAAGGCCAACCGCCGTTACACTCTGCAACATCGCCGTCGACACCCACCGGGACGAATGTACCAAGTAGGTGATAAGGTATGGCTATCGACCAAAAACCTACACCTGCAAACTGAGTCAAGAAAGCTGTCACCTAGATTCATCGGACCATACCGCATCAACCTCCGGATTAACCCTGTCACCTACCGGCTCCAGCTGCCTGCGGCGCTCCGGATCCATCCGGTATTCCACACCTCCCAGCTCAAACCCTTCATCACCTCACCTATGGTTCCACCCACCCACCCTGCTCCTCCTCCCCGTATGATTGAGGGTGGTCCCGCCTACACCGTTCGCCGGATCCTTGACTCACGTCCTCGGGGCAGAGGGCTCCAGTACCTGGTGGATTGGGAAGGTTACGGTCCCGAGGAGCGATCTTGGATTCCGGCTCGGTTTGTCTTAGACCCCGAACTCATCCGGGACTACCGTCGTCGGGTATCCTCCACCCCAGGACCGTCAAGAGTCGGTCCTGGACGGGGGGGTACTGTCATGCACACTCATAACACGACCGGCACTAGGACCCGGAAGTAATACGGTCGGGTTTCAGGAAGCATAAAAGGAAACAAGATGACGCCTCACATTGCTCAGTCATTGAGTTATGCCCATGCTATCGCCGACGCCTCGCTCGTCCAAACGTGAGTACTCACTTTCTTGGGTTATCGCTTCTGATTGGGTGTGTGTATTTAGAACGCGGGTTTATTTGTGTAAACTCTTGCTCTCGTTTCGGAAGAGTTCTAAGAATAACTAGCGTGGTTATCCTGCCTGCTCGCGCTACTTCCGCGTTTGGGTTTACCATCCACGCTACAGGGCTAACTGCTAGTCTTCTGCTTCATCTCCGGTTAGTCCGTGACACCCTCCCCACAGAGGTGACCATGTGTTGTGCATCTGTCCTGATATGTAAAACTATTAATCAAAATTTAACTAACAAACAAGCCAGAGAAAGAGAGTGCCCTTGTCTGTGGAGGAGAGAAGGTACAGCATGAGAGGAGCTCTCAGGTCAATACTCACCTGGCTGCTATATATTTTATAAAACATTAGCTTCTTCCAGAGGGTAAAGGATCATTCCTTGGCATCCAACCTGCCTTACCAAGCCCTACCCCACAAGTATGTGCTGCATTATTATTTGTGGCAAAAACACAGTATGGATCTTGTTGATTAGCTCACTCATCTCCTGATGAGAGGGAATGAGGTCTTTACTGCAGTGGGCCAGGTCATGCCCTGGTGGCTCTAGGGAGACAGGCTCTGAGATAGAAGGCTATGGTTCCATCCACTTCTTTTAAAGGTAAACATGGTCTTGAGCATGAGTATTGAGCTTATCAGGCAGCAGTTCACTAGCTCAACCCCAAATCATTCCATATGTTCATAGAAATTAATGTGCACTTGGTTCTTAAAATCACTAGTTGGTCATATTTCTTGCCACACTGCTGGTCTTAAAACTATAGATGGCTGTTTTATCACTGGTCAATTAAGACTGTTGCCAGGCTGAACCTTCCATTAATTTTCTGCACCTGAAACCAGCAATGTTTTTTTCCTTTTAGGCAATTACTTTGTTCCTTCAAGTCCTCTTCTTGAGTGATCTGCTAAAACAGGGATTACAAGGAGTTAATATGGGGTATTGCTACAGCTCCCACATCTATGTCTGTGCTGTCCTGGGTTCTGGGCCAGACACGCAGGTCACGATTCAGCCGGGTCCTGACATGGTGATCAAGATCAATTTGGAGCCATAGTCCTTCTTACATCTGTTTAAAAGGAAAATGTAATACAGCTGTTTGTAAGCGACAAGTTTTGTCATTTGTGTTTATGGGAGAAATCTGGAATTTGGTTATTTGAAAAAGGGAAATAAATATTAAAATGCATTGCCAGATTTTGGATTGCACAATTAACCAAATAAAATGTTTTGGATAAGATATTAGAATAAATTAAAAATTTAATGCAATTTTAATAATGCAAAAAATCTTACTATGCCATGAAAAACACATCATTAATTAAGTCATTTAATATTGTCATCAAAATGGAATATTTTGTGCAAAATGTGCACAAAAGGAAAGCTATGATTTATAATTGTGAGTTGTAAAGATGATAATCCTTACAGAATACCACATTAATTATCAGACATTTTTGTATAGCTTTTCTAGTTTGTTTTGTTCCACCTTAAAAGGTCAATTTATAAAAAGAAAAAAATAATAATGAGCAGTAAATGTAATTTCATTTTTTTCCCGTGTGAGAAATTTTTTGAGCTGTTCTCATAGACCAATCTTTAAAGAACCAGTTTCTGAAATGTTCTTTGTGTAAGCCGAAATAATTTGTTTACCTAATCAAGCTTTAACTAAATAAAAGCTTCTAAATAAAATCAAACCTACAAGCAAACTTCTTCTCATCCATGTGTCTAATGATGCAGAAACAAACCCAGTTTCTCTTTAATTTCCTCTAAAAGGTGTTCATCTTTAATAGTAACACAAAACATGTCTACAGTTTTATGTAATTATTTGTACTGTTTAAGTGTTATTGAGACCATCTTTGAAAAAAGTACAAACATTCAAAAAAGATTAGTTAACCAATTTAACAGTAAAAAATCTGTAATTCTATTTTTAATCTAGTAGTATTCATTAATTCGTTTATTCATTTCCTATACAGCTTATCCTGTCCCAGGAGACTTCGGGCACACCCGGGACAGGGAGCCAATTCATCACAGTGCACACTTATTCACACACTCATAAGTGCAAGTTGGCCAAATGCCTCGTGAAAATTTTGTGTATAAATTTAGCTCCTGGCTTTGCTGGGGACATGGGGACCAAGGACAAAGTAGAGCACTCACATTTTAACTAAAATAGATTTTAAAATTCCTCCATTAGTTATTTTCCAATGATGCCAGGTTTTGCACCCTCAATAAATAACCATGTTAATAAATAACCATGAAAATAGCAAAAGTACACAAGTTCAAATTTTCTCTTGTTTTTGTTTGGTTTTCTTTTTCTAAATCTACTACATTTTGAGCAGAAAGTTATGACTGTCCAACACATGTTAATGCTCTTGAGCTCACACCATGGCTGTTGTTTATACAATTCGAAAAAAGTTGTTTCAATCTGTTTGATCTTATGTTGCCAAAGATTCGTCATTGATAACCATTTTTTCCAATAACAATAACTGATCTCCATGTTTTGTCCCACCCAGGAATTTCTTTCTATTTAATTTTAAACCCTCTTTTTGGCTATATTTAAATATTTAAGGTAATAAAAGTGAGTTACTTAACTACTAACTGTTTTTCCTGTCTTTATTTTTGAGAGAAATTATAGTATTTGTAAATAAAGATGGGGATAATGTGGCCAAGGACATAATAGAAATAGTAATAATCTTTAGTGCCCACTCTGATATTCTATTTGGTTCTAGTTTATTTTATTATATTCTATAATACGTGTCTGAAAATTGTTGTGATGTCATCTTACAACTTCTAACTGTTTGAGCATGGCATGTACTAGATACATTATTCATATAATGCAAATAACTTTTATTTGCGTAAGTGCCTGCGTGCCTGTGTGCGTGTGTGCGTGAGAGACTGTTGGGACATAAAACCTTGCTGATATGGAGTGAATTATGAAGTGGGACATATTACTTCTATTGCCACATTTTGGTTTAATGTAGAATTCATATATCTAACATACCCTTTCTAAAAATCTGAACACTGTATAATAGCAGTTATATGACTGTATGCTTATCAGACATTTTATTTTTCACTGGATAATGTTAAAAATGATTATTAATTATTTTACTCTTAAGATTAGCAGTGATGTTTGGAATTTAATATACTTATAATATACTTGGATCTGTTTTGGTTGTAGTATTCAGGAATATTAAAAAGACATTATTCTATATGTGTGTAAACTTTTCACACAGCCCTAAAATTATTACAGCCCTTGACCCTCCTCGGTAGGGTGCTTAACTAGACATTTTCATCCTATAGCATCGTGCTAATAATTGCTCCTGCTGCATCTCCAATCATGTTCCCTTAACTCTTAAAGTTCTCTCTTTCACTGCCTTTTCTTTTGTCTTTTGAAAGGTTCTTTGTTTTAACATGCGATTCTTATTTGTTTTACAATTCTTATACAATTCTTCTTATTTGTTTTTCAACTGTTATGCATTAGTGTGTACTAATTAATCATTATACTATGCCTAAAAGACATTATATTTTTTTAATGAACATTGATCTACAAACTCTTTTTAAAGTATTTGAATTACTTGAATGATCCTCTGATAAAATGGGACAGAAGAGCCCCCAAAATGCCCCCAATAAAACAATAAAATCCTTTCAAGTAATTTCTAGATTTTCTGCTGTTAAGACCTATTTGATAATTTAGGTTTCTTATTGGATCCTTGTCTGACATGGAACATTCCTTTACCCAAGAGGGACAAAATTAAAGGTTTTGAATTTCCAGGGAGAATAGTGTATTTGGTAGTAAACACTGCATATGTTGCCTCATGATGAGAATTAACCCCAGCTGTCATTATGCACCCATCACTAGAGCCTAACGTAATAAGCGTTATAGGCACGTGCTCTCGTATGACGTCTCTTCCAAGAGGGCTTCTGCCTCAGCTGCCCCCCTGCCATGCCACAAAAAAACAGTGAACTCAACCGCGCTTGATTTGATACGTCTATGAAAGGAGATACTGCTACCTTGGGACAGGAGGGGCAGGGGTGCTGGGGTAGGTAGATCCTCTTGGGCTGAAGTCAACCCTGTCGTTGCCTTTAGTTTCTCTCTCTCTTTCTCCTTGTCCGCGCTTTCATGAGCTTGCTCATGGAATGCTGTCCAAATGAAAACCGCATGCTCTAATTAGAGACGTCCCAGGGATCCTGCTAGATGCAATTGACGTTAATTCACAAGACCGATAAAGTCTATGGAGTTCTCTCTGTCTCCCATTCCCCTGGTTTGCTTTGAACGTTTAAGATCTCGCAGGGTCAGCGGCAGGCCAAAAATCAGAAAAGTCCCCCTTTTGCTTTACATAGTACTTGAGTAAAGGAATGATCTCCCCTGCACTGAAACCCAGTTTTTCTAACTTTTTTCCTGATTACATTTGCCAGCTCCACATCAAATGAACACAGATGCCTTCGTATTACCTTACTCACCGATTCTAATTTTGTCCAAATAAACATGACAGCATTTGTGAATTTGTTAATTCACTTTGCAATTGTGTGTAACATCACAGACATGTGAGGGTCATGGAGACCATAATTTGACATAACAGTATCTTGTTTTCACGATGAATTGGCAGCAACAATCATGATGTCTTAGAGAAACAGTAGCAGTAAAAACATCAGCGATTTTACAATGAAATGTGAAAATCACTGTAGTTCTTCATCACAATTCTTTTTCAGTAGGCTATACTCTTTTTAAGGTATTTATTTAAAATATAATAATAAATGCACTGTGATCACTGGACTATTACCATTATTATTTTTTATGATGCAACAGTGCAAAATACAATGTAATTATGATAAGAGCAAGTGTTATTTCACTATATTTTGCACTTCAATGTATATGATTCTTGATCAATAACTTAAATTTATGTGCAATAGCAACTGTGCAATAAGTAATTTCTTTTGTATTTATACACTGTCCTGTCTCTATATTTGCACATTTTTTCATTGCTGCTGTAACAAATGTTTTAGGTAAACATTTTATTAACTATGGGAAAAATAAAGGTATATCTTATCTTATCTTGATATTATCTTAAAGTGATATGCACTAAGGCTACATCTGAAATGTCTGCATACTGTGACTGTGACTTATACATACATGATTTTTGTGTTCAATCTGTCAATTCCTTAAAGTAGATGTTTTCATTAAGGATGCAAGTCTTGTTCTAGATTCTGTAAGAAAAACTTTATCCATACTAGACATATATACACTGGTCTCAGTGTAATTATGTGAAGGCCAACATTTACCATGGTGAAGAGTAGGTTGAGATATCTGAAAGCATATCATCATCAAATATTCTTTCTCTCTGCTGGTGATGAATGCCATATCATGTGGAGTATTTACTAAAAGTAATTTTTTACAAACTTTGTTGACAGTTTTCTTTTGACAACACAGCAGAAGTATAAAATGTGAAAATACAGAAAGAAAATGGATGCATATTTGTAGGTCAGAGAGACTAGTAAACATATTGGTTTTTATTATTTGTACTTTGTATTACTTTGTATATAACTTTTTTTGCGGGGTAGAAAAAATTGACGTATGAATTAAAAAAGACATAGGGACATTTAGAAAGTTATTATGACTTGATCAACAAGAGCTCTACTGCAACTGTAGATAAAAGCTTTACGCTTATAGAAGTAGGAAAGAAAATAAAGGAACCATTAGATTGTTAGCATCATTTAATTGGGTTCACTGATTTTGATTAATCCAATAGGTTTATAGCAAATCAGGCTGTGTGCAAATACATACACCATAGTTTACTGTGTTCATCCTAAACATGCAATTCCACATGCACTTTTATGCCCACATTTTAATACAGAAAAGAGCTAAATCTAATTATACATTAAAGAAATGTAAATTTCTCAACAAATAAAAAATAAATAAAGCAAATTATACATATTATTTTGATATTTTTACATTTAAAAAATAGCATGCAGACTTTCAAAGCTTTATTTTAGGTCTAAATGTATTTGGACAGACTTACAATCACAAATGAATTACTTCTTTTAATAATTGGTTGAGATTCCTTTGCAGTAAATGACTTATTGAAGTCTGCAACCGATAGACATTTCAGACATCAGTTGCAGTTTTCCTGGTGACGCTCTGCCATTTCATGCTTGTTCTTACGCCATTTTGTTTTCAGTAAGTGAAATGCATTCTCTTGCCAGGATTCCAGTCAGGTAATTCACAAAAGTTTTAGGTTGCTCTCAAAGTATATTTTAGGTAATTGTCCATCTGCACTGTTATCCAGTAGTCATATATCTCTTTACTCATCAATAAATGTAAGGCAACCAGTTACTTGTCTTAACAGCCCACCGAATGCTGTGGCAGAATTATCTGGGTTTTTTAACCTTTTTTTTTTTTTTTTTACTTTTTCAAAAGAATTTATTAGATTATTTGACCCAATTCTTTGAATGGATGCTTTTATGTAACAATATAATTAATAACTTTCATATCCTAGTAGAGAGGCTTGTAAAAGTACAAATATTTATGGACCTCACTGTATATCTCTACAGTTTTGTTGTTCATCCTATACATATGTTAATATGGATTGCATTTTTTTTTTAAAGAATACTCATTTAATGTATATAAGATAATGGAAATAAGTTGCATGTAAACAAAATGAAAGACAGTATTTCTTTTTCTTTTACAGTAAGAAAAAATATGGTCTAGATATAAAATATAAGACTTTTGGGAAAGTTTATTAAATTTCATAATCAATTACATATTCAAAAGGGTAACTCCATGACAGAAGTAGGCTCTCAAAGTAACCAAATGCTAAATCTTTAAAAGAATATTAGAGAAATAAAGCATGTTATATGTATATGGTTGTTTAAAGAATCTTTTTAAAAGGTTCTACATGCCACCAATTGGTATGCAATTTTTATAGGACCAGGAATCATACCACAAATCATATTTCCATTCAGTTTAAAATTAAAATAACTGTTTGGTTTGATACTGAAATAAAATTTAATAAAAATATAAGAAACAAAAATATGTTTCCTATTAATGTTTTATCTGTCTACAGCATAAAAATATGCTTAAAAGAGTTTATGTGCATAATTTTGTCTTCTAATGTAGGTGTGCAAAGGCATTATAGACAGAAAACAGTATCTAAAATGGAAGCAAGCAAATATATATATAGTCTCCCCCCCCCTACACTAAATGTGTTACCTTTAGTGTGAATTTGTTTGTGCTAATGAGTTGCATTTGATCCACTGAGCAAATAGCATTATTCCAGTATGAGGGGAAACAAAACACATTTATTATTTATTGCAGATAGTTCTACGAACTAAATGCATTAGGTTCTTTCATAGTTAGTTGAAATGATCTTCAACTGTGTTTTACTCTTTTACTCTATTTTTGCTCTAGTTAACTACAGTAGTCAGTAACTGCCTCTTTATTGAATCTCATCAAGCTTAGTTTGCGGCTATTGCTGTTGGGTTTGATTGATAATGACATTCAGACATTGCAGCAGTTCTCAGCATGGAAAAATATAAACAACAATGATGTGCCTGAGTTCACTCAAGCAACTGAGAAAAATAATGAAATCACCTAGTGAAGCAAAAAGAAACATTTTCAAGGTTCAGGATTCTTGTGTGAGACTAAGAAATGATACAGTTGACCTAAGACTTACTACAAGCACCCCCCAATTAAAAGTGTCTGCCTTCAACACAGCACATATCACTAACACAAGTTTTCAAAGTAATTGTTACTGACTGCCCTATTCAGTTTTTCCACTGTAACCTAGATATCTGATACAAACTCCCCTGTTACCATGTTTGCATCTGGTTCCATTTTTAACATCAATGGGAGGGAAAAATTAGAAAAACAAGATTAGCGAAAATTGATTGGCAGTGCAAGTTTTCTATAGGTTGACGTTTTCCTGGCAGCTTTCACTGCCCGCCTCATCTGACATGCTTAGATGATCATCTCGTCCTCAAAATCAAATTTTCCTGAAGTAGAACCCTCGCTATATTTGTGTGCATCAGCTGAGTTACTAGAGTCTTCAAATGGGTTCTTCATCATTTTTTCATTTTGAAGAAAGCTTCGAAAAAGTGTGAGAGCAAGGAAGAAGTAGATGAACATCACAAACAGTACGTAAAAGTAAGCATTGTCATAGGATTTCCTGGATGAATTAATGATCGTTGTCTGGCTTGGGGTTACCGTAGTTAAATTCATGAAGAAATCCTTATGGTTATCTTCTTCTACGATGATGTCCTTACACTTGTTTAGTAAAGCAAGTAGCATAGTCTTATTCATGGCTTCAATAGCCATGACAGGCTAGCATGCGGTTCAAAACAAAGCAACAATTTTGTTCAGTATATATTTTTGCAATTTCTGTGAAAAGTTAGCAGTCAACATTCATACTGACCATCAAGTCATCAAATTGTCCTTCTGATGATTCACTGAGTTTCCATGCAGTATGGACGAAAGGCATGGAATGCCACCTAAGTTATGTTGAAAATAGTCATTCATTAATTATGGTGAAATCACTTCTAACATCCAAATTCTTGTCACTTTTGTAAAGCTGGCGTGGATCCTCAATCCAGTCACAAAAAATCTAAATGTATAATATAAAAAAATCGTGCTCAAGTTTGTAAAGTAATGCAGAAAGTCCAATAGCTTTTCTGTCTCCAACATGCTCTGCATGTTGACTCTCTGCGGAATGGAAAAGCAGTTGGTGCGACAGTTTTGGAAAGGAATGCTGCCCTGGTCTGCTGCTTGATTGTCACACTCAAGATAAAGAGACATTTTTAGATAGACACTCACTTTTTACCCAGTTTAGATTCATGATATAACTTGCTATTATATGTTTATTTTTAAATAGCAATTAGTGCTGCATTTGACAAAAGAGATTTAGCAACAACAACTGAAGGCACAAAAATCATATACAGTAGGTATAAAATGTATATGTACTTAAAATATAAGTATGTTTAAATAAGTGTATGTAAATAAATAACTTTCAGCTATTTAATACTTAAACAGCAGATAGCATTAGGTTGCCAGCCTTGTTTTTCTTAGTTTGGCAATCATTTAAAGATACTGTAGGTCAACTCAGGGGAAACTTAAGAAGGAAAATGCATAAGGTTATGTCCCCCCACCCCCCTTGTGGTGGCAATGTTATGATTCAGTGTTCAACTAACATACTGGTTAGATGGATTTATTTAAAAAGAGTAATTGTATGATTGTTAGATTACAATGGAATTATCATTGTAACCAGCAGGGGAACATCCAAATCGGCATAAAGTCACAGGGCAGTCAAATATGGTAAAATTGTATGTCTTCAATGGCTTCTTTGCTGTTTAAGGTACGTTTTAGGTTATTTGAGATGTAAACATTAGGTATTTGATGCATCTTTGTTCATTGCTTTAACAGTTCGTGCCTTTTGCTTCATTAAATCTTTTTGGTAAGAATTTTATTCACACTTTTGTTAATTCAACAACAACTAATGAAGTGGCTTATTAATTAGAAAAAAATTACAGCTATGATTAAGGTACAATGAAATAATAATAATAATAATAAATAATAATAATAATAATAATAATAATAATAATAGGAAAAAGAAGAAGAAGTAGCACTATGGCCTCGCGCCTCCAGGTACAAGAGTTTGATTCTTGGTTTACTCCCACATTCCAAACACATGCAGATAAAGCTCATTTGTCATTCCAAAATTGCTCTAATATCTCATTAATTAATGTTATACTAGAGACTATTATCTCTAGTATAACATTAAAATCATGCATGGTAAATATCACCTTGTTCCATCAGGACAGCTCTTAACTGTATTTGCTAAGCATCTCAGAATCTCTCATAGGAATTGCACTGAGTTAATTTAAAGTTAATTTAGGACTAAAATACTATGACCGAGTATAGAGTAGGACTGCCTCTAGAAAAGCGAGTGACATCACTGTTTATGACTGAGAGCCGTAGGTACAAATTATAGTGGGTGGTGCAGTTTTGACAGCTTTTCGCAGTGGATAATTGTAGTTAGCACCTGTTGTGTGAAAGCTTTATGCACATAAACAAAACTTATAGATGCATGAATCATCTCCATGACATTATCCTAATCAGACTGCTCCAATGATAATCGTTTAAAGTCTGTATAATAGAGCTATGTAGGTCTGTCATAATCTAAACTGGAAATGTAAAGGAAATGTCTGCCCTACTCTACCTCTTAAGTTAAAAAGAGTTTGTTACACATTCCCCTGAGCAGTATAAAACAGTGAATGTTAAAATTTCAGCTTATAACAGAATCTCAAAGAAATTATGTTTATACTGTCAAATACTTTAAATAAATATCTAAAAATGAAATTATACAAAACTTTCAGACATCCATTCAATTGGAGAATACATGTTGATTGTTTTATCTCTCTTTCTTGCCTTTTGAATATGTTCATTCCTTTTATCTCTCAGTATTTCTCTCCATCTTTCTGTTCTTCTCTCTTTTCTCTCATGTGTCCTTGCTGGAATATGCACCCTTGTCCTTCTACCTCCTCACTCTCCCCTTTCACCCTTCTTCATCTCCCAATGACATGAGTGCACTCGTAACTCTTACCCTGTCAGCTCTGCTGGAGTGCTCTTGCAATTTCAAAGAGTGCCAGGGTCAAAAGTTAAGTCATCTCCAATGTGTGGTAACCTGGCTGCCAGTCAGATTCATGTTGAAAGAGTGACTATACACTCAATGTTTTCTCTATTGTTTTGAGTACTGTGTGGGTACCATATGAGTTTTAAGTAACATCAAATTGTTTAATTTGTATACTTAGTTTAATAGAAAAATTATATATACATACTAATATAACATACAGAGAGAAAGAGAGAGAGAGAGAGAAAGAGAGAGAGAGAGAGAGAGAGGAGGAGGAGAAGAAGAAGAAGAAGAAGAAGAAGAGATGGCAGTACCAGTAGATCTAAGTAGAATAAAAAGCACAACATTGTACGTGTGCTATGTGTGAAGTCTTTAAACAACGTGTGTGTGTGTGTGTGTGTGTGTGTGTGTGTGTGTGTGTGTGTGTGTGTGTGTGTGTGTGTGTGTGTGTGTGTGTGTGAGAGAGAGAGAGAAAGAGACAGGAGAATGTAATGTCACCTTGTGAACTACAGACGACAGATCTCAGTAGGGTGTGTCTCCCTGTCCACTCATTGAAGTGCTTCAGAGGTTTACAGGTCTCTGCTTTCCTCATTAACTCCATTAAACACTCCCCTGAGGGCAGGAATTTGTCAAGCAGAAGTGTTTATGAAACGAGATATATTTATGCACTCCCTTTAAAGCACAGAGGGTCGCTGCACTCAGTTGGAAAGAACCCGATAGCTATTGTTCTATGTTACGCCAATTGTCTTTTAATTCTCAATAAGATCAAATAAGTATACCCATACACAGCTGAGCTGGATGTGGCTATGGACTAATGTTAATGTGAAACATGATAAAGCATAACTAAATTAATGTGTTGTTTATTCTGACAAACAAAGAAAGGCACTAGGAAGGAATGAAGGGAGAAAGAGAAAACAATCATCAAAACATAAATATACATTTATTAATCACATAAAGCTTGTTTTTTTTTATAATTTTTTTATTTTTTCTTATAAATAGTAAATAGTGCTGCATTTGACACAAGACATTTTGCAACAACAGTTGAATGCAGTCATAAAGAACAAAAAACATATATGTATAAAAAGCAGATGTAAAAAATAACCTTCGGCATGGAATTTTAGACTTAAAAACAGGTGGCGTGTTGTAGGCACATTACTTTTTTTTCTCACTTTGACAGTCACGTACAAATGGGTCAACTCAGAAATGGGAAAATTTCTATTTATATGTCTAACGTAACATTAAAAATAACTGCCTTGTCTTTTTTTCTTTTCCTCAAATAGGTATTATAATTTACATGGTTTATTGTAAGGAAAAGCAGCAGTACACAGTTTTTTCTGCAGTTTGGAATTTCCCCCATCTTGTATTTTCAACCTGTTCCCATTTTAAATAAGGTTACTTTTATGCCACCAATTTTATTTTGCCACAATTCTATTATTCCTAACATTTTAAGAATAAAATATCTTAATATTGGCAGGAATGTGTTGATAATTTAAGAGACATTTTAGAACACTCCGGGAAGGTTTGAGTCTGAACAGCATTAGAAGCATAAGATTTTGCAGACCTATGTCCTGTTGAATGGACATGTTTCCAGTTCAGAGTCCACAATGTCTATCTGAGTGCTATTTTTGTAGCGTTTCATAAGGTTCATTAGGATCTTCTCCCTATTGCTCCTTTACAATATACATGTGTATTATTATATCAGGAGACTGGTGTATGAGGTATAAATTGTGTATATTGCACTTTCTTTGGATTTCAGTTTGTGCTATTTTAGTGTTTTTTTCTCTCATACACTATATCTTTCCCACCTCCCTTTCTTCTATGGCAAATATTGACTATGTCTTCACACAATGGAATTTTAGTTGCTTTAAGGTATCAGTGTCCACTTTTAACTTTATGGTAATTGTATGGATGAGTGTGACACTCGTATATCTGGCCTAAGTGAAATCCCATCAGACACTTGATGTCATAGGAGCTAGACCACCCTTTCTATTTCTCTCTCCCACACACACTTGTGAAACAGGTTGATGAACTTAATAAAAGATGATACACACAGCCCTTATTTCCCCAAACACATCACAAGTCAAGCAACAAGTTCTCATGATGACAAAGTAACGTTATAGGTTTTACCTAAAAAATGAAGGCATTTCGCCTATCTGATCCTTGCCTGCTGGTCATTCCAGGTTAAATATATAGTCTTTAATTTGCATTTTGTCAACTCATTGTCCCACCCCCTAGTCTCCCTCACTGCTTATATGGCAGTCCTTGGGAATGGTCGTGTGAGGTTTGTGTTGGGTGACATTTGCCGTCAAAGAATGGAACATTAACCCCGGGGGGCCTTTGGTCCTTATTATCCGCACTAAACCTGAACCACTCAGAATGAGAGAGGGTAGGTGGTGCAACTGGGGGTAGGCATGGACCTGGAAATAGATGTCAGAGGTCAGAAGAAGAGTTGAAGAGCAGGTGGTTTTTCACAGACCATCCGGAACTTTCCCTCTATTCTTCTGCTTCCTGCTTCCTGCTCAGCTGATACTGGGCTTCAGATAATGAAAGGCACCTGAGACAAAAAAAATAAAAAATAAAAAATTGAAGAGTAGGGATGGGATGGGGGTGAGGGTTTTTTTTTAGTAACAGTTTTATGGCACATGACAGCCTGTAGGTGGAGGTATTATGTCATGAATATGAGAGGTTTTGTATGTGGAAGAGGGCCATGGTGCATTGTTGAGACAGGATGGGTACCGTGTGTGTGTGTGTGTGTGTGTGTGTGTGTGTGTGTGTGTGTGTGTGTGTGTGTGTGTGTGTGTGTGTGTGTGTGTGTGCGCGCAGAAGAAGCAGCGTGCTCAGTGCTACAATACACTGTACAGTTCTAGTGACGTTTGGAGTACGACCAACAATCAATAAGAGTTCAGTATCTGACCTCTGACTGAAACACATGGTTCTAATAGGGACCTGCCACAGGCTATTTTACTCCTGCTAAAGCCCTCTTCAACCCCCTCCTGAACGCACACACATACAAACACCACTCAATTCTCTACACATGCGCACACCAACATTTGCCAACTAACGAAAATGTAAAGACTAAACTACACAAATATACTATTCTTGGTTTGCTCCATGGGCCATCGACAGAGGCAAATTAATTATTCCAATATGGTGCCATATAGGGCATTCAACATGTGGTCTGTACCATTCCAATCCTCTCATTGGATCTGTCAAACATACTTTGTGATGGCTTCTCCTTTCCTTTCTGCCTTCTTGTGCGTGTGTGCGCGCACGTAATGAACAACTGTCTGCTCTTTTCATTTCTGCTTTCATGTGCCTACGTGTGTGTGTAATGAACAATATCTTTGTTACCATAGAGGTCATTTTATGGCCAGCTTATGGACTCTTAAGGTTGACAGGTGAACTCATCACATGGGTCACAAAAGGTCACGCATGCTGGGTTGTGACCCATGAGCCCATCTATTTGTTCCTTGCTCAAATTGAGTCTATTATAATCCTAATCACCCATTGGCCAGGTTCAAGTGTATTTCAAAAAATCACCCTATCTGCTCAGATGTCAGCATTTAACTGATGGAAAATCAGCATTTGACTCCAGAGTAAATAGTACATAAGATTAAGTAATTAAATAATTATTTTTATTTGAATGTATTCAGTTAAATGTAGTTATGAGGGAAAATTTAAGGTGACAAGCTATGCATGGAACGATGTGAAAGAAATCATGTTTAATTTTAATTTTTTAATGATGTTTTTTTTTAATATACTGTATATCTACTTGCAGGTTTATATTTTACACGTTATTTGATTTAAAAGGAATAAAAATGTAACACAATACAACACATACAAAAGTATTCTCTTAATAAAACAGCTAGAATGTTTGCTTAAAAAATATCTAATTCTTTAGATATGCTTTAGTAAATAAGTAAGAAGTTTAGAAATAGGTGTAGACATATTCTTCGCTCTGTTTCCGAATTCCTAAAAAGTCTATATTCACATTATACCCCTATGGACCTCAAAGTAAGTACTATGGACAGGCCATGAATAGTTTCAGTTAATGCACTACTCAGATCTAAGTACAGTCACAGACAACACGCACTAGCAAACAGTAGTGGTATTCACCTTACTTTGCCCATACTGGCTATATTGGTATGGTGCCATGTGGTCCACACTGTAGGCTGGTGAGCTGTAGCTAGGTGGGCAATAAGACTGTGAACTGGGGAGAGACGGCATGCTGGCCAGCCCAGACAGAGACTCCAGTCTCTGTGATGAGTGGCAGCTGGCAGCCATACCCGCAGTGGGCTCCAGAGGACCAGTGAGAGGGGAGAGAGAGAAATCTCCCTGTGGCTGGTGAGGCACACCTCCCGGGTTCAGCAGTCCCATCACCTGAGAAAAAAGAGACGGAAGCAGAAAGGGGAAAGAGAAGGAAAAAGAAGAAATAATTTTATAAATAACATTATATAGCATAAATATAACAAGGCATATTATAAAATTCTAGAAAATGCAGTACTATCATAGGATTTTACATTGACACCAGTTCACATAATGAGATATATAAGGTATCCATTTACAGTACATGTGATTCTTATTTTATTTGACTTTCCTGTTTCGTGAAGATTAAACAGGTACTTAGCTCTTCAAATTTATAATACCCAATACTAATAGAACCTTTATCTTGATCAAAAACTAAGGCAGTACAGAGCAGCATTAGAACATTCACCACATAATCATCTGTCTTCACCAACAAGGATTGATCAAATAAAACCGTAACCACAATGTCTAACGCACTGGCGGGACACTGGCGAATCATCTTCATATCTAATTCAGCCATTTAGTTCAGTGTTAGCAAGATTAGGTAAGCTGGGATGTTAACTGTGGCATCAGTGCCAGAGGGCCCTCACTGCCAGCACTGATGAGCCAAGCTTGGCCTGGCTCTGAGGGAGGTTCCCTCTCTCGCTCCGCTAATCATTAATGAAAAGCAGTCTGGGTAAAGCTGAGATCACCAGCACACACTCACTCATGGCCCATAAGACTTCGATTATTCTCCATCCGAGCACACACATGGTCCTGTTTAAGCAATTTCCCATATAAGAAAGAGAGAGAGAGAGAGAGAGAGAGCATGCTTGGGAATTGTGTTTCTTTGCCCTGCTAAGACTTTCCTAAAAATTATTATATGTGCTTGTGCTAGTGTGTGTATATTTGTGTTTATATGAGTGCATCATTTAGGAAAGAAAATTGCGTAGAAGTGAAAAGGAATAAGAGACATGATCTGTGGTCTTTTTGCAACAAAGTGAATTAAACTTGGCATGTCCAACAGAGACAGAAGGATAGTGTGTGTATGTGTGTGTGTGTGTGTGTGTGTGTGTGCGGTTTATATGTCTACTTGAATGAATGCATGTATTTAAGAGTTTTACAACCTGTGCAGGGTCGTGAAATCCATCAAGTGATTCATCTTAAACAGCTGGACCAGCACACAAATGTGTAACATGAGCAAGAAACATCACAATTTTACACATATAAATTTATGTTTCCCATTTTAATTTGACATTAATTTCTTTTTAAAAAATTTAAATAGAGCACATTTTCACATTTCACGCTTATATAAAAATCTTAAATTTTCTATTTTATAATTCTTTAAAAATAAAAAATATTTACGAAAAAAAATAGTACAACCTGTTCTCAACTAAACTGAGCTGATGTGTTTTCCACCTTAGAGGCCACACACACTCACACTCAAACTGACAGTAGGTAATTTACAGGTTCCTGGTCAGAAGGATCCGGAGTGTGTGAGAGGAGCATGCTGATGTGTTATGCTTTACAAATGGAAACCACATGGAGGTTAAAAAGCCTCATTCACCTAGCTGCAGGGGGAGACATGTCTACACGTGAGTTGAACTTTCAAGCCCCCTCCAAAGAGCACACATAGTTTGCTGACAAAAAACTTCCCCATAACATATGATTTGGAATATATGTGCACTACTATGGTAGAAAGCTAAATCCAGTCTATCTATGTATTATGCAACATGCATTTTGATCAGTGACAAAATTAGAGTAGAGATTTAAATAAGTAAACTGTAACTGATACATCTATATATAGTACCGGTCAAAAGTTTGTATTTATTATCAACATTATTGTGCAATACTAGATATTTTCAACATTGTGAAATTACACATATGGCATTAGGTAATTAAGTAACAGCAACAACAGTAGCAAGGTTCTATTTTGAGACGTGAAGGTCAGCCATTCTGGAATAGTTCTTGTGAGAAAAGTATTGTCAAGTGCATTTGCAAAACCCATCAAGCACAATGATCAAATTGGCTCTCATTAAGATCATTCCAGGAAAAGAAAAATGACCTGCTGCCAAATGTAAAATATGGAAAAAATTACATTAAATAAAATCTGTATCTCTATATTAATATCTATATATATTTTTATACATTTTAAGTTGTGTTTCCATATAGTGCTTTCAATTTAGTTTTTTTTTTTATTGTCATTGATTTATATTTAAACTGGGGAGTTTTAACTTTCTATAGGTACACATTGAATGCTAAAAATTTGTAATTTAAAAATTGTTAAATGTGCATGCATGTATGCACATATATGGGCATAAGGCAAAAAAAAATGAATTGTGATGAATGTGTGTATATGTATATCCGGTGTCTCTGGTTTGTGGTGGTTCTGGAGCTTATGTGCTACACCATTAGAATGCGGGTGGTTTTTGCAGGCCTGGTGTGAACAGAATGCTGGAATGTGCTGGATTATACAGCAGACGTGTAAGATTTTTACCCATGGGCAAGTGAGCTGAGCCAGGCTATAGCACATGACTACTTAACCTCTTTACTCCCAATCACACTCACCCACACACACACACACACACACACACACACACACACACACACACACACACACACACACACACACACACACAATACAAAAATACAGCCAGACAGGATTTACACAAATGGCCCACTAGAGCCAAAAAATGGAGTTCAAAATATTGTCATGGACTTCTGTTTAGTTTCTTGATTTTAATATTTTGTAATATTTACAAAAGATTAAAGCACAGCTTTGAAATTGTCTGAATGGAGTTTCAGAACGGAAAAAAGACTATTTGGCTTTTAAAGCAATATTCATTTTATTTATTTTGTTTAGAACTAAAATCAATGTAAATAATAAACATTATATTTTATTATTTATAACTATTAAATATTTAACAATTAAAATTGTTTAAGAAACGTCTGTAGAGTAAATCAAACCAAGTCTGCGCTTTGTCCTATTTTATACCACTCAATAAATATATACCGGTAAATGAAACAATTAAGCAATAAAATAAGTCATTAGCATAAATTACACAGTACATTATGAAGGATAAGTTCTCTCATTTCAATCAATTAAGGGTCTGGAACATTCCATAATTAGAATCACAGACAGAGAGTTGTGCACTCATCATAACGTCCAGCAGCTCTTGCTTTCAAGGGGCAACATAAGGCCACTTATCAGCTCTCTCTCACTCACACACACACACATACACACATATATACACAGTCACTTACTCACTCACTAATGGCAATACTATATTCTGTGTGAATATAATCACATGAAAAATGGTTTTGGTTGGCTAACATAAATACTGAAGACTTTACACTCAAACTTTTCAATGCCATTTCATCTGTGTTGAACAATGAATTATCTGTTTCAAAAGAATGCCCATAACACAACGGCTATCAGACTATAAGACCCAACTATAAGAAAATGCAATGACAATGAACACCATTGTGACATTTGGGTTTGTATATTTAGATACACATACGCTCTCTGTCACCAAGCTTTATACATAGTCACAAAAAAGTCACATGAGACTCTGATTTTTTTTCTCTAAATAAACAGAATCACATGCATCATTTTTTGACAACCTTCTACACCCCATCATCCGTGCTACCCAGTATGAGACAAGGTCTTTGTTTAATTCTTTTAAAGTACAAGAACATTGTAGACTTCCCCATGTGCTTCCAGAGTATCATGCATATGATCGAGCAGGAGGTGCCTGTGAGGTGCTTAGCTGCTCATTTTCCGCTTGTTAGCATGGACGCGCATGGTGCTCACCATGGGAGATAGCAGCCGACGAGTGTGTAATCACATAATTGTCTTTTCACTTCTCATTTTCATCACTATCCCTTCTGCCACTTGTTTACTTCCATTCCAACCTTCACTCTCTTTACTTTCTGCTACTATATGAGTCACCATGATAGCTAGTGGATAATTTTATATATATTTTTTTTTTTCTTTTTTATTCTTTTACACTTATCATTTAGAACTAGGTTGGCTCTGGTATCCCCACCCCAAATTTTTTATTCTATTCATTTTTATCACTTTTAACAGCAGTGAAAGTTTTTTTTGTCACAAAGCAGCTTTATATAATTATGGGTATAGATTTAGAGCCCTAATGAATAGTTCTAATGGCAAATTTGACATGAGACAGAAAACATTAGAGAAGCCAAACTCATAAGGGAATGTGCACAGGCTCAATGACTACACCAGCAGTTTTAGGTACTAGGTACAATATTTGGGTAAGATTATCCACTTAATAGAACTTTGATTATCCACTTAAGCAAAGGTGGAAAACTATAACATGTAACCAAGACACATACTTTAACAAGATCAGAAACATTTCTATACCAAGTGTTTATTACAACAGTTTCTTTGAAAAGTTAAAACCTAAGGTACCCACAATGAAACAATACTTAAAATTACATAACTATACCATGAGCTTTTCTAAAAAAAAAATTCAGAACAGGAATTTAATTTCCTATGACCAGTCATAACTATGCCCTCTGCAGGCAAAATAGTCATAAAGAAAGCTAGTAATTCTCACTACCAAATAATCAAACACAATATATAGGCAATTCTATCTCAGAAAGAGCTCACTAACCTGTGTTGAGAGTCCATTGCTGATAGCTGGGTTCACTGGGTTAGAGTGGCTCGGTGTAGGCACAAAGCTATCTGAGTAGCCTGAAAAGCTGTGACGGCTTGAAGAGAGGCAGTAGGCTGAAGTAGCATCTTGGGCTCCCGAAGCAGAGGCCAGACCACTCTGGTGCACTGAAGTTGGTGGAAGAGGCTGGGGTCTATGAACTGTGCTGGCCTGTTCTGACATTGCTGATAGAAAAAAAGGAAACAGAAATAATAGGCTGTATTCACATAATCACATAAGTCATCTTTGCCATGTACAGTCATTGCTATGTTAATGTTTCATAAGTTTCTTCATTTTTATTCTTTTTTCCTTTCTTTCTTTCTTTCTTTCTTTCTTTCTTTCCTTCCTTCCTTCTTTTTCCATATCAGTCCAAATTGCCTAATTAATTGGCAAACACTACAATATAATTGGCTAATTTTGCATTTGACAAATAGATATGATGATTACAATAAGAAGAAGAAGAAAAAAAATGTGTTTAAATTTTTAGGTGTGTTGACTTAGCCCTAAATCTGGCATCTCACCTGGTGGGATGGAAGAAGCAGAGTAAGGACTTTCAGGAAGCTGGTAAGGCTGTAGGCTTGACATAGCTGATGGTGGGAATCCTCCAGGAATCAGGTGATTGAATGCCATTAGCTGATTAGCTCCTGCCTGCTTTCTCCAGCGAGCCCTTCTGTTGCTAAACCATACCTATCCAAACCAATAAACCAGAAAGAAATTTAATGACCAAATTTACAAAGGGTTAGATGTATTTGATCTAGGTTCCTTCTTAGAGGCAATAAGTACATGAATTTTGAAAATGCGTCCTGTGTGTGTATATTCATATATCATTCATACATTCATGATTCATACGTTGTTCTTCTCCCAAAAAATTTAAAGACTATAGGACATTAACTTTGTCTGTGTGCCTGTGCGTGCATGTACGTAAAATCTTGGGTAAGTACATGAGCATATGTGTGAAAGGCTGTTTTTTTTGTGTGTGTGTTTGTGTGAACCAAAAAATAAATAAATAAATAAATAAATAAATAAATAAATGCATTACATCAATTAAATCCAGCCACTGATATCATTGGGTAAAGAGTTTGTTTGTTTGTTTTATATAAAGCAATTTATTAAATTTTAATTAATTAATAAATAGCAGCATTTTGGCTCTGTGTTTGTGTATGTCTGTGTGTGCATGCATGCAGAACCTTGTGTAAGCGTATGAGCATATGTGTGAAAGGCTGTTTGTATGAATTAAAGTGTATGTGTGAACCAAAAATAAAAAATGCATTACATCAATTAAATCATGACTGATATCAAAGGGTAAAGAGTTTTTTTTGTTTGTTTTTTAATTAAAGCCATTTATAAAATGTATAATTAATAAATGGTAATAAATTGAAGCATTTTGGTAGTGTGTGTGTGTGTGTGTGCGTGTGTGTGTACCTGCACTCTTGCTTCTGTAAGTTTGGCCCTTTGAGCGAGCTCCTCTCGTGTGTAGATGTCGGGATAGTGTGTGCGCTCAAAAGCTCTCTCCAGCTCCTCAAGCTGCTCAGCAGTAAATGTTGTACGACTGCGACGCTGTTTTCTCTTCAGAGGCAGACCTGGCTCTGAGTCTACGTCTGAACCCTCATCCGAATGACTTGCTAAAACACACACATTGCATAGTCATGTCAGGAATAAATAATCTGAATTAAGTCATCAAAATTGCATGGAGGGTGATCTAAACTATTGTTTATATACAAAATAACAAAAAGGTTCAATTAAAATAATATTTAAAAAAAACAATTGCTGATAAAAGAAAATGAAACTAAATATATAATTATACAGACAAAGTACTTTTTAGTCATAAGACTATATGTAAAGTTTAAAATTTTCACCTGAAGATCCACAATTTCATTTTAACTATTAAAGGAACTATTACCAAATAAAATATTAGACTATGTACTCCTAATACAATATATTTTGCAAGAGGTATTATTTGACCTACCAACTCTTAAACTTTGGATATGAATGAATTTAAAACATGTGCATCTGATTATTGCCCATAAAAATCACACATACACTACAGATATTGAGTAGTTTTTTAAATCACCGAACAATTTCTCAATCTATGCTGGCAAAATGAAACAATTTGTACAAAACAACTCAAAGATATTAAAACTACTAGTGTAGAAATTGATATTTTACAGAATTAGATACTTTACAGAACTTTCAGATTTATTGGACAGAATCAACAGTTGTTATAGTTCTATGTTCTGTGTGTGTGTGTGCGTGCGTGCGTGCGTGCGTGCGTGCGTGCGTGCGTGCGTGCGTGCGTGCGTGCGTGTGTGTGTTCGCTGTAAGTTTGGGACAGTGTTTATTCACGGGTCATTCAAACTGACCTTGAGCTTGGAGCTCAGCATCTCCAAGGAGGCGTGGATGGGGCTCTCTATCAAATAATGATTAGGCCTCTCAAACTAGCGTGACAGCCTGCTATTGTGCAATAATACGCCTCAAAATCCCCAGTCTCCAACACACAAACATGGCATCTGTTTCGTCCGACACCAACCATATCTTTTCGCTAACTCCTTTCTTTCATTTGCCCCATATCTCTATAGTTTGACCTCACCAGAACGAGAACAGTTGACCAAGCTTTGGGAATACTGCCTATGATAGCTGATAGCTAATAAAATCTCAAATCTAATCATAGAAAAAAATATGTATCTTGTCTGCTAAATATCTACAGTGCAATCAATTAAACTATTCCACAATCTGCACACAGGTGTACTCTTTACAACATATATATTTTTATGCTATCACTACTTTAAACGTGATGCCCCCATACATAAAGGTACACAAAAATGGTACTAATATTATCAGTCAGTTAACCATAATTTTCCCTTTTTTATGGTTAAACCAAACCTCAACAAATTTGGTTAATAAAATAATAATAATAATTAAATTACAAAATTACAGAACCACAGGATATCCAGAACACCAAAACATGTAAAATCGTTTTCACCTTCCATTACAGACTCAAAACATTATGTGGGAATTTTCCACACAATTGATGCAATAATTATCTCTGACAGTATTAAAACAAACCTCAGAAGCTGAGTTAAATATGAGCTAGCTATGAAAGCTAACTTTAGTTAACAAATGGCTAATAATTTCATAGATAGCTAGCAACAACAATACTGATAAGATATGCAGCTCTAACATTAGCGTACACAAAATGCCAACTTGTTTTACAAACTTGTAAGTATTTAATTTAATTAGTATTTATTTAATAACCAATTAAATTAACTGAAAATATACATAATGAAGCTTTTGAGGCTAGAGAGAGATTGAAGTATTCCAATTGTTCGAGTTTTAATTAAAAACAAGAAAGAAGCGTAGCTAACAGGAGAGCTGCTGGGCCATACAGCTAATGCTACTACTTTCTTCCAGCATGGGTCTCACTAGGTGTCTCATAAGGATCTGGAGCAGAAGGAAGGGTATGATAAAGAGCAAGGAAAAACTGGAAAGGAGGAAAGGGACAGAGCGCAGGACATAGCTAAGAATGTTATTACTTTCAACTGGGCTCTAGTAGGTATAATAGTTTGCCAAAGACACATAAGGAATACATTTTTTGCAACTTTTGTAAGCGAGTGCAATTACTTTTTATTCAGCTTATAAACAAAAACAACTTAAAACTAGAGGTCCAATATTTGAGGAAAGCAACAGTTGGAAAAGAGGTTAACTATAGCGTTTAAAGCTCAATACTTGTCTTTCTCTTGTCCCTTTCTCTCTCGTCTTTCTTCTTCAAGTTTTTATTATCTGCAACTGTGGCAAAAACACTCCATCATGGGCTGTGAGTTAATAGTAAATGACACTGTTACTTTTGTCATCCTCCATTCTCTTTTTCTCCCTCTCTTGCTCTCTTCTTCTCAGGGAGTTATTTGGGAGCCTTTTGTTGGCCTATATGGAGAAGCCTGTGGCTGAAGGCTTTGGAGTCTGATTTCCACGCTCCATCTGTAGGATCCATCAGAGCTGGGCAGGCGGGCATTCAGGGCCGCTGTCACCTGCCCAGCGGGGGAGGAGGCATGAGGGGGGCACAATGGGGGCAGGACGTGGGGGCCAATGGGGGAACAGCAGGGGGCCGCCCCGATCCTTCCTTCACCATCGCCAGGGGGGTTTACATGTGGATGGGGAAGCTTAAATGCGAATAAGGTAATGTTTATATATAAATGTATTTGACTGTTTTCTGGATACCTCCCTTAATATGGACAAATCGTATATGATATACTTGGTCATATTATGTCTCTTTTATAGTCATGCCAACAAAATGTACTTGACTAAGAGATAAGAGTGAACAGAGATGGTGGAGTGGTTCTTGTTTGTTTTTGTTTTTTTTATTAAGTAATTAATTAATTACTTTTTCACATATTGCAGTATTGCCATTTATACTTGCACACAAAAGAGGCTTGTGTAAAATGAAATACATAAAACATTTAATTCATGTAAAATTAAGCCCACTAGCCTAAATAATTAATCAAGAGAATGTTATAAAATGGCATTAGTTATCAACTCATCTACAATGCCACCTGTGTGAATATGGTAAACCCGCTCTCACTTCCAATAAAATATGAATTTGTGACAACGATGGCTGGATGGATGGATGGATGGATGGATGGATGGATGGATGGATGGATGGACTAATGATATGCCAAATGTAGTTTGTGTCAGCGTGTTAGCATGGATTTTAGTAGGAAGTTAGACTAAGAAACAGGAAGTTCTGCCTGGTTTCCTGCAGAGTTTTTGCCTGCCTACAAAACCAGGAATTCACTAGAACACCTCCTTCATCACTTACTGCTCTTGATCCAGACAAAACCTGGAGGAAGAACTCTTATTACAGCTGTTAGAGTCTATCTGATTACATTTCTATCTCTTTATGTTTTCAATATTTTTTAAGTCTTTGTCTTTCATGTCTCCAAATCAGACTAAGACAGCTCACTTAAGAGAACTGCAAAGATAAATGGAGTTTTCCACCAGACTTTTAAACAGAAAAGGAAATTAGGCTTTTAAATGAAGTTGTGCTGCCAGACAGAACTATTTTTTTATTTCCTTTCTTTGGGAGGGGAAAGTAGTCCCACTGTATAGTCTGATTTGGCTTGGTACAGCAGATGCAGGCTCACTCGCTGTGTTTGTGTAGGCAGTAATAACAATGCTTCCCCCGCTGCCACAGTGCAAGGCTATTCATTAATCTGACACAAGGTGCATGCCTTCTATTCGAGGAGGGTATTTGTATTCAGAGCAGTCACTCCTGGAGTGTGCACACACACACACACACACACACACACACACACACACACACACACACACACACACACACACACAGAAAAAGAGAGAGAGATATAGAGAGTGAGAACTACACAGCACACAAAGGGTGAAAACTGTTAAAAAAAACTCTATAGGCCTAAACACAGCCTTACTATTTATCAACCCTCCATCAGAATGGAAGGATAGAACTAAAGATGAGGGAAAGAGTGGGAGAGAGAACTAACTACTCTGTTGAATGGGTTCCACCTGCAGACATAAGAATGCAGCGCTGGGGCAGACAGAATTCCACACTGATCCAAATAGCATCATGAGCACAACATTTGGTGGTGATGGCAACAGGAGGGGACTTTGTTAACTTTGCCATGTTACTATTGGAAGCATGACTGGAGTGCCAGTTTTGCTGTGTTTACTCAGTGTTTGTCTGGTAATGTGCTTCTTATATACACAACCCTTTTAATGGTTATGCACACCCGCACAGAGACTTGGTGTCACACTTTCTCCGTAAACATGTAAAAAGAAAAAGATCTAAACCTCCCGAGTGAATGAGCCAGCAGAATAATGTTTGAGTTACATTGCAGAATAGGCTAACCACCCAAATTTAAAACAGAAATGCTGAAAAGCATTATTAATATCCAGAGACAAGAAAATCACTGAGTGAAGGGTGAGAAAACAAAACTTAAAAATAAAGCAAAAAGAGAAAGGAAGGAGAGAGTAAGAGAGAGAGGGAGAATAACCATCTGGGCCATTTATAGCTCTTAGTAGGGGGAGAGCCATCTCCTCCTGAGGGGCAGTTAAATGGCAGGGTAATTGAGCTAGTGACATGTGTTCAGCAAACAAAACAAAAGGCAGAAGAGACAAATGAAGCATTTATTTGCTCAGTGGAGGAGCGCTGGCCCTTTGGGCTCCTGGGCCCGTGTGCCGCTGCTGGAGTGTATTAAGGAGTACATAGAGGGCCAGCAGATGCACAGGAAAGAATGGTTAAGAGACTGATTATGAGTCCATCTGCGGCTGGCATTAAGTTAAGAGGGAGGAACTGGGGAGGCATTTGACCTACTAAAAAGACACTACCGTAGAGTGAGAGAGATTGAGTAACAGAAAAAAAAAATAAAAAGACAAAGAATGTAGGGGGAACATAAGTAAAGACAATATATTTTAAGACTCATCATTACAAGATTACATACTAATAAATATATTATACAAGACGCAAGAGTGAATCACATTTTTTGCTTTTAATGCTTCCCTTAAGAAAGAAAGAAAGAAAGAAAGAAAGAAAGAAAGAAAGAAAGAAAGAAAGAAAATATATTATAATTGATTTAATGCATTAACAGAGGGGAAAATGTAGGGAAAATGTGTAGACAGCATGAATCTGCATAATATTGTCATATTTACACAGAAATAGGCATTGCAGCATGGAAATTTTTAATTAGGGAACACATCAGCTAAAGAGCACCCATATAGAGCAAACACACACAAATGCTCCCAGAAACATAGACAGGACATGTATGTACATTTATGACAAAATAAGTTCTGAATTCCTGGGAATTATTTAATATGATTTAAAATTACTTAAGCAGACAATTCATTAAGCCTGTCTTAGACACATTTTGATGTCAAGTATTTTTTTTCTGTATTTGTAGTAAATTATCCATAGCAATACACTGCCTGAAATAGTAAGGTCTTTTTTTTGTTTGTTTCCAACTACTTTTTATGATTAAAAAACCTGTATGAACAACCATTTGCTGTGCAAATTCCCAAAGCTCCATTTACCTTTTACTGGGATGCAAAACATTATTTTAACCCTCAGTGCCAGCAGAGAAGGCATTTGCTTAGTCAATGACCCAGGGCTCATCTGTGACCCAGCACAGGCATGGATCACACTCTCTGGGGATCAAAAATTGGACAAGGTGATCCCTCTCATACTTAATTCTCTGCTTATTTTACACACTCAAATTAACAGATGTCAGTAGGAAAATGGCTGAAATATCCCCTCAATGCACTTTTATATTTTCACTGCACTTTCCTAAATTTTTTAATAACTACTTATTATAATTAATATTTTTTGTAACATTTATAAACTAATGAGGTAAATACTAATATTTTATCTTAAAGTTCATTGAAAATTAAAATCCTCTTTTTTGTGTGTGTGCTGAAAAATAATCAGTGAATATCATGGTGTGATGTCAAATAGTTGATTGTTCTTAAAGTACAGAAATATAACTAAAGAATGATGTCATTTTTTATAAATTTAAAGTTATGCTACATTTAATACTGCGTAAGTTATTTGAACAGTCATTTCCTCAGCAGCCCTTTGCTTTTTCAAGTCAGTTGGCCAAACACCACACCTTGTAATACTGCAAAAAGAAATAAATAAACACAAACTACTACTCTGTTGCTTTAAACTGAATTTAACAGAACAGACTACTTCCATAATTTATGAATATGTGTCCTTAGTATTATTATAGTGTCCTTAGGAGTATTAACCTTCCATAGTGCAAGTCTATGTGTGATACTTGTTACATTTAATCAGTACCCAACATTAAATTCAACGGTACTATCATAGGAGTTGTTTTAATTAATTGTTTTATGAAAATAAACCTTAGGCAGAGCTTTTTATTGCCTTTTCTATTACATGACTAATTAAATTTTCTAAAAGAAAGTTTAAATATCTAAACTCAATAGGTTGCTGCCCTGGTAAATTGCTTTATAATAGCGTTTCATTTTTATATTTTTTAGGTTGATTTTCATTCTAAAAACCATAATGAATTATGGCATACATATAAGCTTTTACAAAAGAAACATTTTTTTAAATGTATGCAAGCTGTTGACAGTGGCATTTTTTAAGTGTAAAACAAAAAAAAGTTGTTTTTCTCAAACCAGATGGTATATATTGTAACTATGTATGTCTCAAAACCCCTGTCCATAAATATTTCTCAGCCACTTTTTAGTAACAAAATATCAGTGGCAAAACTTTTTTTTTTAAACAAACAGTTAACGAATAGCAGTATTTTTTTTTTTTTGCATCTTCTTTGCTTTCCACAAACACCTCACTTCCTTCTTTCTGTCTTTTCCCCTCCCTCTCCCTATCTCACTGCTTTTCCAAATTCCACAATCAGTCAGAGAAATAAGAGGGAGAAGTGAAGTTCCCCGAGTTAAGTGATTGACAACGTTGTCTAGCTTTTCTCAATTAACCATCTCATTGTGTGTGTTTATAGGTTGGCCCCTACCCCTTTGACCTCTCCACTTTTTCTTTTTGTCCTCTGCTCACACTAACACTTCCAAAGGAACACAGAGCAAGTGAGAGAGAGAGAGATCTCTATATGGAGAAGAGCGCCTATTCTCCTTGACCTTCCATTGCTCACTTTCTCTTTCAGCCACTTCAAATTGTCTTTGAGAGAGGTTTGGAGTGAAAGAGGGGAGTCCATCAGCTCAGAGGGGCCAGACCCGGGCGCAACCCCAGAACCCCACTTCAAAGATTGCCTGCATTCATTAATTGTCCTTTGAATTAATATCAGAGGATCACAATGCTAGTGCCACAAGAGAAAGAAGAACCAGTGAAGCATAGAGTCAAGCATTCATTTGCAGATAAACTTGGGGTATGTGTGAGAGTGTGTGTGTGTTTATTTCATTTAAAGTTGAAGCACAAAAGGAGCACTTTCTTAATAGAAAAGACAAACAGAGGAGTGTTGAGGGAAAAAACAGCCCTGAAATACAAAGAATATGACAGAATTATGTTATGTGATATGCTTAGAAAGTACTGCCAGTAAACTTCACTTCCCAAAAATTCTTAATGTAATGAAAATTAGACTCACAGGCCAGAGTGGTTTCCTCTGCTGCAAAAAAATCAATGAGAATACAAACGTCCATTTATAAAAGTTGTAACTGCATAGGTTTGCTTAATGAAAAAATACCAAATTCTGATAGCATAAGAGTGTAGTGGAACAAGCAAGCCATTTCAACCTAGTCATAAAGTGGATCATAAAAGTTGCATTACAACTAATGCAACAATAAGTACTATTTATTTTGATATAGAACAAAATCCTAGAAAATCTCTAAACCTAAATGTTTGTAGTTTCATCCTAGTTGCAGTGGCTATCTTCTACTGTGTCAGTATAAAAGTATTTGTAAAGCTCACTGTGTTTTGGACATTCAGTTGATTCCACATGTAAAATAAAGAGCACAAGAGATAGATGGAGAGGGAGAGAGAGAGAGAGAGAGAGAGAGAGAGAGAGAGAGAGAGAGAGAGAGAGAGAGAGAGAGAGAGAGGACACTGAGATGAACAGGGATGAATTTACTGCTGCATCTCTCTGCCTGCAGGGCTTCAGAATCATGACTGAGAAAAGCATTCCAGCAGGAAGACTAGGCCCCTTGTTTATTGATCACGAACACAGTCCTGTCTTTCTTTTTCTCTCTTTTCCCCTCTCTTTGTACACAAATGTACTCTAAAAATGCATCAGGCATTTACAACCATACTTTAAAATATTACTTGCACCAAATAAAGCTCTACAAAGAGGCATCTAAAAAAAATCATATCACACCAGTTTTGCTCATATGACATATCTCTCACTGTTCCAGTTTATATATAAGTGACGCAAATGGCATTTTCATTTTTACTGCTTGTCTTTTTAATTCTTCTCTCTCTCTCCCTCGCGCTCTATTAGGGTCTCTATGCTCTCTCAGCCTTTCCCTCTCTCTTTTGAGTGATATCCTTGCCAGAATAGTGGCGAGCCAGCACCCCCCACTTTATTTACACAAACAAAGTCCTCCTCACTTTCTTTCATGTTTTGTTAGCAGTTGATTCTCTCTGTCTTCCTGGCTATTGGCCTGCGGGAGGGACAATGGCCTCAGGAGAATGGCAGCAGATTGTTGGAATGCTCCTCAATGAAACTAATTATTACATGTTGACTGCGTTCACCATGGCACATCTGAAGGCACTAAGCTTATTCAATTGGCCTCGGCAGGACTCCCTTTCGGAAAAAAAGAAAGAAAGAAGAAAAAAAAACTTGATCCCTTTGACTGTTTGTATTTCTGAGTTTTCCTTTCTTGCCCGCCATAAAATGAAAGTCTGAGAGAGCGGGGCCATTGCTCTTTGATGACTTTAGTTACTTTTAATTAGCTAAATGAGGCTCAAGAATTGTCAGCTTTCCCAAAGTTAATAGTATAAGGGAAAAAAAGTGAATGCACTCATCCAATCTAGACTTTGTGAGAAAATCTTTTTTAATATGTGCACCATAGCCCAACAGGTTATGGAGTGGGGCACTTTTTTGTAAATATGTTATAAGGCTTGTGTTCCAAGAATATTTTAAAAAGCATACAAATATTGTTTTGTTAATGTATACAACAAATAAACAAATTAGAGTATATAATTCAGCAGGAAGAGCATGTAAATACATACACGATATAGATAGATAGATAGATAGATAGATAGATAGATAGATAGATAGATAGATAGATAGATAGATAGATAGATAGATCAAAAATGCTTAAAAAAGAACATTTAATAAAATCTTCCCACATACAAACATCCTTCAAAATCACACAATCCTGGACATCAATAAATTCCCAACCAATCATATCCACTACCTCAGTAATTAAACTTTCACTCCTACAGTACAGTGATGATTCAGTCTCCTGTGCCACTGCCCTGGCTTTTCCCAGACAAATAAATCTTAAAGGCGCATGCTTTGATCTCAGCACTTAAAGAGATCCCAACAATAGGTTTTTGAAGAGTGGGGGCAGTGGGCCAACAGGGCCTACTCACTGACAACTATAGACTCAAGCACCTACTTAATCAATATTTGGTCAGACCACTCCCTCTTGATACTGAAAACGCCCTTTTCAGATTTTAATTGAGCACCATAAAAAAGGAGCAACAACCAGAAGCCTGACTGAAAGAGACAGCAAGTGAAATACTGCTTCTACTGAGTCACCTCGTAGTAAATAAACTAAAAAGACAAAAGAGGGCAAAACTTTACAGTCTGTCAGTAGAGATCAGGACACAGTGAGGAGGGATTGGACTTTTATGATGTGCACACATTTGCATTTGGACAAAAGTTAATTGTTTGTCACCCTCCAAAAAAAAGAAACACTAACAGGGTTGAATAAACTCTTGAGTGTTGAATTACCACTTTCATGTGACTTTATGCAAGTTTCATCTGGCAAATTCCTAAATTATATATACACGATAGTTTTATTCTTATTTATTTTAATAATATTATGCGTTAAATACGTGCAAAAAAAGTGCTAAATACATAACTTTGTAAGAGGTTTGTATACTGATATACTGACAAGAAACAATGTTTTTTTTATATCCGCCTAAAAATGAAAGTTTTCTTGACATGTACATCTAATCTTGTTTAACTGTACTAATAATTAGTACTTTGTCTATGTATTTTGTTGACTTGTATCAATGTAGTATTTACGAAAAATTATCCAGACTAGCTTGTTGAAATAATTAGTAATTGATTCCCGCGCCTGATGCAAACGAGAGAGAGCAACGCGCGCCATGGGCGGAGACGAAAGGGCGGGGCTTTAAGAATGGAGACGATTAAGGAGGCTCGATTTTAATCAAGAGGCAGAGGTTTTAATGGCGATCACAGAGCACAACGTGGTGCTTTCGCAAACCTGATCCGATCCCACCTAATCGCCAAGGTTTAACTGCAGACCCGACCGAAGTCGAGAGCACTCTTGTCTCCACGAGAACTGGGGTTTTAAAAAACGAGGCCTTTTTTTGGGGGGGCCTGGATTAGGTTCCAAGTTTAAACAGAGAGTTTTCTTTCTGTGAAAAGACACGAGTATTACCCAGTGGCTATTACTGTCTGTGCGGAAGTTACACTTTACATCTAAAGAGGAGTCTGGGATTAATAACCTGTGTTACTAACTAAATATAATTTGTAAAATCCATGATAGGCCTAATCCTTGAGAAACTTTTGAAGCCTCTAAGTAGTGACATATGGAAAGCCTGTCTGTAGTTTAGTCAACTATTTCATTTGCTTGCAAGGTATATTTAATACGAATTCAAATACAATTTAAAAAGCTTTGAATATAATATTTTATTGAATATTACGGCTATACTCTTATGATCATTAACCGAAAAATCTAACTCTCTGACAGTTCTGCTGTCAACAAGTGTTAAGACGAGTCTAGCTCTCGTTTTTGTTTCCGTTTAACTGCTGAAGATATTGCTGTTTAGTTCCTCAAAAAAGTGTGATTTTTCTTTTACTGAAAAGTTACAATGGATATATTTTGCAGAAGAAAACGGACATTTTTGTCGATGCCGCGAGTTTTGCGAAAACGCTCGTTATTAAAGCCCTTTCTTGAATAATTCATCTCTCATTGGTCGTCTATAATGTCTTCTCAGCGTCTTTTTGTTAGGCCATTTTTTGCTGCCTTTCTCTGCATTTTTATAAAGCTCAGCGCCCTTTGTGCGCTCAAAGAAACGCTTTTGTGCACGTGAAAGCAGAGCGTGAGGCTCATGGACTCGCGCGCTTTTGTTTCCTCAAGTTCATCCTCAAGTGTCCGATTGTGCACCGCGGAGCCGCCTTTCAGCGCGCAGTTCTTGGACAAATGTTTGATTAACTGATTCCTGCACAGTTTGCTTCTTGGCCCGTTACGTTAACCTGGAAATTTCTAACTATAAACCAGAAGTATATATTATTTACACGTATTTTTCTTTAGATCTAGCGAACGAAATTTCACGAGTTAAAAATATAAATTTACTGAGCGAGTTTTTTATAACAGTGGTCACTCAGCTGTTTAATCCGGATATTTGCTATGTGCAAACTGAAGCCTGAACGTATTGCAATGCATTGGGGTAGCGTAAAGTTTCGAATGTGCACTAATTATAATCACACACAATATACATTGTAACAACCAGTGACCATTGGATAATAATATATGTAATAATATATTATTATTATTATTATATTAGCAATAATAATAATAATAATGTATTGTCAACGTACAGCATACACGTCGATATAATAATTACAGCATTTTTACTGTTACCCTTATGCCCCATTTAAAGCAGCAAAACGTCAAAAAATAGAACTAAACAAAAACTTACATCTGTCTCCCAGAATGCCATCAATGCTGTGTTTAGCACGTCGTTCGTTTTCCTCAAGTTCCCTCTTTTCAACTTCATCATCATCCTCCTCATCCTCTCCATTTCCACCAAACTTACAACGCAGTATGCGACTGATGGAGCTGACTGGAGAGCAACAGGTTGTAACAGTTACAATCATCTTTTTAAATATATACATATACCTGTATTTAATACCTATTATACAAATGTTTTAGTTCTTCTTTAATGTAATTAATAAAACGTTTTTATGTATTTTATATTTCTACTTAAACCTTTACACACTTTCTTTTGTGTAACAAAAAAATAATAATAATAATAAATCTATTATTTAATAACTACTACTATTAATTACTAATGACACTATCTTCTATTGTCTAATAATTTTATAGAAACTACTTCGTTATAGCTTAAATATACTATTTACCTTCTTTTTTTTTTTTTTGCAAATAAATAGAAAAGCGTAATTAATTATACACCGAGTACCTGAGGGCACGTTGTTTCTGTCACAGATGCCGTCTTTTAGCAGCTTGTCTCGGATCTCCCAACTGAACATACCTGGGTTCTCTCTCTTGTATTCCTCGATTTTTTTATCCACGTCTGGACTTGTGTTCTGCTTTAAATTGATAAAAATGTGCACATGAATCAATGTCAGTGTCAACACAACTGAAATATATGCTGCAGTGATGCGGTAAAATGGAGAACTCTCATTCTTTTCACTAAAGTTTACTTTCTTCTCCAGAGTAGTATTTTATCTAAATTTTCCACAAAATTATTTAAATGACATTTATATTTACGTCCGACAAAAACGTGTTAAAAGTGTTAAAAGATTTGCGATTTTAAAAAAAAAAGTTTCGATAAAATGCTATTACTACCTGATAAATTTGGATAAATAGTAAAAAAAAAAAAGAAAGAAACTCTTGCATATATTTTCAATCTATAACCAACTAAACATGTATGTTGCACTGCAAGTGTCTTGGATATTATAGAGCTGTCTTACATATTATGTAATTATGCTTTTTTAAGAGATTATGCCATTTTGGATGACACGGTTTCCAACAAACATAATAACAAAAATATCTAAATAAAGCCATATTTCTTGATATTATTCCAGAACTCATCAAGTTACAAAATTTGTACCTTCGGCTTGCTACCTCCGATAGCGCCAGGCCGGATGGATCCAGTCTCCTGGTACCTGCACAGGATTTTGGACACGCAGCCGTGTGAGACACGCAGCTGGCGCGAGATGACGCACGGCCGGATCCCGTGATGCGCCATTTCTACGATCTTATGGCGAATATGGTTTGGCAACGGGCGTCCGTTAATGAATACACCGCCGAGCTGGTTTACTCGGCCCTGGCCTAGAGGTGTGGAAACTGCAAGAAATATTACAGGATTGTTGTTGTCATTTTTTTTCCTTGTTGCCGTAACCATCATTTAAGCACCATAAAGGAGTCCAAATGTGATACTGCCCAAAAGCACTCTAACTTGTTATAATAATAATAATAATAATAATAATAATCTATAAATGTCTACAAAATCTGTAAATTTATTGTTTTTGCTGTAATCCCCAAAATATTTCAGAACTTTCTTCAACGATTGACAACATAAAATCTGATGCACATTTTTATTAAATCATAAGCAGTTGGCTTCATTAAAAATAAATATATAAAATAAACATTTCATTAAAAGTAAAATAAAAAAAAACCTGGAGTCACTTCCAGAATTCGCCAAGTTTTATATTAACACATTTAACCTCTGCTCACATTTGATTGTTATTCAACCCGCAATTTATGATTATAAAGACACTCCATCTGAGGCACTGACAACAGATAGGAGCAATTATTTTTGACCAAAAAAAATTATGGCTTGTGAATTAAAGGAAGTAATGCTAATGTCATACCTTCGAGCGAATAGCCCCCTCTCGGGTAGTTTTGGGGTGGCGTGGGGCGCACCATCCTGGGAATGCCCCCTGCTAAGGCGGCCATGTCCCGAATTCCTAAGGAACAGCAACGATGCCACTAAACGGTGAAATTAACAGCAGATTTAGAGATCCAGGCGGAATCTGTTTAAGGTTAGGTGTCGGTTTTGCCCGTTATCATTTAGGTCAACGAGATGTCACTGTAATCCGTCCTCGGAACCTCAACTTCGTAGGGAAAACAACTCAGAAAAGTCCTCAGAAGTTAGCGAGTGATATCCAGCCTAGAAGAAATGATGTTGTTCCTGAAAAACAATTCAGAAGTCAGCACTGCTTTCTGCAGCCGTTTGGACGCACTTGTTGTGTGGATTGAGTCGACGCTCGGTAGCGAAACATTTTATCAGTTGAAGAGTTGTGTCCTTACAGCGCACTGAGGCCTGTGATTGGCTGAGAGAGGGAGGGTCTTGGGACCCTAAGGCATTCGCTGATTGGTCCAAATATGTAAAGTTTTCTCGTGCCGTGACCTCAAGGGTTCAAGGCGATACGACACTGATAAAAGCATCCACGGTATATTCGTGAAAAAAAAATCGTTTAATAGACCGTAAAATAAATTATGTGACTTATTTTGATTTCATAAGGTTTCTTACCACTGCCCTGATTATTGAATGTATGTAAATACATTCGGGGTACCGCTTAAGCAATAAAATACCTACGTACAATAATAGAAAACCAGCAGTCTTGAGGTGTAGTTGTTGCACTTGTAATGTACAGTAGGTACTGACGGGTTTAAAAAGTAGAGTCGCAGTAGACGTCTGGTGAAAGGAGCAAAACGCGAGGCTCCCAGCAGGGTATGACGCCGCAAGTGCCCTAAAACTGTCTGTAAGAAAGGGATGCGGTTGTGAATGCCATTTATTTATACCTTTGTGACATTCAGTAGGCCTATGCCTATTCTCTTTCTCCGCTCTTTACACATCTCTCCTTTCCTCTGTTTCTCTGTGTTTAGCGAATTCTTTCTAGGTGAGCTGGAATTCAGGACAAGCTCCCTTTCTTATATCATAGCGGTCACTTTTTGTAAAGCTCATTGAGATCCTTGCGTCAATCAAATCCTTTCCTGTAGGCCTACATTGAAACTTCCCGATCGATCACTGGACTGGAAGACTGCTATCAACGAAAACAATGCTTTGTCTTTTGCTTTTTCATCACAGACAACAGGAGCACAACAGCATGTCTACTTAACACTCCGGGCCACAGTACACAGCTTTTAAGCAGAGAATAAATTAGATTAATTTCTAAGACATCAGGAAATGTGAATTCAGCAATGCTTCCTGGTCCTAATGCTTCGTGCAAAATAGCCCCACTACTTAATGACGGTCGGTTACACTTGTCTTGCGATAAACGCTTCACAATTTATTTTTGTCCTATTCACTTAAGGGACTAATGTGACAAATACGTCAGCTGTCATCGGGAATAATCTGCACAGAGACGTGTCGACAGTTAAAGTATGTCCTGGTCTCTCGGGGTCCGAGAGTCTCACTGAATTATGAGTCAAATTTTGCTTCGAGAGCCCGCAAATCTATACAGGTCACGCTGCAAAAAGCGCAAGAGGATGTTCATTTTCACTTTGGGCACAGTTCTCCACACATCCACCTGACGCATTGCTATGAACAACTCGTACATTATTTCAAATTATTTATTTATTTCCTGCATTTTTCTGTGACGTTAAATCTCAAATACCAAGCACATAACTATTATCAGTTGTAGATTATAAATGTAGATTAAATAGATTTTATTATTTATACATTTGCAAGTGCATCATCATTATCATCAGTACCTTTTCTATTATTTTGTGTTGCGCTTATTATTATTATTATTATTATTATTATTATTACTGCTATTGCTTGGTAGTTGCGAGTTGTAGCTTGTTTGCCAGCTTACATTAAGTTTAGGTGCATGGATTCTAAAGTCTCCTAGAAGAGATCATTGAGAGCAAACGGAACAAAAGGGAGCGATGGAAATAAGGTCCCCATTAAGCACTTATTGGCTACATTAACATCTCTCGGTCTTTGTGAGCATGAAAAGCAACTTCAAATGTTGTGTTAGCGCAGCACCGCGGGGACAAAGGCACGCGGGAGGGAAGGGCGGCCGGAACACGGGAGGCCATTCACGTGCTAACACGCAACTTGTTCTTATTCTAAAAACCAAACTTCACAGGGGAAGCACCTCGTGATGCTACACTAATTCAATATAAGGGGCATCCGTGACCTTTCTGATTTTCTTGTCACACTGGAACTCTGTCAACTCACTCCAAGGTGTACTGTCTATGGCCTATATATCGCCCTGCAAACCTATGAGCATATATCGCGATTACCAAATGTAGGCTAAGTTATTCAACATTAACCTGTTATCATCGTATTACTTATACTAGGTTGTTCACCAAGCCATATAAAAAAATATTTTAAAAAACGCTAAGACAAAATAAACACGTGGGTAGGGCTTACTTTTATTAATTACTGCAGTCTGCATTAGTATCACCACATAAAATATAATTTGTTAGGGATACACAAACAGTATACTTAACCGAAGAGCAGTTTTAAAAATATTGTAATGTAAATGGTTATTAGAATGTAGCACATACTAACATATTTACGCGAGAGTTTCTATTTGTTATTGTCGTTTGTTTCTTTGCTTTATATTTTAAAAAAAATGGAAGTAAACGTTCAGGTCCACAAAATGGATTTGGCCATGTTCGTGTTAATTTATTGGCATTATTATTATTATTATTATTATTATTATTATTATTATTATTATTATACAAGGTGACTATATGGTACGTAGTGTTTACCGTACTGTTCTCATATATATGACTTTCTATTTATTGCCGTTGTTTTACAATGGTTAATAAACTCTGTTATGATATGTTCTACTCTCCAAATAAACCGTGATGATGAAGCACAGCGGACCTGCTCTGTAACTCAATTCCGTCAGAAACTGTGGGGGGAGATATGGCCAGAGAGTCCGTTTGATTATGCTTAAAGGGATATTGGATATCCATGTCAAATCAATTGTAGAGTGAAAAATCCAAGTCAGAAATTTTCTCCGTCAGTGGGAGGAAAAACATCATAAATAAAGAGGCAAATGTCACGTGGAAGAAAAGGCAAACCTGCTGGGTTCAACTTCAATCTCAAGCAAACCCTGTTTTTTCCTGGAAGGACATTTATTAAATTCAAGCTGGTGGAGTTCAACTATGCAGTGGAAACACAAAAACAGACTGCAGTGTGTAGGTAACGTTACACATTACAGATACGGCAATAGTCTTTGGACCTGATCGGGAACTCGATCTTATTCACCTTTACGGCTGTTCTTCAAAAACCCTTAACGGCACGTCTATTAAGAAATGAATTGCATACGTAAAATATTAGTTTTCCAGCAGCGGCAAACTGTAATCAAATATCAGTATTTAATGGATTTTCTCAGGTGCTGTGTTGATACTAATGTGGTTACACTATACTCTTACACGAACTGATGAATAAAATTCGTTTTGAAGTGAGATTGAGTTTTTACGTCATGTAACCAAAATTCCTAATTGCAGTGATGTCAGTTTTGAATAAAACTACTTATCAATTGGTGTATGTGTATTTTTTTCTGTTGATGTCGTTGGGCGACAGTAGGATTTAAAACACCTAAATAGTGGAATTCGATTAAAGACATTTTCGTTTACATGTAAACATGTTAGTCTAGTATTTTCTTGTTTTGTACGCATGCATTAAATCAGTCACAATTTACACCAATTTCCAACTGTAGCAATTAGCGGTCCGTCTCAGCCTATCAATTTTTTCTAAAACGCATTGCAAACTTGGAGGTTTTAATTACATGCTACTTACGGACGTAGCTCCAGTGTTTCGGAGCTACATAACCCAGTGACACTGGTATTCAAAGGAAATTAAGAGAGAGGGAGGGAGGATGAGACACAGAAAAGGCCTTTTTTGGAGGAGAAGACTAAAGCAGTTGTATGGTCTGTGCCCGGGGGCATTGGGATGTGCCTCTACAGGATGGGGTGAGTTTATTGCCCCCGCGGTGAACCTGCATGTCGTTAGCGCGCTGCTGGAGAAATCGTCAGGTGAACGCGGCGTCCAGCAGAGACCCACTCAACAGGCGGCCAACATCAGAGACACGGTGAGCTGATCCACTGTAAGTGCGCTTTAAGCAACGTAACCAGAGATTCAATATACTTATAATTCTCGAGCATTTCTTTCGCTTCTTAACCGTACTCATTGAAAACGTAATACGACAAATTTGCGATGTTGAGGCAGTGCTGATGTAGGTTAATCGTTTAATAAATCCCTTTTGTAACTGCACGATAACAACATTCTCGGAGTAATTTGCCAAGTCACAATTTCACAAAATTTCTGCTTTCACACTTTGCAGCACATCGAAGCCTTTATAGAGTAGGCTATTTGTGTCCAACGTCCAAAGCTTACAGATTTACACCTTGATTATGTGTATTTTTATTACTACCAGGAGAGGGCGCATGCGGGCGCTGAACAAATATACATCCTTTCCAAAGTAAACGCCACAAACCTACACACACAGGACTCTCTCTCTCTCTCTCTCTCTCTCTCTCCACATAAGCACTGGCTACAAACACTCTGCCCAAAAAAGTAAATAAAAATAAATACTTGTATGCACATCTCAATGTAATACCACATCTAATTAAAATGCATAGAAGACAGCTAAAACTGTCTGAATTGTGATATACACTATATGCAGGGTTGTATATAAATATATAAAATCATAATTTTAGTGTACGTTACAACCCTGCATTGTGGTAACGTACACTAAAAGTATATATTTTAGATTAAACTAAAATACTTTAATGAATCATAGGTACACTATTTTTATTAGAATGGTTTGAATTAATCAACTATATATTGCTTTGCATTCGTTCCATTTCCAATGCTTATAGAAACCGTTTAGAAATTGTAATGAAGATATGAAAAAAACGGAGGGGCACACAAGGTCTAACTGACCAACTGATGTTAAACTTCACTGGCACGTTTTCACGTTCAGCCAGAATTTGCAAACTGACCGCTGGAGCGCTAAATGAAATCCCCCAAACTGGACATGATTCAACTGACCAAACACAGTTTTAATTTCAAACACCTTTATTCAACACTCCATTAAGTAACCCCCAATCGTATTACAGGTAACTGTGAAGAGATGGCATTACTGCTTCAAAATAACGTCTGCTGAAAAGTTTCAGCACCACAGCTGACGGACAGCTCCTTAATAAAGTGCCGCTTGTTCACGCCTTCAGGCTTCACGTCGTCTCTCAGCTGCGCATAGAGAACTGCTTACTGCCCCTCCGTTTTATATAAGAATACTATAGCTATCGTCATAAAAAGTTAAACATAGTGAAAATAATATTCGAATACTATGACATTAAAATTTATAAAATCGTCAACAATATAATTCGGTAGATCCTATAGGTCACCAGAGATCCACATCTTTAACCCACAACTGCCTAGTTGTACTTAGAATAAATTATAATAAATCCTTTACTAGCTTTGGTAATCAGAAAAAATAATCAGAAATTTTTTTTTAAGTTTGTTCTTATAAAAAAAAGACATCAAAGTCACCTTTGTGAAGGAATCGATTTCAATAAAATGCAACAAATATTTGCTAGGGTTAGAAATTAGAATAATCAATCAATAAAACCTTAACTAACTATAGTTTCTGATTGGCCTTTCATTATCAACTGAAAACTTTAAATTATATCTACTTTCCTTGTTACGTTTTTAAATGATAGATCCATAAATAAAATATCAAATATACAAAAAGAAAAAAATAAAAGCTGAAAAATCTAAGTTCTCCAGGAGGTTAGCACTATGTTCTGTGAAGTAGCTGCAGGCTGTTGAGGCCAGGCTGAACCATTTACAGCACTTTCCCCTTTTCTGACACACTGACCACTTAACCTACTCTTTGATCTGACATGGCCTTTGGAGGCAGAGAATACACACACATCCTGCCACAGAAACAAGCAACAACACATTGGCAGATTCACTAGACAAACATCCTTTTCATTTCCTTCCCAATAGCAACTTAGCTGTAGTGTGCAGTGATCAGAGATATTGGTAAAATCCACATGAAACTGCACATGAAAATGCACTGATTTTAGATGAGAAATTAACAGTCCATTCAAGCTAGTGATTCTCCAAGTACACGCTGATCAATTTTTTAAAGCCATATATGACCAAGGTTCACAAAGCTTTTACAGGGTCAATACAGACATTATGTTGATATTAAATCAAATTCAACTCAACATAAAATATAGGATCTGTAAACAATTGGGCAAGAGTGAAAGCAGTGTGATAAAACAAAACATGGGAAAATTTAAAAACTTAAAAGTGAAAAGTGAGTGTTTCAAACTGGCACAGATATATGAAATAAAAAGTATACAAATGTTTAAAATGTTCATAAAATTTAGAATTAAGCTCTGTTAAAAACAAATAATTTATTGCACTGGGTTTGTGCCTAATCACAATTGCTAGAATAAGTGACAAAGCACTACTTAAACTAATTAAATTACTGTTAAGTCATTCCAAGATTTTTAAATAACTATTTGGAACACAGCCTCAGGCAAGGATAAACTCCTGTTCTTCTTTCAAGTCCCACCCCTTCTCTAGCCCTATTCCTGCTTGTGTCTTTTTTCCACCAGCAGGATGTGCTCACAACTGACCTCTTTAATTGGATCTGAACTCTGGCTTAGTTCACTGGGAGGTTGAGTGAAGTGAGAGGCCTTTATTCCTAACAGTTATATTGGGCCATAAATTGTTTTCATTGTTTGAATGGGCTGTAAATGTGTACTGGAATCTGGAATGGCTGGTATAATGAAGACAGAGTAACACCTTTCACAGTGTATCAGGCAAAGGTCACAACCTAACCCCTCAGTGAATTTAATATTTAACAGGCACTATTGGTTATTGTTTGTAAGGCAGGATGTGTCTGTTTATTTGCATGAAATTTCTTTTAGTAAAAATGTTTATAGTATAAAAAATAATTTTGCTTTTTCAAATAGAAATTAATTAATTAGTCTTTATATGGTATACATACAGATATGGTATACATATTGTATTGATTGAGACAAACCGACAGAGAAAGAGAGCTTTATTGCTTATAAGCTTAATTGACTAAACACCACACACACACACACACACACACACACACACACACACACACACACACACACACACACACACACACACACACACACACACACACACACATATACATACACCTGAAATACACCCACAAATATACAAGTCTACTAATTAAACTAACTCTCTGAGATGGGAATGGGCTTCCTCTTGGTACAATTATTTCTCCTCAGCTCTATCCTGTATTAAACTATATGGCCAAAATACCCATGTGCCTTATAAACATTTCATGTAATATTTAGTGTCCCCCTGCACATCTGCTGGTGTAATGCTCTTGATGTTTCTGGGGAGGTTCTTCACTAGATTTTGAAACATAAATGTGTGCATTTTCCCATTCAGCCTCAAGAGCATTAGTGAGGTTAGATATGGATGTCAAACAAGGATGCCTGGCACTCATTTGACATTCCAATTCATCCTAGAGATTGGGGTCAGGGCACTGTTCAGGCCACTTGGGTTCTTCCACACCCAACTTGGCAAACCATGTCAGCATACAGATTGGTTTATGTACACAGGGCATTGTCATGCTGGAAAATATTGGAGCTGCTAATAATTCCAGTGAAGGTAAATCTTAGTGTTATAGTATACAAAACATTCTAGCCAGTTGCAAGCAGCCACAAAATGGAAAGCTTGCAACTGGCTACTATGTTTTGCATAATATAGCACTTTTATTTAAGTTATGTTTATTTACCCATGAATGGGTATTATGGAAGCACTGATATTGGTTTGAGACAATGTGTATTAGGCATCCAAATATTATTACTGTATGTGTTATCTATACTGCTTATCCTATGTAGGGTTACAGGGAGCCTAGAGTCTATTCCAAAGAACTTAGGACACAGGGTGGGGTACACCCTGGATGGAAGGCCAACCCATCACAAGGCAAAAGCAGACACTCACACCCAATAAGGAATTTGGAAATGCCAATCAACCATGTCTTGGAGGCAAGATTTGAACCCCCCAACCAGCAGCAGTGCTTGTCAGGGATAACCCCTAGAGTCTTTTTTGTTTGTAGTTTGTTTTGTTACTTCATTTCCCGTTATACATCTCGGTCAGGTGACGTGGGCGCTCACCTGAACCAAGTTGATCATTACTTTCTTTATAAATAGCTTGTTTCAGTTCTGTTTGGCGTCTTGCATCTGTTGATTTATACTCGTTAAAGTCTACATGTTTAGTTTGTGTCTCCTCTATACGTGTTTTAGTTTCATTTTACTTATAAAGTATATTTGTTTGTTTGATTTCCCTGGTTTTGTTTATAATAAATACATAGTTTCCTTAAACACCTGGACTTCTGCATTTATGCCTCGCACCTTAATACATGACAGTGCTAACCACTAAAGTCACTGTTTAGTCTACTTAAAGGTTTATTTTTGTTTTTGTTTTGTTTTGTTTATTTTCATGAGAATTGGAATGTATTGCCAGTGATAAAAAAAATCCTCAACTGACTAATCTAGGATCCAGAAAACATCCCAAAAGATGTAATGATTCCCTCATACTACTACTAAGTATTTCCACCAATATTTGCACAACCTTTATACATTATATAGTTTTTAGCAATGATGATGTAATTGATGTCTGTGTAACATGTGATGCCTAGGGTACAAAGAAACTAAAAGTATTAGTACTTCTCTAAATGATGAAAGAACAATTGTTAAGCTGCTCATGTTATACAACTTATTATATGTCCGTTATATGAAATGAAACCCCAATAAAATGAATTTCTATAAAAATACATAAATGCAAGTTAATTAAACATGAAAGAAAATGGAAAGAATTACATAAAGGGCAACATCACAATTGTTACTGTTTTGGCTTACTATACAAGCTCTGAACTGTCCAGCCAGACGTGTGCGACCCTGACCCGGCACGATGAGCTCTACACACAAAGCAGGTATTTGTTTTCCAGCGGTCCAGATTTGATGTTGCCCTCTCTTGGGGCCATTCAAAGGCTTTTCCATCCTTGTGCTTAGCTAGTCCATGAATAATGCTCCCAAAATGCCCTCAAGCACAAAGGGGCAGGAAGAATGGCATACTACTGGGAGCAAAAAGCAACATATTGGGCCAGACAACTGCAGAGAGAGAGCGGCAGGGGTCATTCAGTCTGTCTGCAGGGCTTAAAGTTAAAGATTACCTTTGAAATCCGCACCCCACCTCTTAGCCACTTCTCTCCTTTTCTTCCTCACTTTATTTTAGTCTGTTTTTCTTTGCCCTCAACATTTTCTCTATATTACTTTTTTTCCACACAGTTTCCTTGTATCACAATTTATTTCTATGACCTCTCTTTCTGTCCTCATCTTCCTTTTTCTGTCTTACACACTCTTCTATTCCCAGTGGTGCTAAGACCTGCTGGTAGGCGTGCAGCAGGACAGGGATGAACCATGCAGAAGATCCTCTTTGATGACAGAGAAGGATCTTTTTGTTCTCTAATCCTTCTCTTTGCTCTCACCCATTTTAAGCCCAAATAGAGCTCAAAGGGAGTCCAGTCTCAATGGACATATTCTTCCCTGTGGTCTCACCGCCAGTGCAAAGGAATTCCTATTCCTAATACACCAGCCACTCAGTCTATGCTTAATTGAAAAGTGGAAGGCTCCTTGAGGTCTGTTGGTGTATATTCTAGATGAGTTTCCCACTCCCAGTTTGCGAAGACTCCTGCAATGCAGTTGCACCTGCTTTGTTATAGTTGTTTCTGCTTAGTAGCATTTTCTACTGAGGTAGCTTCAGTTTGGATGGTTTTCAGCTGAGTTAAAGCATGTGTTGTCGGTGCAGGAAGGGAAAACTGTATATCCACCTCAGGTATCATTTGAAATGGAAAAACAACTCTCCACATCTTGTTGAACCCAAATATTTATCAGCATTTGGAAGAATAATGAGTAGTTATTAGTCCTATATCTCCTATCTCCAAATAACCCACATGTAAAACAGTTAGACAGTTGATTACATTTTGTGTCACCTTACATTTGCTCTAAATGCTTTTCATCGATTAAGTTTGGGAGCTGTTAATATTAATTACGGAAGTTAAATCTGTAAGCTGATTAATTTTTCAATTATATTATTTTTTTATTAAGATTATTATTTAAGCAGGTCAATATTTAAATATGGAAGATGATCACTAATGCATATTAAAGCACAATTTAGAAGTGGAAGTGCAGGTAAATATACAGGCATGACAGCGTTAGGTTATTTTTTAAGCCTAAAAATTTTATTAAAATGGCAATAATAAATGTAAGCTGAATACTGATCTGAAATCTATTGTTATTATGTAAATATGAAAGTTTAAAATATGTTAGTGTTTTTTATATAAATACTGACTATAGGTAAGTTAAGAATGGAAGCTCACTGTAAGTTATGGCATGGTCGTTTAGATAGCGAACTGTAGATTTTTTACAGAATACCAGGCCATAAAGGTGAAAGTCAATGCACACAGTGCCAATTCCAAATGTGGATAAAATAGGGAGGGTTGAATCAGAAAGAGCATGCGGAATAAAGTGTGTTCCAGATCAAATATGTGGAAGGGTTGGCCCACTTTGGTGACCCCTAACATGAGAAGCCAAGAAAACACTTGAAAATTCAGTCAGTGATAATAATAAAAAAAAGATAACAAAGAATGAACATATACAGCAGTAGTGCAAAATAATTCAAGAATAAATAGTAATTGCATGTTTAATGTCACAGTTTTGTATTGCATTTTTTCTTTAATAATAAATAGGTGAGGGATAGAAACTCGATCTCATGTTGCAGTGTCCACTGCAGAAAGATCCTACAATTGGCACATAAGTATCAGAACTGGATAATGGGTCAATGGAAGAAGTTTGACTTGTCTGAATAATCATTTTTTCATGGTGAAGGCATCTGTGCCTATCCATCAGTTACCTGGGAAAAATATGCCACCAGAATGGAAGAAGACAAGCTGTTGGAGCAATGTAATGCTGTAAGCAATGTTCTGCTGGGAAACCTTGAGTCCTGGCATTCCTTAGATGTTACATTAGTATATATCACCTACATAAACATTGCAGACAAGGTCCCTCCAAGGCAATCATATTCCCTAATAAGATAATGTGCCTGACACACTGTTAAGGAAGACATTGAAGAACATGACAAAAAATTGAAGGTGTTGCCTTCAAATTCTCCAGATCTTAATCCAAGCAGGCATCTTTCTGAGGTCTAGCCAAAAAAGCTAAGTTACTTTGGCAGCACAAGTGTGACAGTATTGGGCTGGTGGTTTCAAACCTGTGGCTGATCAGTGTATCAGTGATTCAGTGCACCTAAAAGCTAAGGTACCATCTTCTAAGTTGTTTTAGACATCTCAATCTCATAGTTTCATCTTTTGCTGTCAAAACCTAAACATTTTCAGTGCATAGTTTCAATATGTAGTATCAGTGTAGCCATGTTGTTACAAAAACTTTCAGTGAGGAATGTATATTTGGATATGGACTGTTGATAGATGTAATATATTTAAATGTCTTTAAGGCAGAAGCAAAAAGATTGTGTAAGATTGCTGGTGCCTTATAAAATCAGGAACTGGGTCCAATACTTTACTCCACTTACTGTGTATAGAGAGGTTTTAATGTTGTCTGTCATCATGGGTTTCTGCCTAAAGATTTCAAGCAAATAAGCAGTTATTGACAATGAATTAAGGAATGATGTACATGTATGTGCTAAAAGCATACTGAATGCTGCTTATTGAGCATTTTCCAAAAAATAAATGCACATAAAGCTTTTTAATTCAACTACTGTTAAAAAGTACACACTGTGTGCATATGCAGATATCAAAGGAGACAGACAGCATTGTTGAGGCTGCATTCGAACCAGTGGTCGACTTTTAACCGTGATAAAAAAAAAAAATTGAAAACCTGATCTCCATCTGATCTTGTCAGCAATTGTGAATGGTCTTTAAACATATGTCACAAAAGCAACATTTAAAAGATATGCATTCTTTATTTACTTAACATTAACCTAATCTGCAAATGAATGTAACAAATTATGTCAGGGGTAGCTCAGTAGCTAAGGCATTGGACTACAGTTTGGAAAATACCAGGTTCAAGCCTCACAACCACCAAATTGCCATTGTTAGGGCCCTCAACTGCTCAGATGTATAATGAGATAAAAAATATATAATAAAAAGTCGCTCTGGTTAAGGGTGTCTGCCTAGATATAAATCATAAATTCTTGTGTAAAGAAGAAATTTGACTCATTGGTCAGTTTCAAGTTTGGATTTAATATAACAGAAACTGACATTGCCTTTTTAAAATAATATTATAATAATTCTAACAAGCATTGCACTATTTGACTCTACAGTTTTGATAATTACATAAATATTGGAAATTGGAAAGGTTGCTGCTTAAGTTTTTATAATAGCAATTTGCATATACTCCAGAATGTTATGAAGAGTGATCAGATGAATTGCATAGTCCTTCTTTGCCATGAAAATTAACTTAATCCCGAAAAAAAACTTTCCACTGCATTTCATTGCTGTCATTAAAGGACCTGCTGAGATCATTTCAGTAATCGTCTTGTTAACGCAGGTGAGAATGTTGATGAGCACAAGGTTGGAGATCATTATGTCAGGCTTATTGGGTTAGAATGGCAGACTTAACATGTTAAAAGGAGGGTGATGCTTGAAATCATTGTTCTTTCATTGTTAACCATGGTGACTTGCAAAGAAACGCATGCAGCCATCATTGTGTTGCATAAAAATGGCTTCACAGGCAAGGATATTGTGGCTACTAAGATTGCACCTCAATCAACAATTTATAGGATCATCACGAACTTCAAGGAAAGAGGTTAAATTCTTGTTAAGAAGGCTTCAGGGCATCCAAGAAAGTCCAGCAAGCGCCAGGATCGTCTCCTAAAGAGGATTCAACTGCGGGATCGGAGTGCCACCAGTGCAGAGCTTGCTCAGGAATGGCAGCAGGCAGGTGTGAGTGCATCTGCACGCACAGTGAGGCGAAGACTTTTGGAAGATGGCCTGGTGTCAAGAAGGGCAGTAAAGAAGCCACTTCTCTCCAAAAAAAACATCAGGGACAGATTGATCTTCTGCAAAAAGTATGGCAAATGGACTGCTGAGGACTGGGGCAAAGTCATATTCTCGGATGAAGCCTCTTCCCGATTGTTAGGGGCATCCGGGAAAAGGCTTGTCCGGAGAAGAAAAGGTGAGCGCTACCATCAGTCCTGTGTCATGCCAAGTAAAGCATCCTGAGACCATTCATGTGTGGGGTTGGTTCTCATCCAAGGGAGTGGGCTCACTCACAATTTTGCCCAAAAATACAGCCATGAATAAAGAATGGTACCAAAACATCCTCCAACAGCAACTTCTTCCAACAATCCAACAACAGTTTGGTGAAGAACAATGCATTTTCCAGCACGATGGAGCACCGTGCCATAAGGCAAAAGTGATAACTAAGTGGCTCGGGGACCAAAACGTTTAAATTTTGGGTCCATGGCCTGGAAACTCCCCAGATCTTAATCCCATTGAGAACTTGTGGTCAATCCTCAAGAGGCGGGTGGACAAACAAAAACCCACTAATTCTGACAAACTCCAAGAAGTGATTATGAAAGAATGGGTTGCTATCAGTCAGGATTTGGCCCAGAAGTTGATTGAGAGCAGCCCAGTCGAATTGCAGAGGTCCTGAAAAAGAAGGGCCAACACTGCAAATACTGACTCTTTGCATAAATGTCATGTAATTGTCGATAAAAGCCTTTGAAATGTATGAAGTGCTTGTAATTATATTTCAGTACATCACAGAAACAACTGAAACAAAGATCTAAAAGCAGTTTAGCAGCAAACGTTGGGAACCTAATATTTGTGTCATTCTCAAAACTTTTGGCCACGACTGTATAGTTATGATTGTAGAAGAGTAATAGTCTATATTCCCTGCCACACAGATGAGGGTGGGTACCTCATTGAGTCTGGTTCCTCTCAAGGTTTCTTTATCATGTTGTCTCAGAAACTTGTTTTTTATTGTCACAGTTTTTTCTGGGGTGCTCTTCTTCTTCCATGTTGCTTAAGGGCAGTTGAAATTTAGTAGGTTGCATTACCACCAACTGTAGGTCTCAATCTCCTACACCTTCCTGGCCTCTTAAAGCTGATTTTCCAGCCTTAAGAGTTTCCAGTTCAGCCTTCCTCACAAAAACGTCTAATGCATCCTTCTCCGATCTTGTCTTGTCTTGTTCTGTGTCTCAAATTCTTCATCTATTTTTATCTGGTGCTTCCACACACTTTATGTTCTTTACATGTTCCCCCTTAGCACCATTCTGCACCTTTGGTTGGAGTTACTGTAAGTTGCATGACCGCCACCTATAGATCTTACACTCCCTCAAATCCCTTTTTTAATGTCCTTTAAAGCTGACTTTCCAGTTCAGTCTTCTCAAATAAACCATTAAATGCTTCCTTTCCTGATTAGTGACTCTCCATTCTAAAAGACTTTTAAGATTGCTTTCTACTCTTCCTAGAGCTTAAAGCTGTGCCATTATATCTAGTCTCTTCTGCATATATTTCCTGCAGGAGAACTACATTCTCAACAGTTTCACTTCTCATTGCATACATCACAGAGTCCAGTTGGGTTATTACCTACAATAAACAGAGTGCTATTAAGGTTGCTGTGTCCAATTCTTATTACGCTACTAAATACCCCCCCCCCCACCTTTACCTTAAATTGACTTGATACCTCTGAGTCTATTTTCACCTGAATAGTTAGTCTGTCTAAAAAGTCTTTAACTCAGTTAAAGAGTTTTCTTCCATCATTTGCATGTTTATTAATAGTCCGTCTTTCCAAAACATATCATAAGCTTTTTCCACATCAAGAAACAGTGCAGCCATTGTCTCTTCATTTATATGAGCTTTTCTTACTTCATTCCTTATACATATTACTGGGTCTGTGGTGTTTCTCTCTTTTCTGAATCAACTTTAATAAGAAGCCATCAAGCCTCTTTTTTCCAGTGAGTATACTAGCCTCTCATTTACCATTCGTTCCATCAGTTTACAGATGTGATGTTAAAGCGATTGGTATATAGTTCCCCGGTACACTGGCATCTTTTGCTGGTTTCCTTATTGGTATAATCATTGCCTCCTTCTAGTTTTCTGGTAATCTACTCTCCTCCCATATCCTATTATATAACAACAACAGCTTACCCAGACTTACTTCACTTAAGTGTTTGACCATACAATAACATATTCATCTTTAACAGATGAAGCTTTCCCTGTATTACTTAGTGCCCTTTTTACTTTTCACATTTTGAACAGGAAATCTTGCTCACTTCCCTTCTCACTTAGGGCCTCCATACTCACTGAGCATACTCACTCCATCTATGCATCTTTTCACATCTTTTCTCTTCTCTCAGATTCCTGCAACTTTTCCCCTTAACATAGCTTCTGACCAGCATTTTCACCGTTTCCTTGGTTGTTACTGCAATCCTATCCCCATCTACCAGAACAGGGTGTGGTTCCTCTTTAAGTTTTTTCCTCATGTTGTCTCAGGAATTAATTTTCCTTGGTATAGTGGCCTCTGGGTTGCTCATTAGGGAGAAATCTTCCATGTCTATGTCATCTATTGAAAAAAAGTATATAAATAAAATGTAAATAAATTTGATTGCAAGTGCACACAGATCAAATGATCTTGTTTTGTCACCAGCAGTAGACCTTGTATTTGTTGAAAGCTATTTTAAGTGTTCAGTGTGAGGCCTTCATTTTTTTCAATTGTCTGCCACCTAGCGGGCCACATATAATATTACACAAATGAAGGTGCCATTTTAATCAATCGATTTATTGATATGCTGCATCGTTTAACTTGCACTGTAATCCAGGGAGTTGTTCATTTCATTCCTGGGGTGCCAGAGGCCATCACTTTTGTGTTTTTAAGAGTTCACTTCCCTAACACACTTATCGAGGCTGGCAATTAAAATATATTTGATCTCTATCACAAATATGTGAATTATATTAGTCATGACAATTTTATAATAATATGGTGGGGGGAAAAAAAACGAATTATCAGGTTTTTAAAGGATGAAATTTAATGGTGTATTTTTCCCAAATTATAATAATGACTATTATTTCTACCTAGAATTAACCTTTGTCTACAGCTACTGTGTCATCTTATATAGTAGTGAATAGTAGCATTCTGTTTCGCACTTTAAATATTATTCAGAAATACAGTGTATGATTAACAGCAAATCTGACCCAATCACTGTAGTGGTCCTCAATGTTATCTCCAAAGTGCTGGAGTTACTGCAGGGTTTCATTGTAGCCAAGTAGGTGACACACTTCATAGATGATTGTAGACCAAGATTAATCAGTTAAGCATGTGGAATTAGGCTCCTGCTCGGTTAGAATAAAAGACTGCAGCCACACCCGCCATTCATGGATAAGCCCTGCCTTAAGAGGTAGTAAGTAAAATGTTACTTAGGCCTTCTGGTGGTTGGCTATGGTACTTATTTTTTAACCCGCACATTCCACTGTAAATAAAAAAGAAAATAAGACAAAGTTACTTCTCAAAAGGTTATCAAATAACTTTTAAGTCTCCACAATTTTTTTCAAAAAGCATTTTTCACTAATTGTACAATTGTGTGTGGCTGCAGATCTCCTCACTTAGTCCACCTCTCCAAAAGACCTACCTTGTTCCAGAAAATTATAGCATTTTGTTTTAGAAGTCTACATTTTCCATTTTTTGTCCAATAATACTGTATATTTAAAAACACGTTAATATGACAGTGCAGATACTGAAATGGAAATGACCATGAATTATATTGCAAACTTTAATGCAACAGTCGGAATTGTTTAAACGCTTCTGTTGTTGTGCATAATTTTTAAATATTGCAAGTAGACTGTAAATATAAACTTCTGTTTTATTATTTGCAAATATTACCTTAGTATGCATGGAGATGTCAAACAACATTTTTTCTATCCAACAAAATTATATTCTTCATTTTAGAAATTGCGCTAAGGTCATGCTACACAGCAAAGGAGACACAACCTTGACCACGGGCCTGTAGTATTGTAGTTATGTACAACTTCAACCAGCATTGTCCTTGTGCTATGCTGATTGCTATGTTAAATCACATTTTCTAGGATCCTGGAGATAAAGGTGATGATTTGATATTGGCCTATCTTAGGACAGCTGACGTACTGTATCAAGGTTAGGTTTTTTTAATTAGGTGTTTGATAACTGCTAGTTTAAAGGATTTAGGTATATAGCCCATGCTACTGTATATACCTAAATGCAAAAGAACATGCAAAAGAACAAAACATTATTTTTGTACATGTGTTGTTGATTGCATCTGGTAGTACCTGTTTAAATAAACTTTTGAGTTAGTGATGTAGTACATAACTTGATGATTTTGATAAAGACCTTTTTTCTTTAGCAATTCATGTCCATATTTTGGAGCGCTTTTGATATTTGCAGTTCTTTGAATAAGAAACCTGATGCAGAAAAATCATCATTATCTTCTATATGGTGAGCGATCATGAAATGCTGTGTTTTTCAGTCTGTAACACGTAGTTGTCATTAAATTCCAGAGAAAGGTGAGTCAAAAAAACAAGCTGTTCATGTTTACTTCTTGCTTTTGTGCCTTATGAATATTGCATTGTTGTCACGTGATATGCTTGTGCCATCGGAGAAGAAAAAAACTTCATGGGATAACCTGGTCATTCGATATAATTTGGCTGTCTTCATTGGATTGCCACATTCCACATACATTGATTCACAGATGATTTATTCATGATTATGTTATCTGGTGTCACCCAAATTAGTATAGGTCCAATTTTGAGTCTGTTTTCTCTCAATGTTCCTTTCGCATGTCATTTCAGGGAGTTTTTTCTTGCCGCTGTCACCTCTGGCTTGCTCTTTAGGGACAAAAGAGCAATTTAAAAATGATTCTGTTTAAACCTTTCTTTGGTTATGAAGAAATTTAAAAGTAGCAAATTAGTTTTTTTCAAAGCCATAATTGTGGTTACTGTATACAAGGACTGTAAAACTTTAAACAATATCCTGATAATACTAAAGATTATATAGGGGTAAAATGCTATTTAAAGCTAATTACATAAACATTTAATTTATCTGATATGAGAAGTATGGCACAGCAAAAAAGACTTCACAATAGGGCTGCCAAATTCTTGCTTAAATGTGAATCATGATTTTTCTCCATGCAAATAGAGAAATAATTGTTTTCAACCAAAGCTTTTCCTGTTCTCAAGTGAAAAAACATGTGCTAGCTAGGACGTGATTTGATGTGTTTGGTGTGTAAAAACTTGACTGGCCTGCACAGAGCCCTGAACTCAACCAAAGTGAGCACCTTTGGGATGAACTGGGATTAGGGAGTTCTATTTTTGTTGTTGTTGTTGTTGTTGTTTTCAATTTGATTTCACTAAGCATTTAAGTGATTTCCCATCATGCTCATACAGGATGTTTTTCCGACCACATTTCTTTTTGAAGATGATGGTTCACCCTTATTCTTCCAGGTTTTAATAAAGCATTGGACAGTTCTTAACCCAATGTTAGTAGATTCAGCAGTCTTCTTAGATGTTTTCTTTTCTTGATGCAGGCCAATAATTTGACCCCAGTAAAAGCACAGAACATGTCTTCTGACATGATTGTTTATGAAATAAGAAACTACTCACTGCATCAGTTAGGGTTAAAGAACCATATTATTTATTGCAGTAATTATCCACAGAAAGGCTCTTACCCATTTGCTTAGTTTAATCCAGGTGGTGAAATTTTGGGGCCATGCAGTGAAATACAATTAGAGCATGTGGGATTAAGAGTTTGGGTGTGAGTAAGAGTTTGGCCATGCAAAAAAGAGTTTGAGCAAGTGAGAATAAAATCTGAATGCAAAACAGTTTAACGTTCAGGTTTTTGACATGAAAATAATGGGATACTAATCCAACTTGAACATGTAAACAGACTGGTTTGTTTAGGTCTGCTTCCTTGTCATGGCAGGTGAGTGACAGTGGAATGCTGTAAAAGAGGAAGAGAGATGAGAAAAGTCATAATTTAGTTTTACACTGTGTAAGTGTGAACAATGAATGTGAATGATATAACATCTGAGACTGCTATCATTGGAAACTTTTTCCTTTGTTCCTGAGATTGCTGTCAAGTAGATAATCAAATACCTGAATGCAAGTGTGAACTGAATGCTAGGAAATACATGCAAACAAATCATTGTCAATCAGAAATTTAAATCACATCTATGTATAAATTAAAATGATTAACCTTGCTGCCATAATTCACAAGCATTCAATGGGAAGAACCCCAGCAGGCAGTTAGACTATTTAGACGAAGCCATTAAAAGGCATTCATTTGTTAAAAGAGATGGCTGGCTGCTGCCGTATTTCAAACTATACACCAGATCCAAATAATAATAATTTTTTTACTAGACTTCACATGTAGAGATTGTGTGCTTTTTCCTGTAGAATAATAACAATAAAAAAATAGGAGCATGTCTATGAGGACAAGTGGGCTTTTCCTAATATGAGTCTGTCACCTCTCCTGCAAATTGTGGGAAAGAAAAGACAAAAAGAAGAGAAAAGTTTGTTATTGTATAAATAACATACATTGAACATTTCAGTTTGCATCTTCCTGAATGGCGTATTAAATAGTCAACACACTGTACTATAATTTGAAGATTTATATCAGAGAATTTGTGTTTCACTTTTTAAAAGAAAAAAAAAAAGAAAATATATTGCCCAGTGTGTCCACTCAGTGATGGTTATGCAATGATTTATTCAGCTGCACTACCACACTGGGGTAAAAATGTTAGTCTTTAGTCTAGCTGTGCAGGCTTTTATTGCCTTACAGTACTTCCCAGAAAGCAGGACTTAAACATACATAGATCATTTGCTATGTATGATGTTCTGTTAATGCAGCAAAACTTTTCCAAAGTGAGAGCTTGTGTGTCAAATAATGTTCCACTTTAATAATCATTTGAAATGATCAAATAGTGATAATTAATACTAAGATAATTAAGATAATTAATAGTGATATAGTCATACCAAATAGTGATAAATAAGGACATTCTTTAGTGGACATCAGTAGAAAGACACTGATACTGTACCAATTTTTTATTTTGTGTCTCTTTTCAAATATGTCGTTTCAAAGTGTGTCTCTTTTCAAAGTGGCTCAATAGAACGATGTAACGCCACCCTATCGTCATACATCGTGTCCAGTACCCCTAGGATAGATTCTAGATGCACAGCAATCTTGACCAGGGGGAAGGAGGCAAACAGTTAAATTTCACTAATACGTCAATGTTGGTGCTGTAATGCTACACTGTGGAGACGGTTTTGGAGAGATGCTAAAATATTTTCTGGTGGCTTTTGATGTTAGCATTGATCGATATATTGAAGATTCACTATAGACTTACTCGAAAGCATGCACTGACATGTGCACGTTTCAAAACAGGACGAACGAGCCTGTTTAGTCTCATTGTCTGTATACTAAATGGGTAAGGCTCCTACAACTCATTGGCTGCAGGAGAAAAAAAAGAGCTTCGAAAAATATTAGACCTCACTTTTTTCTCTACTTTCTGATGTCAGTCTCATAGGAGCGCATCCACATTTTCTAAATTTTGTAAATATATATATGTGTGTGTGTGTGTTACAAAAGTGACAGAAAGAAAAAAAAAGACGGTTGTGCGCCGCCCGGGAATCGAACCCGGGTCGCAAGAATGGGAATCTTGCATGATACCACTACACCAGCGGCGCCTTCGGAAGCAATCGTATTACATAGTAACTTAAAAAGTAAGCATTGGTAAGTTATACTAAAAGAAGTAAAAATCTTAAATAAAAAAGTACAATCTTAGCACATGTGCATAAATAGGCAACTGGGTCAGATATGGAATAAAATCACTGTCAACAATAATCGTGCGTAAAAAGGATTTGTGTGTAATTCTGTGTTTGTCCGAGTTGGATTCTACGGCCACGAGTTTACAGATACGAGATTTTGTGTTTGTTACAGTACCGCACGGACAAAACACAGAATTACACACAAATCTTTTTTTTTACGCACGATTATGTTTGACAGTGATTTTATTCCATAGGATCATGCATAAATTTTTAGCTTCAAGCGACCCCAAGTTGAACGAAGGTAACCTCTGTGTCGTCACAGCAACGTTATTCACGCGCCACCCCAGGAGAGCCAATCAGATTCCAGAAAAAAGCCTTTTTTTTGTTGACACCGCTGACAGCACTTCCGGGCTGGTGGTGAGGGCCGCACGAGAGACAGAGTCAGAAAACCGCCGGATAGCTGTAGCATTCGTGGCGTTTTAGATACAGCTGCTGGTTAGTGTTTTTTGCGTAATGATTTTGTTACAAAATCCCCGGTAACCTATTTATTTTGTTGTATTGTACCCTTTGTTTTCACGCATGGGGAAAATGTTCTCCGAGAAATAAGGTGAGATTTTCCATTGTCATTTTGCAGATGTGCTTAAGCGATGGTGTTGTCGCGGGATTTTGATGTCTTAGGATCTGTTCAATCTGCTGCATGCATTCATGCATGCATAAATCCTGATTACGATCGCAGAAAAAATGGCATGTTTGGATTGAGTGTATGATTGTTTTAGACCGCGCCTCGTTTATTAAAACACACTAACTGGCTGTTCTAATCAGTGAAATGCAGCCAGAGCCGCAGTCTGTCATCATTAATATAATCTAGATAAGGAATTCTCAGCTCCACTTCTCGGAATGCACTGCCCCTATTTTAACGACAAGGAATCAGGATTAGCAGGGTCAGTGGGTTGAGTACAGTGGAAGCAATCAAACACACTTGACAACGTTTGCGTGCGTGTCAGTTAAGGTTACACATGGCGGGCATTGTAAGCCAGCTAATGTTAGCTGTGCCTGCTGAAAAGATGATACTTAAAAAAAAAATTTTTTTTTTAAAGCTCAAAAGAAAACATTTCATAAGAGGTTTCCTAGCTTGAGGAATTCAGTAGATAGCAGCTAGTTAGTTTAGCCTTAAACTTGAAACACTTTTGTAATAAATAATTCATACTTCCAGATTCCCAGCACTACTTTCATATCCTAATGAATGCGATGTTTGTTTACATCCGCTAAATATTTTCCTGTCCACTCATGGCCTGCGTATGAACGCACCGCTGTTTAATTATAATCGATAATAAGTTTTAGGAGAAAGCTTCTGAGCCACTGCATGCATCTGAAGTCTTTAGGTGACGGGCGTTTCTAGAAGGAACGCTCTACTAATTGTGTTCCTCATCTCACACAATTGTTTTCTTTGAATGTCTGTTGAAATGAAATGTGCTAATGTGATACACAGCCTTCCCTCGCCTAACCACTATTACCGCCTCTACCACACTGCTGCTGCTAAACCTGCTTTACATTTGGATTTTCCGCATTCCACAATAATAATAATAATCACTTTTAAAAATCCCATGCCAAGATCATTTCAAATAAAAACCCTGTCTACTTTAATAGGAACACCTGTCCACCTGCCCGTGACCACATGCAGGTCATTTCATGTATTCATTCAGTGATGGAGCAGCAGAACAATGCATAAGTCAAGAGCTTCAGTTGAGGTTTACATCAAACACCAGAATATGGGAAAAGCCTGGCCTCTGTGACTTTAATCATTGCCTGGTTATTGGTTCCAGGTGGGCTGGTTTGAGTATTTGAGAAACTGCTGATCTCCTGGAATTTTCTTGTACATGTTTATCACCTTCAACCAGGTCTTGCTTCTCTTTCTCTTGTCTCTCCTCCCTATTGTTCACACCAGGTATGTATATGTGAGGTGAGGTGTTCCCACCCCCCAACCGCAAGGTGCACCTTGTCTTGTACTTTGGGTTAAACAGCGACGCAATTTGCTTGGCTGGGGTCAGGTGGGGAATTATTTCAGTTATGAATCACGATTAATTTGTGTGTTGATTCACGTTTTGACACACTGACTGTAAAATTGATTAAAATACATTAAAATGCATTTCTTTACATTTATAATAGAGATGAAACGGGTGGTGACCAGAATTGTCTGGATTTCAGTTTGATTGGCCATGACCGGTGATTGGCTGATCAGCCTCAGATATAAATGCATGTATGTTTGAATCGAGATTCTTTACCGAGCACAGAAGTGGCCCAACAGAAAGAAATGTTTATGCCAGTACAATGAAAAATTGCTCGTTAAAAGCCTCCAAATGGCCTTTTCTTTTAAACTATGGGAGCGAATTAATCACAAACTCGGTCATTACACATGCTTACACAAGTCTTAAAACACTGTTAGTCGAAAGTCGCGTGCGTTAGAAGCCCCCGTACGCTTCTCATTGTCAGGTTGAGTTTTGAGACGTTTGAGGAGGTAAAACACTAACGTTACTTTATAATCCTATGCTATTGTAACATTTTTATCCCATGTAGTAGGATTCAATTATTTGTTAAATTTGTTTTTAAATAATAATTATGGCGGGTGTCCGAAATACATGCTGCTCAGTTAAATGTTAAATTCTTGTCTTTGAAGTTAGCTTGTATTGTTTAAATGTTGGCATTAGTTTTTTTTAAGTAAGAAAACTAATGTTATAAGGAATGGGCTACGGTTAAGTAATCATTATATTTTTAAAGGTTCAAATTTATAACAAAGTTTGGGAAAATGTAAGATCAAGGCCGTAGGTGACTGGTGAGTCCCATCAGTGATGGATTAGAAAATTAAATCAATTCTTTCCTGCTATCAATCTAAATATATAAGAGCTTGATAAAACTTGAACATGGACCACTTGTACTGGACCACGGCAGATCAAAGGAGCCGTTGCAACACCCATGCTAGGTGATGTTATGGACTAATTTACATATTCATATTTAATATTTTCATATTTGTATATTTTAATTATGTGATCATTTGCATGTTAAGATGTGTTGCATGATAGCTAGATTTTCTGTAGAGTTCAAGTTCAAGTGGGCTTTATTGTCACTTCAACCATATACAGTTAGTACACAGTGAAATGAAACAACGTTCCTCCAGGACCAAGGTGCTACTGTACATGCGACATAAATTTACAACATAGATTAACAGAAAGACTAAACTAGCTAACTAAGAGGCTTAGAATGTAGCAGAGCTGTGGCCAAATGTTTTGAGAGTGACATAAATATCAATTTTAACAAAGTCCGCCTTTTCAGTGTTCTTTGATCTTTTTGTCAGATGTTACTATGGTGTGCTGAAGTATAATTACAAGCATTTCATAAGTGTCAAAGGCTTTTATTCACAGTTACATTGAGTTCATGCAAAGAGTCACTATTTTCAGTGTTGGCGATTCGATATAACATTTTCATAAATTTTTATTTCAATTTTAAACAGTTTACAAAGTTTAATGATTAATTCAATGTAGTATGTTCCTTATAATTTTATGTTTACTGTAGTTTCCTTAAAGGTCAAGCACTGCATTTAAAGAATACAAAATAACTTCAAATACAAGAGTTTAACATTTTACTGAGCAGCAGCTATCTCTGTCCATAACTATTATTTCTAATAATAATTAAACTTTTGAACATTTCACTCTTACCACACGAGATGAAAAGGCGTGAACAGTTCACTTGTAGGATTCTAAAGAAACTGCAACATTTTCCCTCCTCTAACATCTCAAGAGTGAGCAAGCATTGTGATATTGAGCATGCGCAGGAGAGAGTGCGGAAAAAAATTGAGCATGCAGAAATAAAATTCCCAAAGTGAGAGCTTGACTGAGTGAAAATAAAATCTGAGAGAACAACACTGAGATTTATGCTCAGGTTTTTGGCACGAAAATAACAGCATACGACTCCACCAAGTAAACTGACATGTTTGTTCAGGGATGCGTTTTCGTTACATGGCTCATGAGTGATGGCGGAAGACCGTAAATGAGGAAGAGACAAGAGAATTAAGTCTGCGTGGCTGGTAAATTAATTTTTATTTAATTTGTGTTTTGTTTTGCACCATGTCACAAGTGTCGCCAAAAAGAAATCTGGGATTGTTGTCAAGTAAATAATTTAACATGTAAATGCAGCCTGTATAAATGCTGGCAAATGCATCCAAGTGAATTGCCATCCATCTGAAATGACATTGCATGTATGTTTGAGTCGAGATTGTGATGATTTTTTTTGGTTGGTTAATTGTGCAGCCCTACATGAAACCACAAGCTAACTATGTATATACTAACAGATTGCTTTGGATAAACAATTTATGTATTTACATAATACAGATTTGTCAATAATGCAAAAAGTCAGTACAGTCATAGTAAGTAGTCAGGAATTAAACATCAAGGAAATTATTATGGGTGGAATAACGTGTATTTATTAATTCTGACGAACCACTTCATTGTGGTCAAGGTCACAGTGAAATTAGAGCCTAGCCTGAGAACTGGGTGTGAGGCAGGGAGTCTATCGCAGCACACTTAAATTTCAATGGTTTTTTTTTTGTTTTTTGTTTTTTTGGGGGGGGACATGGATGGAAAATCATATTTGCAGTTACCAAAGCTTACTTTTGCCAAGGTTGGTGTGAAAGAATTTGCAGGGCCTGCAGAGATCCTGTAATAGCAGCAAAGGGGAACTAAATTGGATGTTTAGCAAGGACATATGATTGTGCTGGTTATGTGTTCACAAACCTTTAATTTGTATATTGAGTTACACAGTCTGTTAAATGTGTGGTCAGATATTTTTGACAGAAGTGAAACATACAATTTATGCTTTACATTCTCTAATGTTGGAGTAGCACACCAAACACAGATTTGTCTCTGGGTACTGCATTAATAACCACAGCTATTTAAAATAAGAACTCCCTCCTGATTCTGAAAGTCCTGCTGTCTCTCAGGCAACTCCTGAGATTTATCTCTCCTTTTTTTAACCTCTGTAGTTTTGTATAACCACCTCCGCAACCACAGCGTTTGAGGGACAGTCTTGCTCCACTTAAAACAGAATCCTATTTCTTCCCATTAAATGCTGTCTTTTTGTAAACACTCAGTGTTTTACTTGTGTTGGTGGCAAAGTGACCTTTTGGACTTGCTGTGAGGTTCTTGTCAGCTAAAACTGTTGTAGAAGCTCCATGCAAATAGACTATAGGTGAAGCAACTATGCTATCCATGTCATTGTGAACCCTAATCATCTTATACAGCTTTAAATCATAGTCTTACAAATATTTGTAAAGCTTCTTTCGGAAAATTCAGAAAAAAAGCTTGCTGACCAAACGATATCCCAAAATATATAATATATATAAAATATGTTTATATAATGATTCTAATTAGGGATGTAACAAGACTACAGAGATGCACTGCTACTTTAGCACATGAAACTTAATCTTGCGTTTATTTGCTGACATTAAACTTGGAGACCACCTGATTTATTCATGATGCATTTTACTCTCTTGATTGATTGATTGATTTGTATTACTGGAGGCCGATTTTGTTTGGATACTTTTCATCAGTTGCTAATACTTTGATACTTTTCATAATTTTTTTATTGCTTATTAATATACATTTACCTCATTTATACTGCTATATGAGATATGTATGATATTGCACATTATATGTAAATGCAAACTGGCATGTGTAGAGAACGGGGGCTTTATTTAGACAGAGCAGATTTAATGCTTTGGGACTTGAGGCTGTAGCGTCCTTTGTCCAAAGCTTATAAAAGCACTGAATGTTATTGAAATGCTTTACTTTTCATGGTTGTGTCTTCCTGGCACTGAGACATCAGCCTGCAGAAGGGATTGTTGCTGTCCTTCATATACTTTTGAAACAAAGCGAGTTGGTGCACACAGTAGGTTCAAGTCTCTTTTTACACTGATCTTATGGTGGTCGTGTACTTCTTGCTTGATTCTGGTCATGTTATCAGCACACACGTATGGAATTTGACACAAGTACATTTGGATATGGCCAAGTCATTCCCTTGGTGCAGAGTGTCCATTATCCTTATCAGTGTGTAACATTGTTCAAATATTGATCTATCTGTCTGACAATGTAAGGTAGGGAAATTTTGGAAGGCAAAATCTTTGCTTTTGTTTGCTGCTGAGTATGATGTCCTAGCCTCATACTTTTATACACTGCTTAGTTAGTGTATTTTTGCATGTTGTTACAGACAAGTTCTTTTCTAATGTTTCATCACATTATGGTCTGTTGCCTTCTGCAATCATCAGGGAATCAGATTGCAGTCATCACTGATGTTTATTTGCAGAAATGAAACCTGTTTAGGCCCTTGTAATCACTCATTATCTATACTATTTATCCTGCACAAATTGTCTGTAGTGTGTGAATGAATGAATGAGTGTGTGTGTGTGTGTGTGTGTGTCTGTGCATAGGAGTGTGTGCCCTGCTATGGATTGGCACCCTATCCAAGGTGTGCACCAAGTCTCCTGCCACTATCCATTATCCCTGTTCTTTGTTCTCGATAATTTACATTTATGCAATAACTTTGCATATAGTTTCTATACTGTGTTTCTTTTAGTTTCTCATTCTGTTTACTTTCAGTTACTTTAATTTGTTAATGAGGCTAAAACCATCTTGAAACAACTTTACTGTCCTTTATTCTTTTTTCTTTTTTTTCCATTATAGGTGGTCCTTAGTATGCAAGAAGATTCACGTCATCCAAGAAATAACTGACCCAGTGGGAAGAGGAAGGAAGTTGACCTGTCTGCTGGAGCGTTTATGTCATAAGGGGGGGGGGGAAAGAAAGTTGTGAATAGTCTTGCACTCAACAAGGAGGAAAAGAGCAGGAGGGAAAGAAGTAAAGCACAAGAGGTGTGATAACATAGCACAAAAGCACACATCCAGATACTCAGACTGATAGTCGACTCAGTCTTCCTCACTCGTTCATCAGGATGAAGCTAAAGGAGGATGTGCCTCCTCTTTTCCTGCACGTCTTTCGTTCTGTGGTTTGGGTTTACTCCTTCATCACCTTCATACCCTGGTACTTCCTCTCCGGAGCAGGGGCCAACCAGGCTCGGGCCAAACGCATCAAAGCACGCTCGGTAAGTTCCGCGATAACTGCTTCTGCTGAGGATGCTTTTGCTAAGCCTCTGAGCTATTTCTTAATAAATTCTTTGGTGCAATATTATGAGGAAAAATCTAACTTTTACCAAACCAACTGCTGGATATGCTAAAATGTGCAATGTATTTTGGATTGCATGTGATGTTATTTTTGGAGATGCAAGCTAAACGGAACCTCAAGGTACATACTGAGCCAAGGGACAGTGCTGTGTTGTTGCATGAATTTCCTGATTCTTGGATATTTTAACTATCCTACAAAAGCAGAAAGCTGGATGTAACACGTTTGTAAATGATTGATTTATATAAACATTTAGTACTTTATTTAGGGGCAGTGGTGGATCAGGCAGCTGAGGCTCTGGGTTGCTGATCAGAGGGTTAGTGGTACGAGTTCCACCACTGCTGAATTGCCCCTGTTTAGTCCATGGGCAAGGCCCTTAACTATATGCCGATACAGGCATGACCCACCAACAAAATAAGGATGGTCTACAAGAACAGTGTGAAGTGGACAGTAAAAGGGTGGATTGAGATTGGAATGCATGGAAAACTGTCAATTGTAAAGACTATTTAAAAAAAAAAAATCTAATTAAATAAAATAGTGAAAACGTGTGTATATAAACAGCCCATATTAAATGAATATGAACTGAATTTAAGTTGTCCATCTGGTGGATTTCATTTGCTTGTATCAAAAATGTACGTTGACTTGATGTTGCGTTTTGTTTCTTCACTTGTCAGTTTACCGGGAATCCAGCAGGACCTTACCGGTCCATCAACAGCCAGAAGCAGCTTGTTTCAGAGCTCCATGATGGACTGGGAACTCTGGATAAAGTGTTTGAGCATGCAGTTAGACACTTTCCTCAGAAAGACTGCCTTGGTACCCGAGAGGTGCTCAGCGAAGAAGATGAAGTGCAACCCAATGGCAAGGTCTTCAAGAAGGTGAGACGAGACAAGCCTGCACAGACACACCATTTTGTGCCTGCCTTAGAAGGTGAGGTTTGAGAAAGTGAGGCCACCTATAAGTATGCAGTTTTGTTCATTTTCTCCTGGAGGAGGATGTGAATTCTGTAAAAACAAGAAACATTTTTGCTTTTGAGCTTTAAGCTTTTTCTTCTAAGCACTGGGTCCTTGCTGTTCTCTGGTATAAGCGGTTACAGTTGCTCTGTTCAGTGTGAGCATGTTAACCCTTGTAAGTAAGTTCTCATGTTTCTTGGTGAAACCTGTGATAGCCACTCAGTTGTTAGTCTTTTTATACCACTGTCTTGTCTACATATGGGCATCATTGTTGCATGATGAGTGTTTGTTGAGGGAAAACTCTGCTTCTTGTTTACACCGATAGAAATGTCCAGATAAATTACCTAGCAGCACCAGCTGTAGGTTTTTTTTTTTTTTTCAGTAGCTTAGCACTTCTAAGTAGTGTTTATAGAACAACCTAACGTGAGAACCAGATGATCTGGATGATCTGCCTGGCTCTTAAGTGCATACCTTGACAATGTGAAGCATTGTACTGTACTAACAAGACATTTATGATTGGCACCTCAAAGTAAAGCCGGTAATCTCCTGATGACCTTGTAAGCAAGCAAGAATGTAGTTGTGATAACCATTTAAGGCAATGCTTTCAGTTCTTTTTAAGTTTTCTTATCGTCTTGGGTATTTAACATCTAAAGGCCAATGGAAAAAACTAAATGCCTAGGATGCAGCACTAGAGAGTTTCCTGGAACAACAATAACAGAAGCATAACAAATGATTATCCGTAAATTTCATGATAGTTATAAAGAAATAAAAAGATTAAATACTCCCTTTTGTTTGTTAGTAATAAAAAAAATTTGGCTATTGCATTTTTTGTTTGCTGCATATTGCTGCATAATCACTTAAAAATCAGAATCCCGCTAATTTTTCATAATTGCCATAGTCCCTGACTGCATTATATAATGAAATTAGGCAACAATCTATAATGCATAAACCCATGTAGAGGCAATATTAATGACATTGTCTTCCAATTTTTCTCTCTCAAGGTAATATTGGGAAATTATAACTGGCTGTCGTATGAAGAAACTTTTCACTTGGTCCAGAGATTCGGGAAGGGCCTGGCTACCCTGGGTCAGAAGCCTCAGTGTAACATCGCTATCTTCTGTGAGACTCGTGCCGAATGGATCATAGCAGCACAGGCTTGCTTCATGTACAACTTTCCAGGTGAATACTCAAAAACAATCTGTGCGAGCTTATTATTTAATTTCTTAAACCCAAGCATGATTTCTCTGATCAATAAGGAGTGTGAGTTGTGCCCTCAGTCTTGTTGAGTAAGTGGGGGGGGGGAGGAGAATGTCCAGGCAATAATATTGTTATTTGTCACATATCTACTCAGAAGTACTGAATGTGGAGTGTAAGTACATAATGTAATAGAATATACACATACATAATTTACGAGGGGTCATTCTAGTCAAACTGGGATTTTTACATTTTGTCTGTGAATGATAATCCCAGCCAAGGTGTCTTGATGCCCACTCCAGTCGTTCCCGTGAACATGAAACAAATAGAAATGAAAATCGACAGATAACTGTGCACACAATCATTCACGAACACCACTTGCGCATTAGATTCTTTTGCATTGGCACATCCCATGTGCAGTCCTTACCTCACTCCAAGCAGTTTCCACATGGTTGGGCCAATAAGAGTTCATGCAGACCAAAAGCAGGCAATCTGATCATCGCTTCGGTGTGCTGTGAAAACTATCTACCTTGATGGTATCCAGGCACTAGTGAAATGCTGGCATAGTGGATTAGTGTAGATGGGGATTATATAAAGATTGTTTTTACTCCCATAACTGTGTTCTGTTATTCTGCACAATAAAACACCCTGGTTTGACTCGAACAGCCCTTGTATATACTGTATAGTTATTTTGTTTAGAACTAAAGGCAAGCTTTTAGTCTAAGAGCTACTATAATATGCAAGTGTTTCCTTTCTTGCGTGTTAATTTTCTCTGCTGATTCATTTTCTGTCCTTCCTGCATGAGTATCTTATTCTCTCTCTTTTTCTCTCTCTCTCTCTCTCTCTCTCTGACCTCTTTTTCTCTTCCACTTGTACTTCCACAGTGGTGACTCTATACTCGACACTGGGAGGTGCAGCAATAGCCCATGGTCTCAATGAGACAGAGGTCACACACATCATCACCAGTAAAGACCTGCTGCAGAGTCGCCTCAAGGTCAGCATTCAGTCTTTTTTCTGATAAAATGCTAGCCGCAGATTACTCCTAGGCCTTTAAAGGAATACAACGTGATTGATCTGTTCAAAAAAAGGGACATGAGGTTACAGGTACATGTTCAACCACAACTCGTATTCCAAACTACAGTATAATCACACTATTATAGTTCATACAAATATTTGTGGGAAAACAATCCAATATCATTACAAAAACAAGCTTAAAGATGTGTGCCGGTCTGTGAAAATGCGTCTATTTCTCTGAAACACAAAATACCACTATTGCAGTCTTGTGTTGGTTCTCCTCTAAACATTTTGTTTTATGTGACTTGGGTTCTGGTGTAGTGACTAAATTGGGCCAATTCAGTACTAGATTATTCTAAATATAACATTCTTACAAAAACGCACACACGCACACGCACACACACACACCATCCCTGGTTTCTAATTATAACACACTGCAGTAGCTCTGTATCAAGGACTGATTTGGTTATTTTTACTTGTTTTATGGACCTGTTATTGCAGCCATAAGAAGAATCACAGAATTAATGTTATTTCAGTTTAACACAATTCGTCCTATTTATCAGTCTTTTATTATATTTGTACTGTATATGAAATTAACAGCACCATTTAAAGGTTTCAACACACCCTGTTATTCAAATGTTTTTTTGTTTTTGTTTTCAACATTGTATATTAATATCGAAGACATTAAATTATGCCAGAACAAATATTAAATTGTGGTCAACAGAATTGCGTTAAATAAACCAGAACCAGTTCACATGTCAGTGGACATCATTTTATGGCTGATCAGTGTGTGTCCTCAAACTGAACCACAAGATTTTTTTTTCAAGGAAAAAAGGAAATGAAAAATTATGTAATAAAGCTGTGACTGTCACTTGCTTAATGAAATTGTAGATATTTTTTTCTCCACAAAATGGGCTCATATGCATTATACATGACCACAGGAGATTCTGCTGGAGGTTCCGAGGCTGCAGCACATCATCCTTGTGGACCACAAGTCCTCTACCTGGCCTAACCTACCCAGAGGCATTCAGGTCCACAGCATGTCTACTGTTCAGGAATTGGGAGCAAAACCTGAGAGCCGTAAGCCTTTTAAATCTTCAAATGCTCAATAACATTTCTTTAGTGCCATAAGGAATTTGTTCCACTTAATTATGGTGGTCAGTAGAGTAGAGGGAAAGAAATTTTATAATGCATATTAATCTAAGACTAAGCACTATGATCTTGATCTCATTCCTGTTATCGCCTAGTTATTTCTCCCTTTAATTTCAGCTCTTTTCTCTGTTCTTTTTTCCTCTTTCCAGTGATGGTGCAGCGGAAACAGCCCCTTCCCAAAGATATTGCTGTGATCATGTACACTAGTGGTTCCACAGGCATCCCCAAGGGCGTCATGATCTCTCACAGAAACATCGTTTCCGGGGTAGCTGGCATGGCTGAACGTATCCCCAACCTGGAGTAAGTCTTTAAAATAATCAAAGGAGTGTCAGTTATTTATTTTTTTATTTTTTATTTTACTGCATATCTTTACATTTTGACACATAATAATATGGCTTTATTGCTTTTCACTGAGCTTCCTTCCATCTTGTCTTTTATATACCTTTTTAGGTAGGATAGTGTTAATGTTGTCTTTATGATTATAATTTTTTTTAACATGGGCAGTGAGAATGATACCTATATTGGCTACTTGCCACTGGCACACGTGTTGGAGCTCAGTGCTGAGCTTGTCTGTGTTTCTCATGGCTGTCGTATTGGATATTCCTCACCGCAGACCCTTGCCGATCAGGTAAGCACACTTGACCTCAAACACAGTCATCAAAGCATGCACAAACATTTCCATTACACGTTATGCATTTATACCGAATGACTGCATCAAAACGAGATCCTCATGGTACTAAAATGGGTCTAGGGCTAGGAATGTCACTAGCTAATACTATATTACATAACAACTTGTTATCCTAGGAGCCTTGTGGGGCAACAATGAAAAGTTTACACGAAGCAGAAGTGAATTCACTCCACGTTGCTTGATATATTCCTATCTTCATTTAAAAGGAAAGCCACCACTATGTTGGACGACTAGTTCCAAAGTTTATGAGGCTGGAAATAGTCTTCTGGTTCCATTTTGAAGCTTGGCTTCCATGGATAGTCCCACATGGACACTTTCCCAAAATAGTACCATGCTCAAGTCTCATACTTTATTCATTAAAAAAAAAAAAAACTCCTGGATATTGTAAAAGTGCTGCTGGAATTTTAAATCTATTTGCTCCTACTGAACATAATTGTGATTATTGTGTGGAACTGTGGAAAAGTAATACTGTCTGGTGTCACTCAGCAGAGCACAGCTTCTCTTTTTGAATCTGGTTCCTCTAAAGGTTTCTTCTGGTCTGGTTGGGACTTTTTTTTTTTTTTTCCTGCAAATGTATGTCTGGCTTCTTCGTCACAGATCTAAATATAAATCAACATCCGGACCTCTGAAAAGCTACTTTGTGAGCTGTTAAAAGACAAATACGTTGAGATTGAGTTGACCTGAAGGCTGCTGAGCTGAAAAGAAGTAAGAGACAGATGTTCTGCCTCATGGATTGTGGATGTGGAGTGTTCTGCCATGAAGCCAGACTGGTTATCAGTTGATTGTATACAGCATGTCTAAGATCTTATAAAAAGGAAGACGTTTGCATGTGTGTGGATGCAGTCCCAGCATAAGCTGTCTTAAATGCTGACTCCAGATGTTGTGTCTGCTTAAGTTAGTTTTGTTGCTCTTCACAGTCAACCAAAATTAAAAAAGGCAGTAAAGGAGATGCAAGTGTCCTAAAACCAACGCTAATGGCAGCTGTCCCGGTAATTAAACTCGCATCCTCTCAAACATTTGTCTCTCACTTTTCTGTCCTTCTGCTATGTGACTCTCTTTTTATTTACTTTTTTCTCCTGTCTTTCTCTCTGTACAGGAGATCATGGATCGCATCTATAAGAATGTGATGACTAAGGTGGATGAGATGAGCAGAGTGCAGAGGACTCTCTTTGTGCTGGCATACAACTACAAGATGGAGCAGATAATGAAAGGATACAGCACTCCACTATGCGACCGGTATAGCACTCTTGCAGGCACATCCACTCACAGCTGATGCTTTCGTATTATTTTAGTATTGGAAATGTAGTTTATGGCTGCATGATACTTGTGTGTTTTGTGTGCAGTCTGGTTTTCAAGAAAGTGCGTTCATTGCTGGGTGGAAATACACGAGTGTTGCTGTCAGGTGGAGCTCCTCTGTCTGCCGCGACTCAGCGTTTTATGAACATCTGCTTCTGCTGCCCAGTGGGACAGGGCTACGGCCTCACAGAGACCTGCGGAGCTGGGACCATTAGCGATCGTAAGACATACACAAACACGAGGCTGGGAGCAAGGGCTTTGTGGTATACCAAAATTTTCTAAAGTAAATCAATATAAACTATAAAATATTACCAGACAGGATTTAAAATGAAAGCAGTATTCTACTGTTTGAAAATGTAAAAAATATTTTGTGTATATTAAAATGTTATAATGATGCAGTGATGTCTTTAAAATCCCCTTTCCACGGTCTGTTTTCTGTACCATCACCATTTTATTTATTTAAAAAAAAGATCATCAAAATCATTTATACAGATTGAGGTGAAGACTATTAAAATAAGAAGATGATAAAAATATCTGTCACTACAATATACAGTATAATGACATTTTGCACTGCATCTGTCTATGGAATGAGGAAACTGAAATATGTAAGGGAAGAATAAGTAAGAAAATAAGAGAGTAGCAATAAGTAATGTGCAATAGACTGTCTAAAAGAAAAAGTACAAATAAAGATTATTTACAGAGCTTTACAGGTGGGGAGAAGTGTAATACAGGCAACGTAGATTCGTCAAGTTGATATATTTACAGAGATTGAGAGTTGTTCCAGGTGTGTGTGTGAGTAAGGGTGATGAGGGACCCATCTTTTGGAAACAAGTTGGGTAGTGGTGGCTCAAACGGAGATGCCTTTACTTATCCGTTTGGGTTAAGTTAACCAGTGTGGGTTACTGGTTAACTGATCGAAATGGTTTACTGTCTGCTCCAAGAGCGCTTTAACATGGCTGAGCCTGAACTCTGACTCCAGCTTTCTAAGTACATGTACTAGGTACATGTGGGGGGGAAAAAATCTGAAAATTATTATTTAAAATTATTAATCTGTTGTTTCACCTATTTAATTGTATTGACCTCAACCTTTTGCCTAATGGCAGCGATTTAAACAGGAACTAGCCAGGTTGTGTGCCGTCTCAGATTCTGCTCCTCACCTTCTTCAGTCAGCTACGGTCCAATTAAATACTATCAAACAGTGACCACAAGATCTGTCAGTATGATTTCTGTGGTAGATCTGTAGAAATTGACCAAAAGTTAATGTTGCCGCCATGTCTGTTTCAACTTTCTGAGGAACGAAATCTTTGTCAGGCGCTTTTTTTTTAATTTTTTTTTTACCAGGTGTGAAGTGTTTGAGGTCCAGGTTAGCGTCACACCTGGTTAAAAAAAAAAAAATAAATAAAAAAGGTCAGAGAGGGAACGAGTTTTTCAGATTCTCACAACATAAGACATGAGAGATATTGTTAATTAATAAAGTGAGAATTATAATTGAGTAGATTGTGTAAATAATAGACTGTGGTGCGAGCGGAGTAAACTAATCATATTGTGCAGTTATACAGTATCAAAATAATGCATAATTTTCATCTAACAGCATAGTCTGGAATTAGTTATTTTCCCCACATTGGTCAACAAGAACTTTAACAATTATTTTTTTATTCTTCGCCTGCTAGAATCCAGCTCACTTGTGGAAAAATATGCTTAATGTAAATTTGAATAAAATAATTAAAAAAAAAAAAAAACATTTTCTATTATTAAAAATCCAAAACGGTTACATGATTCACAAGCACCTGAATTGCATTTTACATCATGCCATGCCATGCCAGTATTTTCTGTGGTAAAGCCTATATTGCTTGATGTATTTAAAAAAAATAATAAATAAACTTTCTCTCTGTTTGTCTGTGCAGTATATGACTATAGTACAGGCCGTGTTGGAGCTCCTCTGGTGTGTTCTGAGATCATGCTTAAGGACTGGGAGGAAGGTGAGTACTGATCATACATGAAACATAATGAAAAACTGCAGTCAGTGAGTTTTTTTTTTTTAATATTTTTTTTATTGTATTTACTTTGTGCAACAACATCTGCATTATATTGTTTTGTTTTTCATCGAGTACATTTTCTGAGATTGACGATGTGATGATGGCGACAAAGATGTAAAGACTAATCACTTTGATCTACAGGACTTTTTAAAAAATTATTTTATAGGCTTTTATAGGTTTATAGGCTTTTGTTTATTTTGTACTTTCTCAGTATTTGGAAATATCTGTCTACATCTGTTAGAGATTTTTTTTAAGCAGCCCTCAATGATACTATTTTCATAGTATGGGTGATGCAAGTATTCAAAAGCCAGATGATTTTAATACCATACTTGAACTATTTTTATTTAAACAAAAACAAACGCAGGTCATTAATCTGCTTTTTATCAGTTGAAGACCGCTGCCAAATGTTTGGTCTTACATTTAGTCTGAGACATGCACAGATTAGTGTCTTACTGGGTAAACGTTTCTTTCCTACAGTAATTTCTTTTCCCTGTTTCCCTTTCTGCTAAAGGCGGTTACTATAGTACTGACAAGCCCATTCCTCGAGGGGAAATTCTCATTGGTGGATCAAATGTTACAATGGGTTACTATAAGAATGAGGAGAAGAACAAGGTAGACTTTTTTGTGGACAAAAATGGCCAGCGCTGGTTTTGCACAGGAGACATTGGCGAGTTCCACTCTGATGGCTGTCTTAAAATTATTGGTGAGCAATACACATGCAAAGGACAAACACATGCATACAACACAGGAGACACTTGACGGATCAATTGAATTATAACTAATAGAAACAAAGGGATCATTTTGGTTTATGTACTGTCAATGTTACAAACTTGTGTGAATTGTGCTCCCCTGCATGTGCGACTATGTGCATCTGTGCCTCTCTAGATCGTAAAAAGGACTTGGTGAAATTACAGGCAGGAGAGTATGTGTCCTTGGGAAAAGTGGAATCTGCACTGAAAAACTGCCCCCTTATTGACAACATATGTGCTTATGCCAACAGGTAAGCTTGCATCGCACTGACATTTGCACTATTTAATATTTCCTTTCCAACTCAAAATAGTGGTAATTTGTATGAAGTGGAACAAAATGCTCAGCTGTAAAACTTTGCAAATCATTTTAATTGTAATAAAATGGCTTTTTATTTTCTTTTACACTTTTTTTTTTCCCCTGCATCCATATAAATAGTGGCACATATTATTAATGTCACCCATACTAGAAGGCTAATAAAACTTACTGTAGTATTCTCTGTTGCTTTTTAAACCCTAGAGTCTAATGCATTTTACTTCATACTTTTCAATTAAAATCTTGATCTGAACTAAACGTATCTAAATATTGTATAGTGCTTTTATATTGATTTCAGTCTGCCTTTGTTCTAATTGAAGTATCTTGATTCTGATAGACATTGTTAGATTTGGTGCATTTTTGTAACATCCTCACTTCTATTCAGTGTTACATTCCCCTCTCTGCTTCCTCCTCTCCGTCAGTGAAGAGTCGTATGTGATTGGCTTTGTGGTACCAAATCAGAAGCAGCTGCTTTCCCTTGCCAAACAGAAGCATTTGCTCGGGTCATGGGAGGACATATGTAACCACCCTGATATGGAGAAGGAGGTATTGCGCATCATTGCTGAAGCTGCTGTAAATGGTGAGATCATTCGCATCTTGATTTTATCATGTTATGAAACATGATTATAAAGCCTAACATTTAACCTGACCACAGAATGCCATGATGCATAAGACAATATTATACAAACTATCGCAGCAACAACCCTAAAGTAAATGTATGAATGCACTAATAAATAATATTCAGTTTTTTGTCACATGTACTTTTTACAGCACAGTGAAATCATTTTTTGCATACTAGGAAACTGGGGTCAGAGCACAGGGTCAGCCAGCTTACAGCAGATAGGGTTAAGAGCCTTGCTCAAGGGCTCAATGGTGGCAACTTGGCGGTGCTGGGTCTCGAACCCCCGACCTTCCGATTCACTAACTCCGTAAACCACAACCGTAACCAAATGAGCACCTGCCTCTGATGTCATCCGATTATTGACTTGATGTCATATGGCCGTGCACTATATAAACCTGTTAATTTTTTTTATTTATAAATGTTTTGTGAGCAGTTAATGTTTAATTTTTTGCTTACATTTTTTTTATGTAACTACGTATAATTTCTCGCAGCATTTTCTATCCATGCAAGTTTCAATCATGACAGATTTTGAGCAGTTGATTAAAAAATATTTTAATTAAAGATAATTTAGTATTTTTTTTTTTTTTTTTAAGGAATAAAACGTATGCAATCATCATGGTCTCTAAGCTAGCAATGATGTATTAACTCTATGATTGATTAAATTGCATAATCAATTAAATCTTTTGTTGGTCAATTTATTTAAATGAATCGATGAATCGTTACAGAATCGCTTCACACTTTTTAAAAATTATTTACATAAACTTACAGATGATAAATGGGCTAAAATTTCCTAACTCCAGATTTTTACAGAAAATAGAAACCTTTTGAATCTTCTGTAAATACTCCTTTTGTGGAAGTATCACTTCTTCTTTTTAGTTTATCATTATTATTTTCACTGTGTTAACCTTTAGCAACATAGAAACCATTGCTGTGCTGTTTTCATATCTTTTTTTTTTTTTTTCTTTCTTTCTTTTTTCGCCCAGCCAAACTGGAACGCTTTGAGGTCCCCAAGAAGATCTGTCTGAGTCCCGAGCCATGGACTCCAGAGACAGGCCTGGTTACTGATGCCTTCAAACTCAAACGCAAGGAGCTCAAAAGCCACTACCAGGAAGACATTGAGAGGATGTACGGTGGCAAGTAATAGAAGAAAGCGTTATACATTACCAAGAATGGGGAGATTTCTAAGGATTGAGGATGCAACATGATCACATGTCTATATCATATGACTCCTAATATGCATTCCTCCTTTTGGATAAACCCCTTAGACAATATACAGGAGCATTTAAATTAATGTATGGTATTGGCTGACCTACAGAAATGACAAAAATGGTTAAATGGCCAATAGTCAGTTTACAGTGTCTAATCAGTAACAATAAATCATTGTTGACCAGCATTCTACAGGGTTTCCCAAAAGTCTCCATGCCTAGCGTAAATTAAGCCTTTTAATACATAAGCCTTTACTGACATAACACATCTTTATTTACAAAACATGCTCTACATGATTTGTTTCTAAAGTTACTTCTTTTTTTTTTTTTTAAGGGTTGATTTTCCCATATGTATGGAGACTTTTGGCTCATGCTATAGATGGCATATATTTGCATTATAACCTAAGGAGATGCCAGGACCTTTTGTGGATCGTTTTGAGAACTAATGACTTAACTTTAAATCGCAGACATTGAAATGGATGAACAAGCTCTATTGAGCCTTCAGACAAAATGCACAAGAATTGTACAGACTAAGTGACCTGTTCATGAAATCATGAACTTGTGGATTTATTCCAGTCTGCATTAGTTGAACTCTGTTGATTTGACCGAGGAAAAAGGTAGCATAATGTGTGCAGGGAAAATATTTTAAACTGTTTGCTTTTCACATTGGTTGTGTTCATTTCTATTTGGTGATAATCTGGCATCTGTGAAACGAAGCCTTAAGAGATTTCAATGTGAAGGTCATTTATATAGGATATTCCATACATGTGCTCTTTTTATCCAAGCACTCCTTGATATTAAGCGTTTGTTTATTGTATAATTTCCTAGCACTTGTCCTTGGTCACTCCTATTTTACTTTCATTCCAGAAGGTGTTACAAAGAATTACAGCTACTCTGGGGTGATCTTTCCTCACCATGGCGTTAACAATATACTGTACTCTACTCCGTGTGTATAGTGCTCCATTTTTGCCTTTCATGCCATATAACAAATTATTTGAAGCCCTCCGGTAATATGTATAATATATAACACCAGTAACATGTTCCAGTCGATTATCTTAAACGTAGTTTAGCCAACAATGCCAATATTACTATGGCTTGGAAGTCAGCTCTTATGGCATATTCTACAGAAAGAGGGAAGATTTGAGTATGCTGTAAACATATAAAATAACAGTTTTCTTTTTATGGTTCAGTATGATAAAAATAAAAGTACCTGTACCTATAATATTCAGTGTTTTATATATGATATTTTTAGTTAGAATGAATTTATGCAATGTATAATCTGAAGGTAAACAGAAACCATTTCACAATCCTGAAAGCAATGCTTCATCCCAGCTGAGAGCATAACATGTTAGTCTTTCCACCTACATAATGTAACAATACTAATTTAATCCTTTTTTTTTAACCCCTAATTGACTAGATTATGATTGGTCCAAATGTAAAATCTGATTAACACCCCAGTGTTAACCAAAAATACCAAGTAAAAAATAATGTACTGTGTTGCTTTATGATTTATCTATCTATATATCAGAAACAATAGATGGGGTCATTTTGCCCACCTTCTATAGAATATGCCTCGTGATTATTGTTGAATGTCAGATTTCAGATTTGTATTGCATTGTACAGCTTCCTGTTGATTGTTCCTGGTACCATGTTATTCACTCTGGTGTTAAGGCTACAGAAGAGAAATTTAAGCGATGTGTTGCTAGCAAATAAACCAGCAAGCTATGTGTTCACTCCACCTTCAAAAGGAATGTGTGCACATATAAGTCAGAATAAATTATGTTTCTTATTTCTTCCTCATCTTCCAACCAGGTCAGGCATTTAAGTTAATAATTGTGGGGTTTTATTTTTTCCCCCTGATTAGCCATTTCTGATTATTGACCTGTTGGGATTCTGCTGATATCGGTTTCACAGCATTAGTAAGAAGCGTACAGTGAATACAACAGTTGTGCATATATCATTTGCCTTTAGTTCATATTCCGTTAACAGCAGAAATGTATTGGATGAATGTTTACATGAGACAGATATGTGCAGCAGGTTCATGCCTTTGCAAAGACATTTAAAAGGCTTTGTTAGACTTTTATATTGAATTCTTATACCTTGATATCATGAATCTAGTTTGTAGTTAATGTAGAATAAAAGTACAAAATAAATGTGCAATAACTATTTTCATTATATATCCTTAAATGCACAGTGCTGACCAAAAGAGCATGAACTGACCTACTATCCAGACTGTTTCCACAAAAAAGTGCCATTTCAGTTGAGTTCTGTGACTACATTTTTATAATTTTAAACACAATAAGAATAGAGGCGAACAATCTAGCAAACATTTTCATTTAGATAAGTGCATGAAATGTTTTCTATTTCTGTATCAGTTTCTAGAACAGCGTCAATAAATATAATATAATATTTTATGAATTAGGTTATACTAGTTCTGTAACATTAGGTAATGTTTGGCCATATATTTCTGTCATTTTGTATTCGTATTAATCAATGCTGAATTTTTAAACGGTGTCAGTACTACAAAAAAATGGGGTAACTGGTTATCCTTTAAAAATAGTTCAATTCAGTTAAGTGTCTTGTATCTATTATCTGCCTTATCATACAAAAAAAAATCATGAATATTTTTAGCTGGTTGTGCTCAAGCTGTGCAAACAAATCCAACCCTCTTTTAAAAATGTGCACAGTGTGGCAACTAGACTTATAAAAAGCATGTCATTTTGAGTCTTACCTAAAAACAGTCGTTCTAATTCCCCACTTTACTTCCCACTAAGCTTACTGTGTCCAGTTCAATGCACTAGACACCACTCACGCTGGTGAAATAACACTCCCTGGTTCTGTAACATAAAATGATTTTCTAGTAACCTGTGATTCATACAAGTTTCCTTTTTTGTTTTTTTACAGGCAATAAAACGATTATACACCTTTGCACTTTTTAGGTGGGTTTTCTCAAATTCAGCTGCAGACTTAATCAAAAAAGCTCATGCTCATGTTTTTTAAGCCTGTGAATCTGGTTGGGTGTGATTGAAGCAAAATTCTGGGTTGTTTTTACACAACCGGCTGAGATGCTTAAATCGTGTCTGTTTTCCATCTCTTATTAATTTACATACATCATTTTAGAAACTGTATAATTCTGTAATGCTGTAAAGCATGTAAATGTACTCCAGGTCATGCCTAGATCTAGAAACTGAATCTAATTCCAAGTGTTTACACCTCCAGGGGGAAAAAATGATAAAAACGTGGTTATGTATGAACTAAATAATAAAAAAAAACAAAAAAAAACTACTTTTAGTGCTCATATTGTAAATATCTTCTCCCCCCTCCCCAGGAACAAAAATCTTTCATTGCCATTTGTAAGCATGTAATATGTATAATGTGTTTCTTGTTTGATTGATTGATTTACCTTGGGTTTGGTTGTTTTTGTTTTCCTTTTATTATTGGGATCTGATTCTCAATGTGAATGAAATTACTGTATAGCAGGTCACTTCTACTTTTATTTATTTGGAATTTTGTATTGAAAGTGTGTATAAGAATAAAGGTTTGTGACTGTTGTGAAGGCTGCATCATTTTAAGGACATGGCTACAATATTTTGTTTCCTTGCTAAAGTCTTCTTGTGTAGAAAATAATAGTGTGGAATATAGGATTATCCGTGTAAACAAAAATAAATACGGAATAATAACCATCGAACATTTTTGAGATTCACAGTGAAAATAAAAGCAGTTGGCCCGTACGGGGATCGAACCCGCGACCTTGGCGTTATTAGCACCACGCTCTAACCAACTGAGCTAACCGGCCATGTTGAACAAGTTCGCAGTTGTTCTTTATGAGGGATTCTTTATTTTATTAGCTCTAAAAATGTAAGTTATATGTATTGTATTTAGGCCGACTGCACAACATTAACATAACGTGCGCACTCACCTAAATCAATTCAACAAATTTTTGATACACGACGTTACAGCGGTATATATATATATATATATATAATGAGTTTATATTATGACTTTCAATAATCATTTAAGTAATGAAAAATGTTGGATTTGTAATTATAACGTCAAGAAATGTATTAATATGAAAGTATTTCCGTATTATAGCGATACATCGACTCGGGATGTGTATTTCACTTAAGAAACATAGGGCGATCGTTCACCGTGGACCTCGTGGCGCAACGGTAGCGCGTCTGACTCCAGATCAGAAGGTTGCGTGTTCAAATCACGTCGGGGTCATAACTTTTTTCGTTTTCTTTAACCATTCGTTTAACGGTCAATGTAGCAAAACATTTAAATAATCAGTCAAGACGGTCAATATTCTTGTTTAGCAGCATATGTTGACTGAGATTTCACAAACTCTGGGCCATAATCAACCAATTTAAATTAATTACATGTAATTCAACTTCGATATATATTAATGAAATGATGTTCAAGTAAATGTATGTTGTATACATTTTTATATATGCCTATTTTCACGTCAAAAGAACTGGGCTCGTCCGGGATTTGAACCCGGGACCTCTCGCACCCTAAGCGAGAATCATACCCCTAGACCAACGAGCCTTCCTATCATCGGCGCCTTTCAGAAAGCCTGAACTAGGGTATGTTCTACAGTTGATTGATTACTCTTGTTAATATTTTGCATAATAATTTGCTTAAAAATCTAATTTGTAAACCACATTGAGTATATGCATAAAATGTAACGATGTAAGATTAACACGTTCTATTTTATTCTATTCTCTCTAACTCATCTTCTACCAGTACAATGTAGCCAAAAGGTGAGGAGAATAAACAATTCTTGTAATGCCATAGCTATTATTAAATAGACACTGATTACATAATGTTGTCAGTTGTGTTTTCTTGATGGAAGTGCTTTCATGATTGTTTCAGAATGCTCTTTCCTCAGTACTGTGAACCAGACACACCACCTGTTGTCCATGCTGGCAACCGATAGGTACCAGCCAACATTTAACCACATCAAAATTTCGTTTTGAAATTATAGGCCAACTTTAGCTTAGCAGTTAGTACAGACAATCGTAACTACTTATTCAATCTAATATTTTTTTAAAGAACTTCCAACAACCCAGCAAAGCAAAAATCTGGAACATCTGGTGTCAATTGAATGTGTCTAAATCGCGAAGCTGGACTTCCCTGCCTTGGTCTTACAAAGGGGCATTAAAGAATATCCATTTAGTACCCTATCCTCTTCTCCCAAGCACAGAGCTCGCCAAGGAATGTTGCTACCATTGACCTAAACGCACAGATTAATCTTACACACACAGCGTGATATTGAACTGCTTGTTTTCTCAGATGCTCCATGCTTTATTCATATACAGTACTATTATTAATGGGCCCTCCAGATTTGCTTCATCCAACACAATGTCCTATTTTAAGTGCTCATCACATGGAGGCCACTCATTGCTGTTGAAAATGGCCCCATATGCTGCTTAAATATATATTTGACCATAGCTAATAGTTCCACTTAGAAACCATGAAAATTGTATTGGAGTGCATATGATACAGACAGCTTTGAGGGCTTATGACTTTAAATACTCCGAGTCATAGAACTTAAATTGCCATTAACAGTTTTGTATCCCTGCGATGCAGTGGCACCCTGTCCATGGTGTACCTTGTGCCCTAACCCTGTTCGCTCTCGCCGCCCTGCCGCCGACGCCTGTCGTCGCTCTTCGCCGCTGTCGGCCGCTCTGACGTAGACCGAATGCCTGTCTTGTATTTAAAGGGGCCGCAAAGCAATCAAGCTCGTTGATCTTATGGAGACTGACCAAAATGTGGAAGATAACAAGAAATTGATTGATAGAAAAACTGTATTGTAGAAATAAACAAATTATAAGCCATTCGTATGGTGTGGCTTCTGTTCATTGTGAATTGCTTGTCTAATTTAATATATATATATTTTTTTTATTATATTATTTTTCTTATTATTATAACATTAGAATCACTTACTAAACTTTGTCTTCAATTAAAATAACATTAATAATTAATAAACACCCGCTATCGCAATAATCAACCTCTCCTCCATTTTGCTTGGGAACTAATGTCGCCGGAACAAGAGTTACAGGACTGCATCCCGCGGAATCCGCTCAAGCGGAGGACCTCCCTTTTAATTGGTTGCCGCTCAACCGCGTCATAGCTCATTACCCTAAAGTTGAGCTGATTTCAACTCCCTTCGCCGCCCTCGCCGCGCCGCCCCGCCCCGCCCCGCGCCGCCCCTCGCCGCTGGCTCCCATTGAAAATTAATGACTTCCGGCGTCTTTGACGCTCTCGCCGCGTTCGGTGTGAACGCAGGGTAAGTCTCCTGGGATCGGCTCCAGGCCCCCAGACAGAGTGAGTGAGTTTTGTATGCATACCTCCATCAATTGATAATTTGGACACTAATGCGGGTTCTCCGGTTGAAATCATGACCACTTGATGGCGCCAAAAAATAAAAGAATTAAATTAGACTGGATCTGAATTATATTGTTAGACTACATTACTGTCATAACACTTTTATAAGGTTTCATAGGAATAAAACAAACAAACAAACAAAAAAACAAATCAAAAGCCAATTAACTATTAGATGCAGCACAATAAAAAAATAAAATATAATAGAAGGTTAAGGAGCATTAATGTTAAATAAACTAATAGGATTTTAACCAAATGTAAAATATTGTAGAAATATTAACCCATCACTTAGTACAGCATTTAATAGTGCATCTGTACGTTATCGTTTGCAGCAAATTAATGGTGAGAATACATCGTGAGTCTATGTATGCATTTATTGTATACATTGATATATTGTATGTATACATATATTGATATATATTGCTAGTGGAGAGAGCAGATCTTCACAAATCTTTTAGGATCACAATTTTTGAGTTTTCACATTTTTCTAATAAAATCCCAACTGGATCCAAGGAGAGAAACTCCAGTGCTGAGTGAGTGTTTTTAGTAGTAAACAAACTGTATACATAATGATCCCAGTTTACTAAATGGTAATTAATTACACTACACACATTAATGGACAATTCCTTATATATAAAATAAATGTTTATATCTGGATTTTTCCATTTATAGGTGTTTTAATGGAATCAGTGCATTCACACATTTTTTTTGTGCATTCAAAAAAAATTCCTAGTGATGCAAACACCTCCACATGCAGTAATGAACTACTGTTGAAAAAAGTACCAAATAATGTAGTTGTTAAAGGCTTCTGGAGAGTGAACAGATAAATATATGATGACAGGTAGTAATAATAATAATAATAATAATAATAAAGAGACAACACCCACAATTAAACATTAGTTTTTATTCAGATCTTTTCATTTTGTTACTATAAAGCAGGCATTTTACAACAGTGGTGTGAAAAGTTAATGAGAGTAAGAGTAAAATCAAATATTAAATTCAGTGAATAATTCATGATGAGTGATAAACCTGCTATCTGAAATTCATTTTGAAAATACAAATGTACAAATGTACAAATGAAAATGTTTTGTGCTAATGAATATGGTAATTATTTAAAGATTTAAGCATAAACAACTAACAATGCTTCAAATCTAGCGTCATAATAAGCTGATTATAATCATAGCATTACATATAATCTTTAACTATAATCTTAACTGCTAACAAATTTGCACATAATCAAATGCACATTCTCTAAAATTTAAATAAAATGCACAGATTCTATACTGAATACATTTTCTCTCACTTCAATTGAAAGCACATGTTTTTGGCATTTTTAAGCTTTTAGATGTTACATCTGTGCACTGTTACTTCACTGCTGAACATGTAGGAATCTGCTCACTTTCCACAGTCTTGTGTGTCCTCTTTTAATATGACATTTGTAGAGGTAGGGCCAATGACTAATGAGTTTAAGTATCCCAATCAATCAGTCTAAATGATGCACATTTCAGTAAACAAAACCAAAAAAACATTGAAAACAAATTGAAAGATCAAAGCTCAGTTAGATTTCTCAAAGTAAATCTAGAAAACCTACTATTTTATGCTGTAAGACCAAGAAGATCTTTCAGACCTATGCAAAATGAAGCCATCATCAAGTGAAAATAGCCACCGGCATAGCTTTGTAACATATTTTACAAATTAATGGGCCATGTCACCACTCATATGCCAACCACAAGGGACCTGCCGAGTTTAAAAGTCTAAAAAAAATGAAAAAAAGGTGTGTGTGTGTGTGTGTGTGTGTGTGTGTGTGTGTGTGTGTGTGTGTGTGTGTGTGTGTTTGTGTGTGAATGAGAGAGTGTGAGAGTATGTGCGAGAGTATGTGTGTGAGTATGTGTGTATGTGTGTGAGTGTGTGTGAGTGTATGTTTGAGAGACAGAGAGAGAGAGATAAAGAGATGGTCATCCAGCTCTAAGAGGCAGTGAATTTTCTGAGTGTGATGACGATGAGAGCGAGGAGAACAGAGGCACCGAGGAACACAGCGATGACTATGGCAGTTATGGCACCGGGGCCAAGGACAACTGTAAAACACACACACACACACACACACACACACACACACACACACACACACACACACACACACACACACACACATTTAAAATTCTAGGCATATAGGGTCAGATTGCTTCTTGATTATCAGCCAAGAGAGAAGGATAATGCATCACAAGACAACATCATTAACAACAAACACCCACATACAGCACTCACCCACACCATTACACAGTACACAGGAGCAGTTTCAGCAAGAGAATCCAAAGAGAAATACTAAACTTCACAGGAGACTATCTTCAGCAAGAAAAACTAAACCTTCCGCTAAAATCCTAGAATGTTGAGGAATGGATTGAATAACATGTAAAAATTCAAGGTGTTGTTTTAGCCTCCAAATTTCCCAGATGTCAATCACATTTACCAGTCTGTTTGATAAAATCCCCACCATTTACGCCAGACACCACAGAACACCTTTAGATGTCTCGTGGAGTTCATACCTTAGTAACTAGGAGCTGTTTTAGTGGCACAAGATTTATACACTTTAAAGTCGAAAAAACTTGCCATTTCAGTAAGTTAAAATTATGGGCTGCATCAAGCAAAGCAAACAACTAAGGAGATTAACTTACTGGAACTGTGTCTTCAACACATTATCAAAATGTGGTACAAATCACTTAAACAAAATTTCATAATGAAAATCAACAGTCAAAATCTATGGCTGTGTTAAATAGTGAAAGTAAGACCATTTCCATACATACATAATGTGATGAGAACTCACAGGATTGGGACCAAACATGTATGGCCATATGAAAACCACTTTTTAGTGACACTCAGGCTCCAATTTGTTAGAGAACATTAGGGGATTGGACTTTGGAACAATGGAAAAAGGTCCTCTGATGAGTTCAGCCTGAGCCTATTCCAGAACGATAGGTACATCAGGAAAAGGATGGAAGCAGATGAAGTGATGCACCCATCATGCATAATGCCCATTGCACAGGCATCTGGAGACAGCATTATGATTGGGGTTGCTTTCATTTGGTCAGGTTTAGGTTCAGTGACATTTTGTGGCAATAGAATGAAGTCAGCTGATGATGTGATTGTACTGAATGACCAGGGTATAGCATCCGTGGAGTTTATTTTCCTGATGGACACAAATTGTGAAAGAGTGGGTCTGGGAGCATGAGGAATCATTTTCACATATGAACTGGCTGCTATAATCAAAGCTAAAGGTGACTGAAATATATCTGGATCAGTGTACATATACAGTACAGACCAAAGGTTTGGACACACCTTCTCATTCAAAGAGGTTGAATTTGTATTATGGCAAGAAAAAAGCAGCTAAGTGAAGAAAAAAACGAGTGGCCATCATTACTTTAAGAAATGAAGGACAGTCAGTCCGAAAAATTGGGAAAACCCAAGTGTCGTCACAAAAACCATCAAGCGCTCAAGAAACTGGCTCACATGCGGACCGCCCCAGGAAAGGAAGACCAAGAGTCACCTCTGCTGCGGAGGATAAGTTCATCCGAGTCACGAGCCTCAGAAATCGCAGGTTAACAGCAGCTCAGATCAGAGAGCAGGTCAATGCCACACAGAGTTTTAGCAGCAGACACATCTCTAGAACAACTGTTATGTGGAGACTGTGTGAATCAGGCCTTCATGGTAGAATATCTGCTAGGAAACGACTGCTAAGGACAGGTAACAAGCAGAAGAGACTTGTTTGGGCTAAGGAACACAATAAAGAAAACTCTTTGAATGAGAATGTGTGTCCAAACTTTAGATCTGTACTGTATATTTTTAAATTGTCTGACCAACCACACTCATACAGTATGTCCCATTTCAGATAGAGTCTCCATTTGCTTTTATAAAAGCATCCATTATCCAAGGCTTTCCACTAGATTTTGGGGCATGTCTGTAGCTATTTGATCTTTCAGTGTGAGGTCAGATAACAATGTTAGATCAGAAGCCCTGGCACAAAATTATCATACCAGTTCATCCCAATCGTGTTCGGTGGGGTAGAGGATATTGCTCTGTGCTGGCCACCTCAAAGTCCTCCACTCTGAACTTTCAGAGTTCAATCTGTTATGTACATGGGGCAATGTCATGCTAGAATAGGTTTGTGCCACTAGGTTCCAGTGGATGGTATACAAAGACATTTTACTCAGTTGTGTGCTCATGACTTTGTGGCAACTGTTCAGGAAAGAAGTATATATGGCTTTGGAGTACAACAACCAATGGGTAACTTTAAAGATGTTAAAGTTTTGTGCTGCTTCATTCACTGTAAATAAAAAGATTTTAACATTTCTAAAACAGAGTGTAGGAAATAAGTGACTGGAGTTCTAACACGCCACCCACTTTCTGTGTGAAGAGTGACTGTACCTTCCTCCTCCTCCTCCTCCTTTGTCATGGTGTCCAGGATGTCAGTGTACTCCACAGTGTGATTGGGCTGTGTCACATCCGGATGTGGTTCTTTAGTTGAGACCTGGCCTACATCTGTTCCATCATCACCAGACTGCGTGCCCTGGTTATCACTATGTAGTGTGGGAGAAGCCTCTGCTACAGTTTCTATGGAATCACAAAAGCAACTGATAATTTAAACATTATTTCAAATCTTTGCGTGTCTTTTTTCGATATAACACCACTGTTGAACTCTTATGATTGCTTTGAAGGTGTGGCTTGAGCACTAGTTTAGTGCTTAAATGTTCTTATTATCGGTAATCTCTCAGTAATCGGTAATGTTAAGCTGACTGGTTGGTTAAAACGTGGTAAGAATTAGAAAATATATAAAACAGAAATTAAGAATAAAATCTGTTTAACTACTGTCTATGTATACATGAACACATACATATTATATGTATACTTAACCATATACCATCTATGGCTTTAATTGCATGAATACTCAGAGCTGCTGTTATTTGTATAGTATATAAATGTAAACACTAACTTTGTTTTCAATAGGGTCACCAATAATATTGGTTAACTGTTATGTAGGAGGATGATTATGTTTGCAAGGTGAAAGCGCAATGGGGGCATAAAGGTGTGATCAATGGCCTGAAGTTACTCATTCCTGTAGTAAACCTCAAACAAAAAGGCACACCCTTCAGCTGTTACAGATCATGCGTGACTGTCTGGTAAACCTAAAAATATTTTTCAGAAATATACTGTCAAGATATCAGCTTAGCTACACAATTAACAGTGAAGCTATTGAGCGTTTAAGAATGTGACAAACATCCTAAAAATGTTAAGCTGACTGATTGGTTAAAACGTGGTAAGAATTAGAAAATATATAAAACAGAAATTAAGAATAAAATCTGTTTGACTACTGTCTATGTATACATGAACACATACATATTATATGTATACTTAACCATATACCATCTATGGCTTTAATTGCATGAATACTCAGAGCTGCTATTATTTGTATGGTCTATAAATAGACACTGGTTTAGTGATTTCTGGGATGTTGAGAATATCCTAAACTTGGAATTTATACTCCAAGCCTGGAAAAATCTACATCATGGCAGCCTTTCCAAACTAACAAGGTTTCTGCTGTAATGTCCTGTTGGCCTGAGCAAAAGATGTAGGACGGAAGGTTGTAGGTGGTTGTAAGCATTAGTCACACATCTCTTTAATCATGCCAGTATAGCAGCTAAAAACTGAATGTGGATACTTAGAATAAATGTTCACAAGGTATTCAGCCCTTCACTGATCCACCCTCATACGTATGTCCTCACATCGCTCGCTTGCATTTCTCGGGTCATGGCATGGACACACCATGCGACTTTTCGCACCTATGCACTAGCCATGGAACCTGACCCTGGTTCCTGTGCCACTGGTTCCCAGAGTCCTAAAATAACACTGCGATGAGACACGTACTGACCCTATCTACCAGAAAAGCCAGACGTAGAGAATTTTTGATAATTTTTTTCAGGGCAGAAGCCAGACTTGAGCCAGTTTATATCTCACACATAACTTGTAAATCCCTGAATTTAAGCAAAGGAGACTGTATAAATTCCAACGTCTTCTTAACTTGCCTACCTGGGAACTTTTAAACAAAAACAAATATGAAAAGCTTCAGAAATCTCCAATTGAGAAACCTTTGAAAAGCAAATATTTATTATTGGAAGAATTTTACCATCTAAAACTTTCTTAATTTATGTCACAGTTCAGTGTAAAACTCTTCTCATAAAATAAAAAATAAAATTATAATAAAATAAAATTATATATACTACACAGAGCAAGTGCGCATGTGCTGATGGATGAGCAGTGCACATTTTATTTTTTTTGTATGTTTACTTGTGCTGATGAAGCGTCTCTTGTTGTTGGAGCACCATCAATGCTCCCCTTCACACTGGGCCACAAAAGGGCACTTGTATGAACTGGAGAAGCAGCAAGTAACGGCCTAAAAACATGGTGTGTGTACTGAAGGCTACACAAACCCATTTATACGGCCACATATGGAAAAGCTAGCTGTTTGTGGCTTAGTTTGCAAATGCACATTTTCAGTAAAAAGCAAGTTGTGTACCAACTCAGCAAAACGTATAGACGGACAAATTCACAAAGCAGACATATTAATATAAAAATAATCTAGACATTAAAATATAAAACTAACCTAGGCATAGTGTAGCCTAGAACCTAGCCTAGCTTTGTAGCACTCTGCTTTTCTAACTAAAGTAATCTGAAGATACTATACTGAGGATATTGCTGACGTCCAAGAACAAATTGAGAATCAAAGATAAACAGCCCAAAGACCCTGCAGTAGATACAGCTTGAAATATGTTGACAGCAAAAACAGGATGATATACGACAGCCTTCTAACGCTACAGTGCTAATCACATTTCTCACAGATATGAAATTTGAATGTTAAATATTAAATATATAAATTAAGTTCTATATTAAATAGAACTCGATTGATTCAAACAATGATGTCATAAAATAAGGTTCTAACACTAATCACTGTGTCGGATAGATTTCTATTTGCTATTGTTTGTAGTCAGGAACCAGCACCAGTGCAGCTGTCTTCCTGAAACTCATTCGCTTTACAGTATGTGAGCAGATGTAAAACATGGAGCTGCATGTAATGAATATGAATATATCTAGTGGATAATCTCACTTGGATGCTATAGCAACTAATAACTGCGGCTGTAATCTGAAAGACAGTCCTGTGCTTATCCCAGGATAATACAGTTATAGTGCACAGTTATGAAAGAGTAATAGCTAAGTTTTACTATCCATTGTCACCTAGAATTCATTCAGGAGCATTATAGGGTTGCTATTTTTAGATAACTATTGTTAAAAGTGCTATAAATTACATTTAATTAACCAATAATTTCAGGTCTGACAATTACACTGATGACACTTGTTTGAATGAACCCTGTTTTTATGCAAAACGGATTTATATAACCTAGTTCCTAAAGTTATCCATACAAATGTTTGTTTCCAACTTTAAGGAAACATGTAATAGTGATGTATCTATAGTTGTGGCCAGAAGTATTAAAAAAAACATACGCCATGCATTATACAACAGTTAGTTCTGACTGAGTAATATGACCTGATGAGAGGTATTCCATAAGTCTGTATCAGCAATGGGGCGTTTAACTATAATGTCTCACGCCGCGTCACAGATCTTCTAAACGCCATTGGTTACACTATATGTCCGCTGTACTGAGGAGAGCAGCTGCCTGCCAAAGCCCACATTCAAAACTAGTCACGGAAGCACTATTTACCAGTAAAACACTGATAATGTTGTATAATTTTAAATAACACTTGTTTCTTTAACAATTCCTTCTAGGTCATTTCAAATTGCTCTCATGTTGCTTGTTTCCTATATCTATTCAGTTTCATATCCATCTATTCTAACACAAAGCTAAACCCCAAATCTCTCTCTAGTCCCTACTCAAGGGCATATTTGATGTATGGAACAAAGTGATTGTACAACCTAAGGCACTAGTTTTCCATTTAATGCAATTTGGGATTTAAACCTGGGAGTTAATGTAACTGACATTCTAAAGCGGAATAAGTGGCAATGGAAAGACAAACTTCCGAGGTTTACAGGACTGTCCATCACCTCCATCTTTTCGTCTCCTTTCCTTTTGGCTATGCAGTACCAGGAAGAATTCACTACTACTACTTTAACCCCTATTAATTACACTATTAATTACAATCAGCCAGTTGGCAGAGCAAAATAACTGGTTAAACAAACAAACAAATCAATGTTAATGATAAATGGTGTTTGTGGAGCATCCAGAAAAGCTGCACCCTCACACCTACGTCTGCGTCATAGCCATACTGATGTGAGATATTGTTTAATTATAGTTGTTCCTGTATCCAAGGCAAGTGGTATCATTCATTAGTTTGAGCCTATTAGACTGAAAAGATGGCTAGAACTAGTGAATTGTCAAATCAATTGGAAATTGCTGGAGCAAAATCTTGTACATGATCCTCAGGAAGCAATCAAGCAGTCAATCAAAGAATGAGTGAGTGACAACAGAGTACTGCAGACGTCTTTTTGACTCTGTGCCCAGCTGGATGCAGCGTCTCCATGCTAAATATTGATTGCAATATAGCAATATTATTACATAAAAAAAAAATATTCCTCTAACTTTGTCATTGTTTAAAAGTTTGAGAATGTCATTCAATAATTGAATTTCACTCGTTTTAATATTTTTCCACCACTGAAATAATTAATTTTATCCTTTCTATAATTTAGCTTATTGCAAAATTTTCAACTTGTAAAATAGATCACTTATTTTTATTAAATTAATTCTGAATAAATAGAAAAAAACTGATGCACATTTTACTTTGCTATTATGTTTCTACAGTTATGACTTCATATCACGAAAGAGCTAGAAAATTGGTCTGGCATCCCTAAACACATCCAGACAACAATTAAGAACTATTTTACCCCTTTTATAAGGGCACATAGAATCAGTAAAGAAAAAGTACCGATTTTCAGAACATGGATTGCTATAATGTAAAGAGAACATCAGGTAGTTTACTCCATCCAGGAATTAAGAGTGTTTTCACAACATATGAGATAGACCAGGATTTAGTGAACAGTACTGGGCTTTGTCACAGATTATGTATGTAGAAGCCTGCATTTGTAGATATACTGTAATACTGTATATGATATCTATCTATATAAAATGCATGAAAATTCCAAATGATATTAACTTGCTTGTTGTTAAATAGATGATAGTAATGAATCAACATACTTTGAGACCACCTTTAAAAATGTCATAATTTAGAGTTCATCATTGCTTCTTGGTCACCATTGTAATGCTGGATTTGTAATTTGGGGGAGGGGGGGGTTGGGGGGTGGGAATCAGATCCTTTTTTAAGACCCATAAACAACTAGTAAATCAGAGAACAGAAATTTATTGGAAACCTTAATTGCGGAAAAAATACAGCTGGGAAAAAAGTACTATGAAAACCAAGAAAACATTAATCACATCACAGGAAAAGTGTGAAAAGCTCAGTTGCTAAATACAGTTTATAGAAAAAGCACCAGATTTCCAAACGTTCATACCATTTATACATACACAAGACATTACATCACTATTAGGAGTTTTAGAAAGCCATAGGTTTTACAGGCTGTCAGTTTTTGGTAACAAAATAGAACAAAACATTGTTTAAATCCTAAGTCAAACCTTTGTTTCTTCTTAATTGCATTGTTTGTGGAAATATCCCACAATTTAAACACTCATCATACCGTCTACATGTACTTAACCTGCGTTCTCTTGTCTTGGTGCATCAAGACTGATGAGCTGCTTTTCCAGAGCACCTAACAAACCCATTCTTTGTGTGATGCAAAGCACTCAGGTGTGAAAGGAATTGCCAATTTACTTAGTGTAATGACAAGAAAATACAAAATAGTTTAGTCCATAAAGTCAACTTACAAACGGTTCATGTACACAGGCACCCTGCCTAGAGCAAAATACGTCAGTCTATATAGTTTCCTTTTTTCCCCTTATGTTTAACCCATAGATTCACAGGACTTCTTATTTAAAAAAAAAAAAAAAAAACGAAAGAAAAAAAGAAACCTCAAATTCCTTAAACTTAGACATTTTCTCATACTGTTTATAAAACCTGTAATGAATCAGCACCAGTCATACTGTCCGTTGGGTCTATCAAACTAAGGCCTCAAATCATACCACATACAATCAGTTCATACATTGATCACACAGATTCAGTGAAATCTACACAGTTCGGTGTAATAATTAATTGAAAATAAATTAACTACCTAGATGAGATTTACACATATGAATTAGAACTGGAGATATTAAATGTAACATTATGCTCAATTATGTATAATTTAAGCAATATCTAATTACTAGGTGTAAGGTAAAACATTTTAGACTTTTTTGCAAATATTGAAAGAACATCCTTACCTGTATGTATAAAAGCCACACAGAGGGCAAAAACTGTAAGAAAGAGAAACCTGGATGTGCTGAAGCTTCTGTAAAAAGCCATATTGTCGGTGCTGTTCACTAGCTGTCTCGCCACTAATCCCAGACCAGGGGCTCAATGTAGAAGAGGTAGTGTGAGAGGGTGGAGAAGTAACAAGGTGAAAAGGTGGAAAAAGGAGGTGTCTGCTTCCCGGACAGAGCGGACATTGTCAGTATTCACACATACAGTCTCATTTCATGCACACGCTGACAATCTTTACATCCTGTTTGCATTTATGTGCAACACTAGATATTTAAGATATTTTACTGGCAATTTTTTTGCAGTCTCTTGAAAAACAGTGACAGTTTGTCAAGAACTAAACATACCTGATAATGACATTGATTGTTTATGCTGTAGTGTCATTGTAGTGTTCGAAAATAAACTCCACTTCTAAGTATAATCAATAAACGAAATATTGAAATTACAAAAAGACTGGCATGATCATATAAGGTGGCTTTACACTGATCCTGAAGGATTCAAACGTACAGAGGAAATCCTAAGAACATTTATTAGTTGTAACCAAAAGACAGTTAATTATTTCGGCATTAACAAATGATCACCAAATGCTTAAAGCCATAGACAAGCCTGGTCTCTGTTAAGTGTGCAAAGACAGGGATTCCCAAATTTTTTGAAGATAGGGACCCCTTGTCACATTTATTTTATGACCACTGTCAACTACGCAATACAAATACTTTGCTCTAAAAACATTTGTTATTCAGCAATGTCGTACAATTATTTATTACTGAAATTTCTACGTACACAAACAGCCCAAGGTGACATTATTTACAGGGCCACCTTTTATTAAGATGGTGATTAAAGCCATTCATTGACCAGAGAAGTTCAATATCTAAGAATTCAACAATCATCATATTGATATTTGAGTGTCATTACATTGTTACCTCAAATTATGGAAGGAGAAAAACAACAACTAATGGACACTTTGAGAAGCACTAGGGCAGTGGCTTTTCATTGATAGAACGTTTGGGATCAATTATTCTTTTTGAACAAATAAAATATGATTCTATACATTAATGCCTTAGTCAGTTGTGCACAGAAGCTTTCACAAAACATGAATAAAAATATTTTATAGTCAAACATAGCATTATTAGCAGCTTATGTATGCAAATTTTAATTTATGATTTCAGTGAAAACATACCAGTTTCATGCCCATAAAGAGTAATAAAAATTCTGACCATCTCTGATCAAATACAGAAGAATCCACAGAGAGACAAGATGATGTAGAACAGCCCACACAAGAGACTGTTTTTTTATTCTTTTCCATATTGCAATAAAAAAGTATGACTCCGTTGGTTCATTGTCTCCATATATTATAATACAGATGCAGAATTGAAAGTTTATTCTTTTAAACAGCCTATTATTTTACAAGAAATGGATAACTACTTGGAACTTTCAAACACGTCCTTAAAACAGGACGGCAGTGATTATATGCCCTTAGGTCCTACTTTGTCATTATCTTCTGCCAACACACGGCAACGAAGAAGAGAGGGAGGAAAAGTAAAAGGAAGCGAAATTAATAAATAAAAATGACAAGGTGTGTACATGGATTGTTTAACTTTATCTATAACTGCTTTAATGAATGCTTTAAAATAACTAATAAACAATTGGGGGAGTCTTCTTCTTGAAGGCATCCAGATCTCTGGTCGTGTGGATTCCAATCGCTTTCAACAATTTCCTTATCATCTACTTGGGCAGCATGTCATTTTTGGTTGTTCTTGTAACGTGAGGGTCAATTCAAGCAAGATGCTGCGGAATTTTCCTCTAGAGTAACAAAGCCCTCGTGGCTCACTGGACTCATTGTGCAAGAATTGACAATAGGAACAAGTTTAAAAAAAAAGGGGGGGGGGGGTGTAATGGGGTAAAATGGCAGCTAATGTGAATGGACATAGTCAGTAGGGAGAGGGAGTTTGTCAGCAGGTCTCAAAAGTCCTCCACAGTCTCGATCTCGCCCATGTTTAATCGCTCAGATGATGCATTGACTGAAAAACCTGTATAAGGTTACAAGCAAAAATGTGCATAAGAAAGCTGTAATGTGATACTACAATTGCATTTCATCAAATCATGCAAATATTATAATTCTATTATGCCAAAACACATCACAACACACTCTGACTCACCTAATAGACTGGGATCTGCTCGCACCATTTTCTGCTTCTTCTTCTTCTTCCCAGAGGTGACTGTCTCAAAGCGTGGTTGTTGCTTTGTGGAGTGGTTGGATTGGAAAACAGGCTGAGAAACGGTCTGGTTTACCCCCCACACAGAGTCCTGACAAAACCATTGTGAACATAAGGTTAATAACAGACTTCATTAAATTCAGAATGTTTTTACTATCTCCTTTTATGTAATTACTGTAAATTCTTACATTTCTAAAGACTTCAAAGCACAAAGCTAACTGGTCAGAGAAAGTCAATGCAGCAACAAAAATACATTACCAAAAAAAAATTTTTTTTTTTAACATTCAGATTCATAGTTTTTATAACGTCCACTATCCTGAGAAAGCTTTCCAGTATATTTTGGAATGTGACTCTGACGATGTGTGCTCATTCATTAATAAAATCAGGCACTGATACATATTGATACTGATACTGTATCAGGCATTGATACTTATAAGGAGGCTTGGGGTCCAGTCAGCATTTAAATTAATCGATTCCATAATCTACAGCTTCCAAGACATTCTATATACAATTGTGTTTTTTGTGGCAACTGTTCCTTTGTGGCAACAGTTTGGGGAGGAACCACGTAAGGGCGTGATGGTCAGGTGTTCATTGGCCATGAAGAAATGTACATCCTGACCATTATTCACATTGTATTCTAATATTAAACATTTGCACAAACCTGCTGATTTTTCGGCTGCTGACTCTGCAATGATTTTTGCTGGTTGACATTCTGTTTGGCACGGCGCTCCAGGAACTGCTTTGCAAAGTCCTTGGCCTGGGGCGTGTCACCCAGATATGCTCGTACATAATCATGCACCTCATATGGAGAGTCCACCTCCTTCAAGAATGATGCAAATGTTGGGACTGCAGAGAAAGAGTGAGGAAAAAAGAAAAAGAGTTCATTAGATTTAAGGGTAGCCATTGTGCATTCATGTCTTATACAAAACCATCTGCAAACAGTAGAGGACAATGTACTGAAATTCCTAAGTACTATTACAGAAAATTATACATTTATTTCTGATAGATATGACATATTTTTTGTAAGTCGCTCTGGATAAGAACGTCTGCCAAATGCCTAAATGTAAACGTAAATATTCTGATCAATTAATTATATAAAAATTAAAATCCCAATAAGAATCTGTGAAATTATTTAATGACAAAAGGCTGCAACTTTGATTACATCAAATCCAGACTGTTGCATCACCTGTAAAGCGTGTCAATGTATTTTTATATATACATATATACACATACATTTACACATAGCCCAGTGTGTGTGTATGCAAAGATATCACTCTGTTTCAGAAGGGTCAAATTACTGCATCAAGCAAAGAAAACAACTAAGGAGAATAGTGAAGCTACTAAAACTGGGGTAAGAACTGAAAGACGCATTATTAACACCTGGAAGGATAGAGGTGAATCATCAATAAATCTGGTCAGAAAAACATTCTGAATGAGCATAAATCACTTAAAGGTGTTCATATAAGGCTTAGTTAACAATGCAGATCTTAATGCTCAGATCGGGTTTTTTGCTGAAATTTTTTGCACTGTTAATGTGGTCATGCCTTCAGTCTCATGTGTGTACTACATACGCAGAAGAAGACATGATGTCAGATGCAGCGCACTGTGTTAAATAAAAATGAATCCGGCTTGTGATAGCAGGGGTGTAGAGATTGTTAAGTTAATGTGCAACCGAAGCATAAATCAAGTTATAAGAGGAAGAATATTAAGAAGAAGGAGAGCACAAATTTTGATTATGGCCTTTTATGGAGCAGTGGCTGATACCCCAGTACAGAGGAATGTGTGGGTGCGGAGTCGGAACCAGGACTGGTGGGATTCTTACGTGAGGGGCTTCATGGACACAATTGGATTTGTGCTGTTCAGATTGTCATAAGAAAATCAGATATGGGTCACCATTTGGGCAAAAAAAAAATTTTTGAGCCACTTCACCCTGCAGTGTGAACTAAGCCTAAGCAACAACACATTGAATTGGGAACATTGAAATCGAGACTAAAAATTTATTGAAATTTTGTAGCCTTAAAAAACACTTGGTGAGGCTTAAAAAAAAAAAAAAGACCTGGATATACTGAATAACCAGGTTTTTCTATAATTTTTTCCCCTCTAATGGCACAGGCATATTCCAAGATGATGCCAGGCTTTATTGGTCTCAAATTGTGAATGAGTTGCTTCAGGGGGCATGAGACATCATTTTCACCTATGGATTGGCCAACACAGAGTCCAGAAAGAGACAGAGTGTATCTGTAGTAAAATTAATGTGATACTGTCGTGATATTGCAAAATCTTATATTTAATGTTTGCCATAAAACACTTTCATGATTTCCTTTTCTTTTTATATATACACACAATTTTAGCTATACCTTCTGTACTATACCATTTTATATTTTTTAACATTATGCTTAAATCTATATTAATGACCAGACCATCATGAATCTATTTAATAAATAAAATAATCAAATATTTTGTTATGCTGTTCTTTCAAAAAGGATATTTATCATCCAGATTGTAACTTTATGCTTTTATACATTACACAGCAGCACTTTTGTTTAGCAGGTATGTGTTGCCAATGCTACTATGGTCAAATTACACAGACAACCCACAACTGAGATGAAAAGACCAAGGCCCCAACATCGGCGCCAACACCACAAGCATCACAATTATTATTAGTAGTAGTATTTTTTATTCCAGGAGCCCATGAGGAGTTTTTTTTCCCTCTTAAAAGTAGATAAGCTGGATGCATTTATATGAGTTGTGGGTCACAGGTAGACTATCGATTCGGTTACATTTTCTTGCATTGTGACTTTTGATTAAATTTAACAGTACTATTAAATAACTGTATTAATACTAAAATTATATAATAAACATTTAAATAATTCACATGAAAATCACACAGAGTTTCAATGTCATGTCTCATACATAGTCATAATCTATTTTTTCTTCTCATCTTCCTCTTCACAGTCCAGTCCATTAGGTGGCAGTAATGCATCAACTAAGCCAAATGAAAAATGTGAGTATTTGCAGAAGATGAAAGTTTTTGTTTTTTCTGCCAATCCTGAGGTGGATTTTAAAGCGATTTAAAATATTTTTAAGCTGTTCTTGGTTGGATTAACAACTTTGGGTATTAATGCAGGTGGGTGCGAGTACCTCACCATCAAGATTGTTAGCAGTGTTAAGTGTGTTTAGCATTTGCTCACACCACTGCATAAAGCCATCCTGAGTTTTATTGGCCCCCTGAAAGAGCTTCAACAGTTTCTCCTCCTCATCAACCTTCTTACTGGATTTCCCACCATTACTGTTACTGTAACAGAAACCAGAAGAAAGTATATTAGCAAAGTAATACATTTAGCAGAACACTTGTCTTGAAAATCTGTGGTGTCTCAATCAGTACCCTGATATCAAAAGATGGCTACGTAAGATTACTATAGCTGCTCAAAACAAGTTTATATATAAAATATGAAATACAGAAAATATGATGGAAGCATATGATGCGAAAATATAGACAGAAGCACTTATGACTAGAAAACTCTTATAAATAATAATAATGACAGAAATGCACTTGTTTGCAGGTCAACCAATATATCTATCTGCGACAGAAGAGTGTGTCTTTCTGTTTTAAGTTTTGCAAAGCAGGGACAGAAATATTGCAGTCTGCAGAAAAGATTAAATGCCTTCTTGGTGTATGAAATGCAGAAAACATACACATGCAAGCGGTTCACTCACTCACGATTTTCACCCAACTGGTAGATGATTTGACATGACTAATAAATCTTGTGTTTATAACCATGTTGATGTTCTATGTCAATTTTTAAGTTGCTCAACACACTCCACATATAGGCTCCAATAATCAGGGAACTAAAGGTCGAGGAATTGTATGGTTTGTTTGAAATCTACACCCAAGACCTTAAAATCTACACTATAATAATTAAGAAATGCTATGACATTTTTGCAGAGAGGTCAAGAATGCTTGTTGATCTGCACTAGACCGCTGTGGGCTTTACCTGAGGTTAACGTTTCCCTTGTTTTTTGGTGGGTTGTTTTTTCGTGTGGTTGGAGGTGGAGCAGTTTCCTTCACAGCATCATCCCAGAAGCCTAGGTTAGAGTTCTGCGTGTCACCCCAGATGCTGTTGCTGTCTGAACCCCAGTGACCGGTATTACTCACTGCACCCCATACTGAAGAGGTCAAAGCCTGCATGCATGCAAAAATGCATTTAACAGACAAGTACAATACACAGAGAATTTTGAGAAACTGGTTTGTTTATGAGATAAAAGATTTGTTAAAGATGCACAGATTGATCTGATAAACCTGATTCTGTGCCAGTCAGACACACACAAAAACTCCAGAGTTTCAATTCTGGCTGGGCCTATCTATGGGCCCATCATGATGGACAGAATTCATTTAAAAAGTCTACAGAAACATTGTCAACCAATTTACAGCAAAATGTATTCAATCTACTTGGGAGTAATTTCATAATGTAGCTTGACAATGACCCAAAACATACAGCCAACATAATTAAAAGACTTCAGCAAGGGAAAAAAAAGTGGAAAGTTTTAGACTGGTCAGGTCAACCACTAAACCTAAACACAACTGTGTGCACGCACATTTCACCGCATCGCACATCGCAAAACAAACAAAAACCGAAAAAGACAACCCTTAAAACATGCCCAAGAAAAAATCTGGTGATATCAGTGTAGAGATTATAAGCAAGTGATCCACAACTAAGAATAATATTTACTTGGACTATCTGTTCCTATAGATTTCTTATAGAGACCTATAGAGTGGTCTGGCATCAAAGGTTCAATGCTCCATGTTGTTTATCTAGATGTTTCTTACATCAAACCATAAATGTTCATTGTATAGTAAAAGCACAAGAACTGGCCTTGCTGTTCTAATACTTTCAGAGAGGACTGTGGATAATAAATAAATAAGTAGGTTAAAATTTTTCAGGACTCACAACTCTGTTCTGCGTGCGGTTCTGCTGTACAACTGCAGCCTGCTGCTGCTCTTTCTTCTGCTTCATCTGCTGAGCTTCCTCCTGCTGGATCTCCAGAAGGGATTTAGTGGCTGCAGGCTGTTTGGCCATGCTGCCCCAGCCTGAAAGCTTAGTCTGAGGTTGCTGTTGCTGCTGCTGCTGTTGTTGCTGCTGCTGCCTTTGGAGCTCCTGCTGCTGGCGTCGCTGCTACAGGACAATGTTCGTGTTGACATAGGGACCAGTGGAGGTGATGCATTGACTAAACTAACAAGAGAAGCTGCTAGATGCGTTTCATACCTCCTCTCTAGCTAGTCGTTCTCTCTCCTCTTCTAGCTTCTGGATCTCACTGAAAGACAGAGTGCTCTGTGTCTGGCTGAGGGAAGATGTCGAGGCAGACTGTTGTCCCCACTTAGAGGATGAGGGCAGCTGCAAAAAAAAAAAAAAGGAAGATCAATTAATTCTGACAAAATGACTATAATAATACATGTATTATGTATGGAGTAACTGGAATAGTAGATCTACCAAAAACCGAAATCAAATACATGTTTCCCTAGAACCGATTATACTGATATGTAGCCAAAAAAAACTGGTGCTTCTGACTAAGATTGAGAACACAAAAAAGTATGTACATGCACATATTGACTAATTCTTTCAGCCATTTATCTAACAACTACTGAAAATTTTAACATTTGGCATAATACTAAAAATATAGAAATGAAAATTTAACAGAAAGCAGTCAGGCCTTTTCACGTGATGTGATGCCATGCTTTACATGCTTAAATACTGACAGAACTAATGTCAAAAACCTACTACGAAAAGGGTTTTTCACACTGAGGTCAACAGTTACCCATCCCTGTAGATTTTCAGGTCACATCTGCACAGAAGGAGCAAGTGGACTCAATGATGAGAACTATGGCAAATATGTCTGTACCAGGCCCCATTGGACATGACTTTTGACGAGTAGGTAATAAATATGTGCTTCTAGGTAATCGGTACACAGGGTAAAATCTGGCAACTCGCATTACAAACAGAAAAATACATTACAAACCCTGCCTTTAAATGTCACATTCCTACATCCCTAGGTAAAAGAGGGCACATCTTATCACCTTCATCTGGGCCAGCTGTTGTTGCTGCTGCTGTTGCTGGAGTCGTCGAAGGGCCTCTTGCTGTTGTTGTCTCTGTCTCTGCAGCTCCTGCTGCCTCTGAGCTTCTTGTTGCCTCTGCGCCTCTTGCTGCCTCTGTAATTCCTGCTGCCTTAACAGCTCCTTCTGCCTTTGGATTTCCTGCTGCCTCTGAACTTCCTGCTGCCTCTGGAGTTCCTGCTCCTTCCTCTTCTGCTCTTCTTGCTGTTGGCGAGCCAATGCTGCTGCCTCCTCTTCTCGCCTCCTCTGAGCCTCCAGTTCCTCCTGTTTCCTCCGCTCTTCTTCCTGAATCACCCACATACCATCAAAACATTACCAGAAAGAAAAGCCTAGCTCCAGTTCCTATTACAGACGATTCTCAAATCTTGGAAAACAATTGAACATTTAGTAAACATTGTCTCAACTCGATTGTCTCACTCGAGTCATAATGTAGTTTGGGGCAGCTGAAGATACCAGTTGGAAAGAAAAGTTCTTCTTGTTACCTCCATTTCGGCTCACACTATGTGGCAAAAGCTACCATTAACTGCTACCCTTGTATTTATTAAATTTCTTTTAAATGTCTTTATCTTGGACCATTGCATTGCAGCATTCCAAGTTTGTGTAGAGAACCAATCACACTGTAACCTTTACGATTTTGAAGTTTATGGCAAAAAAATATGCCTTTGTGAGCTGTGGGCGGTGTAAGACTTCACCTCAGTTTAAGGCTAAAATCCACTAAACTAAACGTTAAATGTCAACTCTATGTTTAGCATAAAGTCAGAAATGTCACCTGTTTTCTGAGAAATTCTTCCCTTTGTCTTCTCTCTTCCTCTTCTCTCCTTTTCTCCTCTAGCCTGCGGAGTTCCTCATCCCGAGCCAGACGTTCTTCTTCCTCCTTCTGGCGCCGCTGTGACTCCTCCTGCTCCCGTTGCCTTCTTAGTGCCTCCTCCTAACATACACAGACAGCATGGCATTAATGCCATACATGAGCCCTCTGACAACTCATGGCATATACAGTGCATCCCGAAACATAAGATTGTTAAAATGTTAATCATCATTCATAATTTTACATTTTAAACTCATATTCTAGGTTCATGAGACCTAGGTTTCAAGCATTTATGTTGAGGTAATTTCACTAATTATGGATTACAGGTCATGAAAATAATTTCAGTATCTTAAAATTTTGGAATATTTCATATCGAGTCTCAGTACATTACTATTCAAACAGTATAAATCCCATGTCTCTCTCATCAGGTGATCAGAAACCTTCCATAATCCACAGAAGGTGCAGTATTGAAGCATATTTATGGAAAGTTGCCTAGAAGGGAAAAGTGTGATTGGAGAAGGTGCACAGAAAACATGGGCGACAGCAGATTGTCATACAAAGCCAACTCAACGTCTTGGGAGAGCTTCACAAGGAGTGAAGTGAAGCTGGACTCCATGCATCAAGAGCCAGAACGCACATCTGACGTCTTCAGAAAATGGGCTACAACTGTTGCGCATTCCTTGTATTGAGCTTCTCCAGTACCAGAGACAACATCAGAAGAGTCTTATCTGGGGTAAGGATAAAAAGAACTGGACATTTGCTCAGTCTTCCTTTTTTCATACAAAAGTAAATTTTTTATTTCGATATCAACATCCCAGAATCTGGAGAATGGAGGGGTTTCCACAGTCAGTAATATGTGGAACCATGTAATCCTCTGGTATTGGTCCACACTGTTTCATCAAGACCAAATAGTCAAAAGAGCCTTCTACCAAAAGATTTGAGAGCACGTGTCCATCGGCTGATGAGGTTTATGGAGATGCCAAATGCAATTTTCCAAAGGGACGTCTCACCTGCCCTAAGTACCAAAATTGCCACTAACTGGTTTGCTGCCTGTGATTATTACTGTGCTTGATTGGCCCCAACTCGCCTGACCTAAACTCCATAGAGAATCTCAGAAGTACTGACAAAAGGAAGAAAAGAAACATCTGACCGAACAAAACAGATGATCTGATGGCTGCTATCAAAGCAACCTGGTCTTCAATAACTCCTCAGCAGTGCCACAGGCTTGCAGCCATGCCATATTAATGCAGTAAGATGTGTTGAAGCTGCCAGGACCACGCATTGAGCGCATAAATTAACATTACTTTTGTAGACTTTGTGTATTGTGAATCCTTTTTTGATTGATCTTAGGAAATATTCTAGTACTTTGAGATACTGGATTTTTTATTTTCATGAGCTGTAAGCTGAAATCATCAAATTGAAAACAGATTGAAATATTTAACTTTACTTAATTTTCAGCAACGTCTATAGTGTGATCATAAACATCGAATAATGTGAAAGTTAATTTTGTACTTTAAATTTTGTAATTTAAGTGAAACATGTATGGTAATGTAAAGTATATTACATGTAAAAGTTTCCAATCTCGGCCTTGAGGACTCTATAATTTTATTTTATTATTCTTACTTACTCGTATGATGGGCTTAAGATGAATTTGTTATAGATTACCGCAAAACAAAATGCTTAAGCCACGATCTTTCAATTATACAGAAACAGTTATGCAAATGTGGAAACACATGAGTAATCATCAGATAAGAATAACCAGAACTAATTTCAGATTCCTCTCACCTTTACATCTCCCCATTCCAGCCAGCGTCTGCTGTTTCTTCTATAATTTCTTTTAAAAAAGTGTATCCTCTCTGTACATTTTCTTTTCATCAGTATTTATGGGTTTGACAATCGTACTAGATACATAGCTACATGTACATATACTTGGGAACAAAAATTATGAGAGATATTAAAGTCTAAATAAAGATATTTTTTAATGAAGCCAAAAATATCCGAGGCAACATGCAGGTCTGGCTCAGATGTGTATAATCCCACAGCCACAAGCTCAAAGCTTTGTGTAAAGGCCTGATTTCCCTAACCTGCTTTCTTCGAGCCAGCTCTTCTTCCTCCAGACGTTTGCGTTCCTCTTCCTGCTGCACCCGCAGTACCTCCTCCAGACGCTTCCGCTCCTCCTCTTCTCGTTTGACTCGGAGATCCATCTCCATCTTAAGAAGACCAGATGGCGATTACACAACCACCAAAACCAGAAGCATCTGAGAGTTCTTGTGTTTAAAGATGCAAATTTTAGGCTGCAGTTCATATTCTGTAATGCTGAGACCAAGACTTGACACGATTTACTAAATTGGCTGGGAGAAAATTGTCCTCCAATATGAAGACCATTCATGATCACTCCTGTATTTCTAAGCAAATAAACTGTTTGGCATATGCAGAAAGCTAAGAATGTTTTGGCATACCTTAGCAGCTTTAACCTTCTCCAGTTGCATCTGTTCAATTGATGGCTGAGGTAAGGTGTCTATTGGCAGATCCCAAACGCTGGTGCCTTCCCATGCTAAGGGCAAACAAATATACATTTGAGACACATTAAACAGACAGATTTAACCACAAATACCCAGTGCAGTACTAGACTCGAAACCTGCCCTCCTGACATGATCTTTTGTTAATGTTTATGAAGACCTCTGCCAAAATCTAATTACTCAGGAGCTGATCAATAAGACACACTATAATGACTTTGCGGTCTATGTCACAATGTTCAAAACAATCAATTTATGATTCAAGAATGCACCTGATTGGACTAATCAGTAAACTTCTTTCATAAATTAACTAAGACTTTTGAAAATATATTGATAATTTGGTTTATTGTGCAATAGAGGAAATGGATACTTGGAACTAGTTGGGTTTCCTGTGTTATCACACATTCCCACTTTAGTATTCATGACTCGAGACAGCAACAGTAATGAGTAATACAAACACCAACGCCACTGGGGAAAGAAAGGAGTAAAAATTTGCATAGACTGAAAGAGCTGCACAGATTGCATTCTTCTAATAAACCTACTATTATTTGCACAAGTTTTTGCAAAAGGCAACTCATCTAGTCCACAAAATCTATTCTAGCATGTATTATTTACGAGAGGAAACATTCTCAAATCTGTTGAGAACACAGGAAGACAAAACCAGGATGAAAGCAAAGTTTGTGACATCTTATTATGACTCATTATATGAAACAGTGTGTTTACCCTGCCACCTCTCTAACAGTCACCTCCAGGACAAGCAGGAAAAAAATACCATACAAATATATAAACTTTGAAGCAATGACAATATTGTCATCTATGATGGGATATGGCAGATACTCAAGTAAGAAAATCCAATTAACAAATAAGAAGGGAGCTAATAAAATAAGAAATAGGTTAATCTAGTAAATCAATGACACTGCACTTAATCGGGTAGCCCCTTCATACCTGATATGAGAGTATTTAACAATGACTTCCTAAAAGGTTGTTTTATAACACCTACTGCTTATTCATCCGGAAAAGAACATTTTGAAAATCAAAAACAGTCGTGTCAGATAAGAACTCCTTAGGTAGAAAAAGCCTTCCATACAGGACACAAAAAATATTTTACTTTTATAAAAAATATAACATTTATTTTTGCTTTTATTATAAGTAAATGCTAGTTATCACTACTTTTTTTAATTAAAAAAAATTAAAAATAAAAGACTCGAACTATTCTATGCCTTTAAAACTTTTCATTCATAAAACTGATCCGCTAATAAATAGTTCATTATTGAAAGAAGAATCAGTTACACAGATTCAATCAGTGTTGTGTTTGTGTGGGACAATTTTAAATAATGCCGTACTGCTTGGAGCTGCTGGCTGAATGTTAGCTGCACAGGATGCTTGGGTAGATGGATTTTGTATATCCCAAATTGACCCTGAATCTGGAACTGACATGGAACGTGTGACTGGAGGCAAAAGGCCCTGCTGCTGTTCTGGAGTTCTGTATGGACAAAATGAGTAACATGTTAAAAGGCGATACTTTAGAGGAAGATAATAATAAAATATGACTATATTAAAGTTTCTCTATGGAAATGCTGAAATCATAGCACTGACGATGAGCAGCACTCCTTCTTACTTACTGAATACTGCTAATAAGATGTGTGCACATTTGGCTCACCTAAGCTTGAGAGCTTGCTGTAAAAACAGGTTAAGTTGCTGTTGCTGCTGTGTTGGAGGAGGTGCTGAAGTAAGCACAGCTTTTTGCTGAGCTAGAGCCTGAGCATACTGCTGCTGTCTGCAATCAAATACATCATGAATCATGGAGAGGAAAAAAGAAGAAGTTGGAGTGAACAGTTCAAGTTATGCAGATTTAAGTACTGACTTGTTTATAAATAAACAAATTTTCCCTTTCGAAAGCAAAACATCTATAATGCAAGCAATAGTTGGACCAGTCAACTGCATATTGAATTTTACAAAACAGCACACATGCTATTTGATATACCCAATGCCAAATAAGATATAAGAAATAAGCAGTGTTAATGTAGTGATTTTAAATTTTATATTAAAAAAAGCTTCACGTTGATGTTACTTTATACAGCATGTGGCATGTAGAATGCAGAGGAAAGCAAAAGACACGATCTTACCTGAGTATATATTGGTACTGCAATTGCTGAAGCTGATAAATGCTTAGAGCATTTAGCTCCTGCTGTCTCTTTATCCTCTCCTGATCAGCATCTCCCTTTATATTCACACACACATGCAAAAAACACACATACCAGTGATACACCAGGACAGTACAAAAAAGGTCAAAAGCTGACATATCGCATGCAAACTAAACATTATATGCATGGTATCTCAATGTTTTAGTAGACAAGAACATTGCATTAAATCCAAGTCATGTTAAGTTGAATGTCAATTAAAACTATACTTCAGTAAGTTTAGACAGTTCAAGCCAATATAACTGAACTAGCACCAACCAAGGCTAATTGATTACTTGCCTTATGTTTTCTGTTAAACATTGTACATAAAATAGGATTTTTACTAGCTATTTTACTAGCTATCTAAGATTTTTTTTTTAAGGCAGCAGGTCATCTTTTCTACAGTTACAGTTAAAAGGTTTAAATGAAATTCCAATTTCACTGTTTTTTTTTTAAGACTACGCTGTTTATAATGGGAATCAGAAGACCAGTATAACAAACAAACAAAATAATAGGTCTCAATTATTTAAAAAGATGAATAAGCTATATTTAGGGCTGTAAAAATGTACTCTCATAGAAGAGCTTGTAGCACAGCTGAAAAATATATTCTGAAACTGAATGCACAGCAAATGCTGTGCAGCACATCTTTGTACTTCAACCAATCTTCATCCACCAGCTGGCTTAAGAAGCTGTATGAGGACTTGGAGGCAGTCTTGAGACTCACTTTGTTTGGGTTACATTTTGAGAGACTGGTTCAGGGAAGTAAGCCACGTGGCATACATTTAAACATCTAGGTAACTTACTGTCTAGAGATACACTAGGAAAGAGGGTGCGTGCCAACCTATGTATCCCTTTTGAGTTACATAGTGTAGCCAGCTAAGGTGTTTTGTTTATCTTATTTATTTTTGGAGGAGATTAAATGGGTGGGAAAATTGTGTTTAGTTAGCCTGGGTTTTGTGTTTATTTTCAGCCGTACCCATTGCCAGTCTTCCTATTAGTGCCAATTCTTTTCATTTAAAAACATTTCACTTGGTACTACTTCATTTGTTCTTCATGTAAATAAACATCTTTTGTTATCAAAGTATTTGGTAATCACTTTGGTTCCTACCCGTGCTGGGAATTCAACTTGCCACTGTCTCACAAATTTAAATGTGCGACCCGTATACCCCTAGACCGCCAAGGGTCGTAACAACACGTGTGAGACAGAGAGAGCGAGAGAAAGTGATGCAAGGGCATAGTCAGCATAAGAATGCAGGGGTGGGATGGTTCTGTGCGGGATATCGTCTACCTGTGTCCATGCAATAATGAAAGAAACAATCAACTGATTTTCTTTCAGACACTCCACTAGCACTACAGTAACAAACTCCCGATGAAGACAATTCAGACCAGGAATCAGCAGGTGTTGAAAAATGGAATGACCTACTCTTTCTGATGAGAACAGCTCTCAAAGATTATGTGATTGAGATAGTGTAAAGAAACAAATGCCTTACATTGCACCTTCTGCCCTCAGTTTGACCCAATGTTTCTAAGTTTGCCAGCTTAACCACAATCTTTAAACAGGAAACTTGTAATTCACAAGAGCAGCATGAAGCATAATCTATGCAAGGGCAGATGCATGATAAAACGCTACATTTTCTGTGTATACAACAAGAACATGTCCTTAATCACACACTAGAGTGACTATATGATTTATCAAAATTGAAATTTGTAGAAATATATTTTTTTTTTTTGGCAGTACAACACTTGTCTAATACTACTTGTTGATATTTTTCATAGTGGTCCTGCCTTTTAGTCAACCTACTACTCAGATTTTTAGGGGTTTTTTTGGGACTCACATCTTGTTCTTCACTTTTTAAGTGAGAAAATGACTGTAGTGCTTTCTAGATTATTTTTTCATTCAGGTATTTCCGTTAGTGTTTTCCATTAGTGCACATACAAATCAATCCTTTATATTTTTATAGCAATTTAAAACATGTCTTGGCAGATCACATTTGCTCAAGTCAAAACAGGATTTTCTTCTCATTCTAATAATAAAAGGGCTACCTCTGTCCATACCGACTTTTAAGGGCATGCTTCTGAAATGGTTTAAAATTACTTTTTTTTTTTTTTTAGTAAACGTGGTTTGAGTAAACGTATTTATTACCAGGATAGGAGGTAGTGGAGGCCCAGGAGCAAAGGGCACTCTCCCCCACATCTTAAAGATTTCTCCAAGGGGATGGAAGCCTTCATCACAGCCTCTTTTCACCAACAGGGTCATTGTAAAATACCCAGCTTGGAACCATTCAGACATCTCATGATTATTAAATGGACCTATGATAAAATAAAATAAAAATAAAACAACTGAAATAAACATCAATTGTAGACCAGGGAATTTATATGGCTTCATAACATTTACAGATGTTGCCAAATTAAAGGGGGAAAAAAAGTCTTAGTATTATGCTTTTCTACTACAACCTGCCAGACCTGCTTAAATTTGTCTTGACAAAATTTTACAGGTCTCTTGCAGGTTACTGAATGGTTGAACACATAAAACGTAAACCCCCTAGTAAGTGTGCTGATGACTGTGGAGCACAGTAACACACATTTCCAAATCTCCTACAACTAAATACTTAATTTGAATCCGGTGACATACTTGTATATAAAACATATGACCAGTTAGGATTATCTTAATTTACACTGAGCGTTCCTTTCAAGGGGACAAGTGGACCCATACAACAGGAGCAAAATATTTTCCAAAGCATAAGCAAAAACATGTTTTTCTTTTAATTTGTCATGCACATTACGACTTTGCTATTGGAATAAACAACTTTTACCATGCATTGAAAAGCTAACAATAAAAGGTGGATACACTATTTTGCAGTTTTGGTTTTTACCCTGAATCTCTCCCTGAGGATCCTTGTAGTACCACTTGAGAGCAGCCTCATGGGATGGAGGTAGACAGCCAACTTTGGGCCGCTCTGCATTCTTAGTCCCCAAACGCTCGTCATCCCCGCCACCATCATGTAGATATGCCACCATTTTCTCTGCTTCCTGGTAAAGGAGAGAAGAGAGACCACAACCATTAGAATTTATTCATAAATAAGTCAAAAGGATCTCATACTTAATATGAAAAGTAAATGCTTGTGCTGAATAGATCCTTATGATACACTAACAGTTTTTCTACTAAATCATGGCCAAATCACAGTTAACACCAACAGCTAATTAAAGCATATTTTCTTTTACTGTACCTTAATTCAAATGTTTGAAATAAAGGATCAAGTTTTATTTAATTTTCATAGAATCGTGATGACCTATAATTAAACAAAATGGCATGGTTTCACATGTAAATTTACACACAAACCGTCTCTCCTATCCTATGCATATACAATACAGAAGGATGGTGGTGCTTTGCTAAGAAACCTTTGCTCCTGAGATTTATGCAGTGTTTCTTTGACCCATACCACCAACCCAAACAGTGGTGCAGACAAAGTACACTTCTTCATATAAACAGTATTCTCTAACGGCAGTGGACTCCTTCCTAAGGATAATGTGCACAAACTACAAAAAATGCCCAGAAGCATGAAAAACTGTTGGCCTAATTCCCTAGTACCAAGTCTGAAAAAGCATCTGGGGGATGTGCTAGACAAATAAGTCTAATTCATGGAGGTCACATGCCAAAACTTACAGAACTTAAAGCATTTGCTGCTAACATCTTAGTGCCAGATACCACAGTAAACCTTTAGAAGTTTTGTGGAGTACATGCCTCGACTGATCAGTGCTGTTTTGGCAGCACAAGGACAGACCTTAATGTCATAACTGATTGGTCTGTATGTATTCATGCACCAGACATTTAATTTATAAAATTGAAAAAATAAATCTTTGAGAACTCCCTTGCCAACCTGTTCAAAGTGTTTAAGGCCCTCGTCCTCATCCACATCTGTAGCCATGGCTGCCATTTGACCGATGTGTGACATGATGCTCTTTGGGAAAGTGAGTGCATCAGGTACTACCACAGGCACCTCTACTGGCTTGGGATGGGATGCAATTTGCTGGGTGGGCAACACTGGGTGGGAGGAGACTGGAAGATCTAAAACATTTAAAACATACAACAAATACACAACAGAAAGGTAAGAAAAGTAGTAAAACTGCTAATTATTGCAAGCCTGTACATTTGTCACAGAATAGCCAGGTCATCTGACATTTTTCTGATGTAATAAAAACTCTACAAAAAAAAGTCAGTATATTTGTGGCCAGTGTTTCAAGACATAAAATTTATTATTCCAATAATTTGTTTTCTCTCTTTAATGTATTCCTGCAGGTAAGAGTTGTATATTACCGCTTAGGATTGCACTTTTTCCCCTCAGTTTCATCAGTGCTTTCACGTACACTATGTCTATGGCCAAAGGTATATGGACCTTTGACCACCACAGAATGCATTTGAATGATTTCCCTTTGCCAGGAACAAGATATCAAACCTGTGTATGACACGAGATCCATGAAGACATGGTTTGACAAAGATGTACTGGAAGAACTTAAATGGCCAATACAGTGCTCTGACCTCAACACAACTGAAGATTTTTTTGGATGAACTGGGACACAAACTAAATCTCAGACCAAATTCTCAAGGACATGCTTCAAAATCTAGTAAAACATATCCCCCAAAGCCTGAAGGTTGTTATAACAGAAAAGTGGGAGTAACCTTAAGCCATGTGGTTTTGCATGTTTCAAATGCCAAAATGCCATCTGTTATGCATGCAAGCCAATTAATTAGAAAAAAAGTCTGCTCAGACAAGCAGTTAACCAACAATAACAAACAAACAAGCCAGACTCTAACAGTAACTTTTATATGAGATGCCAAAGCTTAAAGGCAAAACGTTGAATTTGAAAACTTTTTTTCCTTCAAGGAAATTAATTTGAATTTTTTTTTCCTTCAAGGATACAAACAATATGCTACCTCATATGTTCCTTAGTTTTCTTTAGCCTGTATAATTCCATGTAGTTAATCAGTTTCCGGGCAACTAAAGCATGCTACCAGGCAAGCACTGTGGTGAGTTTTTACGGTTTCCAGTGAGTTAGCTAACAAATTTATGGTTTGCCCACTCCTGTACAACATCAGACAAGTGACAGTTCAAATGTACAGATTATTATTACTATTATATACTGTACTACCATTTTTTGCCTACATTTCATATGAGAAAAAATATGTATATGCTTTTTTTTTTTTTTTACTAATTAAAATATATATATATATATATATATATATATATATATATATATATATATATATATATATATATATATATTTTACTGGTCATATCTTAAAATCAAGGAGCTAGCAAGAATAATAAAATGTCTCTATTCAGTATATCTACTTTTTAGTAGTTTTTAGTAGTTTTGAAACATTATTCTCCTGACAAAGAGCAAATGACAAGTACATATTCCAAGACAGGAAAATAGTGTTAGCGTTTACCTGTTAGTGTGTTGAGTGTATTTGTGCTGTGTGGTACAGATATGGGGAGAGCCGAGTGTAACGGAGCTGCAGCAGGAGCTCTAATTTCAGGTGGCGCTGCCCTCTCTGGCTCCTCCACCCGCTCTGACTGACTGGAGGGCAGCGGTATGGACACAGCTGGCTCTGGAGCAGGTGGTAATGGAGCGTCTGGTGGGGGAGCTTCTTCTGATTTGACAGTGTCTGCATACAAAATCAAATGCATCTTAACTCCACTGACAAGGTACTGGTAATCAAGTTATGATGAACCAGTCAAGCACACAGGATGCTTTAATGACAGTAAATACATGCTGGAAATCATGGAAAGACTTACTGTGAAATATTGAGATACATTTCACTTTAAGAGCAGTCAGTTAACAATTGAAAACTACTGAATATCCCCCATACCCTCATTCCTAACAGGTTGGCACTTGGTGTCTGGTTCTTTAGGATGCTCTGTTTCATTTTCATCTTTCTCACAGCACTCTTCACCCTCCTCCAGCGGCCGGAATTCCAGCTCGGCCTCTTCCAGAATCGGTTCAGCAGGTGCTTTCTGATTGAATAAAAAGGGGGGAAAAAAAAGAGCTCAAACTAACAAACAATCAAACAAAAAACTAATGTTAGTCAGGAGTAAACCAAAAAAATTTTGAAAATAGAAAGAGACTATTTTTAGAATATGTAGTAATAAGGAAATGGACAACACAATATTAAGTAAACATTCAAGCTACAGAAACAAGGCCTGTTATTTTACTGGTGAGATATTCTAATTCTTCTCACAGAATCACACTGATTAAATTACACCACAATTGGACAGTAAATGTATATGTTTATGCAATGTTGTGAGAGAAAGTGTGAAGAGATGAGAAGAGATAAGACAGCAACACAATACTGTTTGATTATTGCATTTGTTGTCACAATAGGAACAGACAAAATTTCAGGCTGTACTTATGGCTGTAAAAGCACCATTTTGAAACAGCGGTCAGAAAGGTCAGGGCACACCAGATATTTTTGATGGGTATCTCCTAAGCTCACCTTGAGCGGGAGGAAAGCTCCAGATGAGTCAAAAGTGCCCGTCTCCTCCTCTGCGTCCTCCAGGCACCACTCAGGCAGTGCGTCCCTCTCATCCTCCATACTGCCACTGGCTGTGCGAGGCCGTCTATACCCCCCAACACGCTCCTCCTCTCCGCGGGAGTCCAATGGCAATCGCCGTCGCTGATCTGGCTGTTCCCGCCATCCTGCAGCCAGGCGTGGCCCGTCTTTAGAGAGAGAGAGAGAGAGAGAGAGAGAAAGAGAGAGACAGAACCTTAGGTTGTTGGGGCCTGGAAAACATTATAAATATGGTTTAGGTGGGTGGGGGGTTATTCAGAGTGAACTATTGGGATTGGGAATTTATAGGCAGCTACTGTAAAAACAAATGAATAAAAATAGAATAAAATTTTTATAGAATAAAAAGAGTTTAATGGACAAAATGGCTCAAATTGTAAAAAATGCTAAGCGTTAGATTCAATTAGAGCAGTCAATGACTATACGAGTGTCATGAAGCAAATTTAATAGATTGAGCACACGTTCTACAAAAAGTAACAACATATTATGGGAAATCTGACACCGGCGGCTTCTGTCCATCTACAAATATATCACTGACGGAGATAGAGACACAAACATGCTGAACACAACTCTTACATCGCTCATTTACGGTATAAAAATATAAATGCAAATCAGCAAAACTAAAGTTAAACACACACAGGAATATCGGTTTAATTTTACAGAACTGCATCAGAATCTGACTCGTACAAAGAGCAACACTGTCAGGTGCGTGTGTGTGTGTTAGAAAGAGAGAAAGATTATATAACCTATGAGAGGTCAACTGCCATGATTCATCAAGTTCCATAACAATCATCCTCTTAATTAATACTGGTTAAATAGAGTGATGTATAATTTCATTGATTAAAATGAAAAAGCACAACTGTGTCATCAACTGGGAGAAATCTGAACCAATATGAATCCAATGCATACTCGACTGCCAACACTCTTTCCATTTAACATAAACTGTCAAATCTGAAAAATATGATCCAGTCTTTACTGTGGCAGACATAAGATGGCGTACAGTTAACATTAGAGAGTAATTAAACAGAAGAAGGATGGAGATATGAAGGCTCCCACCTGGACTTGGTGGACACCATCTCTCATTCTCTCGGCGGGAGCCCGCAAGACGCCAACCGCCACCCTCCTCATCCTCACCATTCTGTTCATCACGCGACATCCGCCAATTCTCACTCTCCGAGCGCGTGAAATCGTGTTTTCGCACCAAGCCTGTACCACCATCCTCGTAATTTGCCCGCACTGTGTTTGCGTGCATGCGAGTGTGTGCAAGGGTAGGGGAAGCAGCAAGAAACAATGAAAGAAGAAGAAGAGACAGACATGCAATATAAAATTATATTCAAAATGTTGGCACTCAACCATGTACAATTATTTTTCACAAAAGCCATGCAATAAAATTCCTGAATATAACATCTATCACAATCTAATGTGCATAATTAGTGTTGCAGTGCAACAGACTTACAGTGATTGAGCTGAAAGTGGGCTGGAGTTCCATCTAAGACAATGAAGGACTAAATATTAATTCATGCATACAAATCTTCCAATTAAAAACAAAGTTAAATAAAGAGATTGTAAATAGTCAAATAGTACATAATAGTCAAATGGTGATTTAATATACCAACCTGGATCTTTTCGACTTGGCTTTTCAAATCTTCTGTCTCCCCTTTATCAAAAAACAACAACAAAAAAAAAACCAGCACTGACAATCAGCAACAGATAATCAACACTGATCATCAATAATATATCATTATTATAAGCTTTTTGCTTGGAGGCCTCACACACTGTTTTTACCCCCTCCTTTCCTTCAAATACAAAAGTGAAAGTGTGGTTTAAATATTTTCCCCTTTTCTAAATGTGAAAAGTATGATTTCTGCTCCCATGGTAAACATGTGTTTTAAGAGTCTGACCACAGATTATGATCTCTGAAGTGGAAGAAAAATGTGTCAATATGATTTGCTGACATGTGAGCGGTCTACCTTTCCTCCCAGCTCTGAGAACGATGCATCTCTCTTCCCCCACGTCCAAAACCACCTTCCACATCATCAAAACTTCTTTGGTAAAATCCACCTTCGCCCCTTCCTCGACCTGAAATCAAACAACACACACTTTTAAACACCCCGGGCCATGTGTAGTGCTCATCCTACAGCACACACAGATTACTGCATACAAACAGACAATAAAAATAGTATTTTAGTAGTATTTGTTTATATTTTATTTATTATATATTAGTACATTTTTAAATAGTATTTTAACATCATTACTCATAACTCACCCAGTTAATAAGTGTTAGGAAGTACACTGTGGTGAGCATTACAAACATTTGATGGAAATGGCAGCACAAAGAAAAAAAATACTTTCTGTACAGTATGGAAACTCTTTTCAAGTACTCAGTGGCCTTAAGACAATTTGTGTTTTAATGTGAGTAATATGTGAACATGGGAAGTTTGATGTTCCTGCTTGGATCACACACACACACTAACTGTCTTCTATGAATAATTTTGCTGACCTTATTCAGTTTTCTGGTCATCTCACATGCTTAAGGTCATATGACCAACTTGCCTCCCAGATCAGAAAACATTATCTCATGTTTATTTGGTTAAACAATGAGTAGTCTGTACGACAGGTATGAGCAGAAAGAGCCATGGTCTCAAATGAATAATTAGACTAAAATGAATAAAAAAATAAAACGGTGCATCATCAGTGTAAATCAGTGTGTCATAACTTGATTATTTGTTGTGACCCAAAAGCAAGATAAAGAATTGATGACTTCTCATGTATTGATTGAAGTTATGACACACTGATTTACACTGATGATGCACCGTTTTATTTTTTTATTCATTTTGAGTTTGGGTAGGGGAAATGCAATGAAACCGTGACTGTGGTTGAGAATACTCACCGCGCCCACGTGAGGAACTTCGCCCTCGTGGTGCCCCTGCCACCACACCCCCTCCTCGTCCAGTCAGGCGCAGCACTGCTGCACTGTTTACTGACATGGAGAAATTCCTCTGTTTAAAACACACATACAAAATTACAGTGTGGCCGATGTCAGACACACATACAGGATTTGCTCATTTTAATAATACTGTTGCAGTGGTGTCACTGCATTCTGCATTGGCCTCTTGTGTAGCTACTATTACCACGTTAAACAAACCGAAAGATATGTATAGCCTAAAACAATTAATAAAAGTAATATCATAACTGATAATTATATACCAAGTTTAAAACACATTTCATATTGCATCCAGCTTTTACTTTCTGCTTATCAGTTCAGAACACAAATTCATTTTCTAAGGCACTGCAGCATAGTTTATTGCCCCTTTCACATGGGCTGTTCTATGCAGGAATATTGCGCCTTTAAGGCGTAATTACTTTAAGCGTGAAATTAATGAAGTGTGTAAAAGGGACTCCTGTCATCATCGACAGCGTTTCCCACAGGTCTAAAATATACTTGCTTAATTATATATATATATAATATATAAAATTTACACAATCTTAAGCACTATATCGATCATTACATATACGAGTGTCTGTGTGTGAGAGAGAGACTCAGATATCTCACTCTGCAGTACAGAGTAAGATATCTTTTTTCAGCACAACCTAGGCAATATGAAGAACTGAATTTATTTTAATTTTAACCAACTATAGAAACATGAAAATTAAAAATTGTTGTAATTCTTAAAAAAAAAAAAAAAAGTCGCATAGCCATAGAAATTGCAAGATCATGTGTTTTTATCGTTGGTTTCAATTGCTGTGACTTAAGATGATAATAAGCACATCAAGTTCTACATTTTTTTGCAACGTCATTCATATCAGTAAACCATATATATGGAGGGGAGGATTAGTACGTTGGATCTCTGAAATGAGCAACTAATAGAAACATCAAAACAAAACAAAATATTGTGTTAATGATCATGTGTGTTTGTTATTTGTTGCACCATTCTTGTGCTGGCAGGTAATGCTGGCCCATTCTGCTGTCTACCATCGGAAGTACATTTCAGACCTGTGGAAAACAATTACCCTGTTTTTCGGGGGTTTGGGGATGTGTACAAACTTTGTTATACATGTTTATTTGATGACTTCATTAAGTCAAAACCAATTTCTGATTCCCAAACATTAGTATGTTTGGGAATCAGAAACATACTAATGTATGAATGTAAAACTGTAAAAATAAAAAACTTCACAAAGGTTTAATTCTTTTTTAGGTGCAAGAGTTTGAGGGTTTTGCACCTGGTATTTTTTTTTTATTGATTAATCCATAATTGTTTTTCAATAATATTAATAAGAAGAGAATAATAAGAAAAATTTTATTTTCAAATTCTGATTGATTAAATAATCCTTTTATGAACTTTTATGAACAAATAAAATGTTGTCCACATAAATAAGTGTCAAAAATGAAGTCAAATAGCCTTCCCGGGCATGCATAGTAACAATATATTAAAAATATATTTAAAAACTTGCAAACAGCTTTGCCTATTCATAAGAACCAAATATAATATTTAAAATTTTACCTTCTAATTTTAGGCCGCTGTCTCATCATTTAGAAGAAAAAAAAAGCTTGTGGTGTTTGCGTGCGTGCGTATGCATGCGTTTGTGTGCGTGCGTGCGTCAACACTGTGGTGAGCCATTTCACTCCAACACAGCACCATTTTATTGGTGATGAAAGTAAACACCGTGACACAACGACACAGTCGACAGAAGTTGACAAATATACACAATTGTCACAACCTTTTAGGTCAACATGTCAGTCTAGGCCGAGTTTGAGCATCATACACAGCTAGCAAAAGCACCTCAGCAATCAGTTTACCTAAAGATTTTTTTTTTTTTACCTTAAATGAACATATTGAGGTGGCTTTACCCTGGAACTGATGGGTTCCATGTGAATTAAAGGTGCAACAATTTGTGCATTTAAATTCATACTGCTCATTACATGAAGTTTGGTTCAGGGCACTTCCTGACCTGAGTGAATACAGTCTAGATTTAACTAATGCTGGGGAATTTTTTTCATTAATTCTGATAATTCTGAATAATAGAACAGGAACCACACTGCTGAGGATTTGTAGAAAAAAATATTTACATATGACTTCAGAGGTACAGAATTGGTTAGAAAAGTCAGATTAACAATCTTTAAAAGATACTTCAGTATTACATCCTAGGACCTAATCTTTTGGTGGAATTAGAGCATTTATGACTTTACCATTCTCCTGACAGATAAAGTGGGAAACTAAGCATCTTAGAGCCTGTCCACACAAAGACACGTTTCGCTGTATACGTATAAATTTTTTATCGTATTGGCGTTTCATCGATACCGGGTCCCAAGGTGGATAAATCTGAAAACGACACCCTTGCGTTTTCGTGTGTACAGCCAATCCGTATATTTTGTGAAACGATGATGTCATGCGCATGCTCAAAGTCTTCTTCTCCGTGTATAGTGTTTCTCTATGGCAGAATTACAGCGCCCCATACTGGTCTGGCATATATGTACTACACCGTTTTCAGTGGTTTCGTATGTACGCAGATATTTCTTGAGACGACGCCGAACGAGGAAAAAAAATGATCGGATAGAGAACGCACTGGCTTTGTGTGGACGGAGCCTTAGAAAAAAGTTACACAGCTAACTAGGGTGAATAATATATATTTTTTTTATTTCACAAATAGTAAAGTGTTTAGTCAGTGTTTTTAGATTTAACAAGTATGCCTGCATTTTATCTAAGGCTAATACTTGCATAAATAGTTTAACTCGTTTAAAGGTAAGACATTTTACTTTGTTTCAATCTGTAAACGGGGAGTACTGTGGTATTTTATATCATGAAAGACATATTCCTCATTTATTCTCTTGAAAAGTAAAGCACAGACTGTGTTATCAACTATAGCTAGTGCTGTTATCATTTTTCAACAATTTATCTCCTAGATATCTAGATGTTGGTAAGTTTTGTTTATTGATTGTTTTTAAGAAAGAAAGGTGCATTTGCATGTATTATTTATGATTTCAGGAAATTACAAAACACTGATTATATGTTTACAAGCTAAATTTGCCAATTTGACAACCCCCCCCCTCCCCTCCCATCAATGTACCAAAACCAAGGTACAGACCAAACTATTAATTTTGCCTACTGTTACACCCCTAATGCAAATTATCAAATGCTAATAAACTTACAGGGGATTACTTAACAGCTTTATAGCATGTTTTCTGTGCGACACTGCTTCTCACTTGTTGCATGTAGGACAATTATGGGGCAGGTTTTTCCACTCCACACAACCTCAACCAGATTTGAACCAACCGCTCACCTATGAGAGTTTTAAATCGATTTTACAGTTTCACTTTGGTGCGGCCCCGCAAGCTTCTGTAGTTCTGCCACGCCCCCTCTGTGACTCACATGTGGGAAATACGAGATACAACATAGCAGCGTGCTCTGATGAAACCAAAGAGCTCGTTTCCAACAGAGACGCGGTTTCTTCAGTCATATGGAAATTATTAGGGTTCGCAACCTTACACGTTGAACAAATCCAGGTGTAAAATTTGTCAGAAGTTTGTGGCGACTAAAAGAAGCTAATTTACTCGAGCACGACTAATTTCCTCGCGCACCTCAAACTGAACCACACTGTTGAATCGGCGTCGTGTTTGGCGCTGCGAGCTAAACAAGACAAGCGGCAGCGTGAAAACACCGGCTAAAAGCGAGTTGAAAACAGTGAGCACATTTCCCCACTGTATCCCATATGATAAGCGGGGCCTCGATGGAAAGATATTACTGATGTTGTGTTGTGTTATATCGCTAAAGACATTATGCCCATATACACAGTTTAAAAAAAAAATGCTGTCAGGCACCTGTTTGATTTTATTCAGCATGTAAGTTGCATGTGGTTTGCAAAATTGTTTAAGTGATTTAATATATATACTTTTAATCCAAATAAGCAGGTAATGTTTGGTTATATTGTTTTGCTTAAGTAAATAACAAAAAAAACCTATACTGTCTGTTTTATTATTATTATTTATTTTAAGCAAAAAAATCGTTTTAAAATCGAAAATCGAATTTGGTCTTTAAAAAAAAAATCGAGATTTCATTTATAGGTCATATCGCCCAGCCCTACCTATATGCATAAAATATAAAATCAGAAAGAAAAGAAATACTAACATGTCTGGGACTTAGAAGGCACAAATCACTGTGCTTTTTGTGTAGGAGGCTTTTGATTGTGTTGAAAAGTGTCATTAGCCAATAATTGGCATTGGACAACAATACATTAAGGTTCTCTTCAGAAAACATATCTAGTGGCTACAATAAAGAAGATTATACTTCCATTTAAATACTTGTGTGCATGATAGCTGTGGAACATGTGGTCATCTGGAGTGTCGAGTGATGGTTGAAACACCTGGCCAGCCTTACCTGTTCTTCCTCTGTAAATGAGACTAGGGCCAGCGGGAGTAGGGGTTCCTCTTGTAAAATAGGCAGAAATTCCTTGTCATGTAGATCTACAGGAATCTACAGAGATGAAAAATAGTCAAATTTAATACAAAGATTTTTTTTTTTTTAACAAAAAATAATCTAATCTAATATGAAGCCAGAAAATATATTTTTTTGCCCTTTTGTTGGGCCTGCTCGTACTTACACTAATACTACATTCCAATAGCTTGTTGGATTTTCGGTGGAGCTCTAGTATAATTTTAGCTTTCATTTCCTGTGTTACACTTTACATCTTCATATTATTTGCTAAAGCAGTGGATAAATAATGCTGTATTGTTTGTGTATGACATGTTTAAAGGTAGCAGAGTAAAACACTGAGATGCACCACAAACACCATAAACTCTTTCAAGTACCCTCCAAAGGATTGCTGCCTACCTTGTTATCCTTTACATAAAGTGCTAGCATCTCCTCTCTCCCATAGCGATAGTCTGCAAGTTTATACTTTGGCAATGCAGGCGAGAGTGGTGGAGAAGCCACACTGCTGCTCCCACCTCCTCCAGACAAAGCACGGAGCCTGAGAGTGCGAGAGGGGTGCATTAACTGACAAGATGAGCTCATCAGGTCAATACTTTTGCAAATAAATTCAAAAGGTCAGATTTCAACAACTTACCATTCTGGTCCAAAGTTAAGTGTCTGGGTTTCTGCCATTTTTTTCTTACAAAATCTAAAAAATAAAAAAAAATGTAAAAAGTATACAAAATTCAAAAACATTATACGAAAAAAAATACATGACTTATCTTTAGTTGATTGCATGTGTAACAAAGTAAAAACTGAACTGCATAATTTTTTTTTTTTTATATTTCAAGTACTTTAGACTTCCAGAACAGATCTATAAGACAAGAAACTGAGTAGTTCCACATTTCAGTTTTAAGTTGAGTACAGGAAGATATACTACCAGCTACACAGTCAAAAACTATGGCAATCATGAACACTCGACTGACGGGTGAATACATTTTTAGGTGATTTTGCAGTAATGTGCAGAAAACAGTGGAAAGAAAATATATAACCCTTTTATAAATCAGCTGTCGAATATCCATTTGGCTATGAATTTCACTTTCCATCCTGCACACACAAGATCTATGGTTCCAATTAAAAGTGTATTTAATCTCTTTCTAACAATAACTACTATTAACATTTCAAATGTATCACATCTAATATGTTGGTGTAGGCCTAATATTTTAGCTGTAAATGTGTGTTTTTTTTTTTTTCAGTTTCATACAAAGACTTTCAATGGGAAATCGGTTAAAAAAAAAATAAAAAATTAAGAGACAAAAGGCAAACTCTTGCTGATGTCTGTGTATGTGGACAGAGGAGGTCCAAAGTTCACTTTAATGATGACAAGTTTAATTTACTTGGGTCCTAACTCTGTAAGCATCTCCCAATAAGCCTGCAATTTTCATACAGAAAAAGGGGTAAAGCAGTTCCTTGAAGCAAAGAACATTTAAATAATGAGAGAGATGATCTGGCTTAGAAATCCATTACAGTTACCAAACTGTGGAAGAGACTAAAGAATAGTGAACCAAGGTTGCACTGTTGTTAAAAGGATATTTAAAGTTAGTTATTTTGTAAAACATGCTAGTTAAACAGCGGTATAGCCACAGTACATATACATACATATCTCAGTTTCCCACAGGTCTGAAATATACTTGCGGCATTAAAAAAAAATATTATTGCTTTTGATTGTTAATAATAATAATAATAATAATATTACGCACATTTTAGTTCAAAATTTTTCCAATGTCATTCCAATATTCCGACAGCAGTACAATTTACATGTTTTAAAAGTAATGATAACTTTGATTCGATAACGTTCTACATGACATCAGAAAACCCAAATACAGTGTGATGTACAGTGTAAAGCCTCCTCGTTAACATACACCAGCATCACCATTTTTCTGCAGAGCATGCATGACCACCAATACGGCCTTCCTATACTTTTTACAGCCACTGGCATCCGCTGTGTCTCAGTACTCTGCACTCGAGCTACCGCTCCTGTACCTGTTTATTCTGCTAGCACCAAAGGAAACTGTTCGCTACTAATTAATCAATCCCCAATGTCAAATGGACACATTGTTAAAAAAAGATCTGCAAATATACTTGGGGCAGCCGTCATTATACTTGGGCGTCTGGCCCAAGTATATTCTATGTGTGGGAAAACACTGCATCTATATTTATGTACAGCTGTATATCACCATCAATATAACAGAACATGAGACCACAGAAAAAGTTGAGAACACTGGGGGGAAAGGACTGCAGCTGCCAGCAAGTGCCAGCACATTTGCATATTGACTGGCACATCTTCAGTTCTATTAAGGAACTATATAATTTACTTTTTTAATGGTCACTTGTTAGCATAAGGTCAAACCTCAATAGTTAGCAAGTCAGGTTAAAATCTTCACTAGATATTGTGGCAGTGTAAGTAAATGTGATAAAATGTGAGTCATATCAGGCAAGGCTACTGGCCAATATTTAATACAATCATTACAACAACAACAAAAAAAAGTTTGCTAAGTGTCACACTCACCCAACACCACGCACACTAAATAGTAAGCATGGAAATTTCTGACCCATGTTATATCAAGAGAAGTTTATCAGATAGTCTATCTTAAATAATTGAAAACATTTTACATTTTATAAACTACACTAATATACACTATTATATTATATACTACACTATAATTTTGGAAGTGATTAGCGTAGATTCAGTGTGTGTTAGCCACCACCACTCGTGTAATCAGCATAATGGGTATCTTTTCTTTACATTTAGCTATTTGGCCTACCTTTATTTGGTTGCTACATTAAATTAGCAGCTTGTATACACTGGGCATTATTAAACAGTGCATGGTAAAATTCGGCAGGAAGTCACAATAAAAGCAGGTCACTGAGAAATTAACTTGCAAAAACCTCAAATTTATTTGACATTCGAGCAAAAGGCACTTCATGGTATCCTTTGCTTGCATTGTCATTATGATGCAATGCATTTAAGTAGATAGGCTTACAGTAAACGGCAACATTTATTTATATTTTTTAACCTCCTATTTTGGGACTCTTTTCACTAAAAAGCATTGAGGACAGAGTTTGTTACCTTCTAAAAATTGACCTCGATGCTTGGACTGCTGCAGCAGCCAGAGCTATTTTAAGGACTCACCCAATTAGGAAAGGGTGTGCTCATTCAACAGAGACAGCTTCATATGCCAAAAAAAAAAAAAGACTAGCTCTAAATTTTACAGCAGTAGTTAAAGTGCAAAATGTGATTTAAACATGTATCTAGGTAACTAATTACCATATTACACCATGTGGCTGTGGAAAGTTGAAGACAGACCCTTTAGTTACAGTTTTATTTCAGCCACATAAGTAATGATAGCACTATCACAATTTGAAATTAAAAGTTGCAAATAATAGCATGGTACAACCTCCATTACGTACACATAGCAGGGTGGCTCTTTTCAAAATGAGAAGCGTATGCTAATATTTAGTGGCCACCACTGTGAGGTCTTAAAAATAAACACACAGAATGAAAACTTTTATTGGGTTTTCCAAAAAAAAAAAAAAGAAAAGAAAGTGCAGTGTTTCCTTTCCTTTGTTATTGAGAAGAGTAAAAAAAAAACAGGTGCTTGTTATATCAGAAGCTAGTTAAACTCATTTGTCTGCCTTGCAACTATTTTTTAAAGAATGAACAGACCAAACATGTAATCTGCTTGTCCCTGAAACCTCTCAACATGTAAAAATTAAATATGAGATGTATTTAGTTTAGAAGACCCTGTGTTGTCCCTCTTTGTGTCCCAGTAAAACTAGGGAAAGCCTGTGTATCAGGTCATAAATAGCATAATGTTGCCTACTCAAAAGGTCTACATAAGGGACAAGAATGATAGTTGAACAATTAGACAGCAGTCTCAATGCAAAAATATAACTATAACAAGCCCCATTAGGTCTGCTTTACATAACACCTTATACCCCTATCTCACCTATGCGACTTAACATTTACTTTTCGCACGGAGAGATGGAAACGGAATCACAGCACCGAAACTCATGGCGAATCATAATAAACCAGACTTACGGCCACCGTGCAAAACTGCATAGGTGAGACGGGGATATTACCTTTTACTTTTTTGTGAGCTAAAAAGACTGAATGTCATAATGCTGTCATGTCTAGAAAGATACAAGTATTTTCTGTCCACACAAGCACTGAAGTGGCAAAAATATATCATGACTGTTGGACATTTGCTTCAACCAAAACAACTCTGACTTGCTGACGTTAGAAAAGGATTCAAGTCCGGTAAGTTAGTTCTAGTCCACTGCAGTTTGGACTGCTTGTTGCAGCACATCCCACGCTAGATTGAGAACTGTGGAATGTGAAGACCAGAGCAACACCTTGATCTCTCGGTCATGATTTGCAAACCTTTCCTGAACAATGTGTGTAGAGTGGCAGGGCACATTATCCTGCCGATAGGCCACTGCCAATGAGAAATTACTTGAATTAAAGAGGTGTACCAGAGCAACAACAACAAACTTCAAAATTAGCACCTGGACACAGTGCTTCAAACCAATGAAATTCTTGTGTTATAAGATTCCTGTGGCCTTCATAAATACTTTTGATGGTAAACAGGCACCATGATTGGTCTGCGTCTATATAGACCCATAAGCAGCAGAGTGCAATGCGTTGTGTGTTGAAACATAATCCACCTGCAACCATCAATACAATTTAGTTAGTTTATCTACAGTATCAGCTTTGACCAAATGGGATATCCTTTGTTGTGCTTCGAGCTTTGGAGACGTTTCTAACTCGTCCCTCCTTGGACCAGCGTCAGTAAGTACTTACTACTGCTGACCAATCAGTTCGGTGAGGCTCCTACCCACATGTGCAAAGCCATAATTTGCCAAAAGTCACAAAAGTGTCTGACATTTCTCCCATATTCATCAAGTAAAATACAAAAACCAACTGTTTGCTTAATGTCTATTATGCCCCAGTACCTTGGCATGCACCATTAAGAGATAATGAATGTCATCTTTATTTCATCTGTGACACATCAGAATGCTTCAACTCATGGGAATTTTAATTATTTCCAGAAATCAATAGTTGTAAATCATAAATTGTAAAAATGCCACATATATTTGAACACACTATAACAATTAGATGATGGTTCATAAAAAGGTCCCCATCACGACTGCTAGTCTACTGGCTTCTAAGAAACAACTTTACAGCATAAAATGGGACAAAGAATATTGTACTCTCTCACCTGCACTAGGTACATTACCTATGATGTGCAAAGCTAGTACGTTAAACTCTAGAGGGGTTACATTGGGAGAAGGAGGTCACTTGCACTTTGGCATACCTATACTACACATTTATTCAAGATTTCAGCTCACTAATTATTGCATGTATTCAACAAAAACACGAGTAAATATTCAACATTACTATGCCTACTCAATAAGATGGAGAGAGTTGGATTCTGCCAAAGAGTCAAAACTGGGCACAGCACATACAAGCAGTTCCCAATTACACAGATGATACATTAAACTCTGGATATGTTCAGCAAATCTGAAATGGTGGTGCTCCCCCTCTACAATTACCCATACCCAATCAAAAAAAATATCTATTGTATCATATTATTTTACAAGTTATCCAACAGTAAATTGAGGAAGCAGGGAAAAATCAATATGCATAAGACTAGAATGGAATGTTTAATGCTAGAACACCCCCCCACACACACACACCCTCCACCCACCAGAGAACTCGGGCACATAAATCAGTTAAGTCCACTTACAGTCTTCCCAGTGTAAATGACTCATCCCTTTAGGTTTGCAAGAAAATACAATGACCAAACTATACAAACAGCAGGAGTGGGTGAGATTAGCCAAACTTTTTATGGAGGGGAGGCAGAATTGGCATTAAAAAGAAGGATAACATTTCCGCACACGTCTCTAATCTGGTCGGGTGCTGTCGATTTTCACCGTAGACACAAACTTTTCATTCTGGGTAGCTTTATATGTGAAGGTTTTGTGGAACTAGTAGTTACATTTCAACCATTTTCAAGCAACTGGACAGTCCCATGAAGTGATTCATCATACATTTGCGTCCAATACCTGAGGAAACTGAGAAGCTTTATTTGGTAAGCTTTCTGAGGTTTGCGCCGCTTCAAAACAATCAGGCAACATGATGGGGACACATAAAATAAGACCCGGTTGCTGCTCTTCACTAAGCACATGATGGCTTTCAGGGTTGATAAATTCACTGTCTTGAAAATAAAGAAAGCTTTAAAGATCACCTCATGGGTACCCTGTTGAGCACAATTACTGTTGCTGTTATTTTTTATTTGAGCCGACGGGCTATTTTATTTAAATATAGATATATTTCTCATTTACATTTTAAATGCATGTCTCAGATAGAGACATGCATACATTACATACATTAGAAATCCAATGAATAACCAAAAGACCTGAAACGATGCTAGCATAATTTAACATGCCCCATTACAAAATTAACACACCAATTCAGAACATGAGATTTCATTAATGAGCTGGGATCAAAGCACTAAAATTAATCTGAGGAAAAGGATGAAAATAACTTTTCTATGTGCATTCTACCTGATCGAGGTGGGCAAATTTTAAGCCGAGATGTGTTTTCAAACAACTCAGCATTGTTCAGACCAGCTACCAGTGATGGAGCTTAACTCCAATAGACTGAAAGCTAAATGAGCACTGCGAAATGTTTATTTCACTGTCAGTGGCCACTTGAAAAATAACAGTGACACTACTTTGACTTGACAGTCAGACCTAGGCGGACATGTGTGTAACTAGCCGAAATCCTAAAGTAACTAAATACAGACAGGGGCTACTCTGTCTCTCGGTGTGTGTGCGTGTACTAGGAAGGGATGGCTTCGACACGTTATGCTGTGTACTACATGTTTGGGATTCCATCATTGCCAAATATCCAAGTCAGCAAACTGCACGAAGTGACTGACCCGATTTAAAATCCACACTCGAGCATGACGTGTACTCGAGGCCTACCTACAATCCCCCTTGAACACTGCACAGCGACGAGACGTGTAGAGCTGGCAGTTGTCAATCCTAATGTTAGCTAACGTACTTAGCCGAAAGACTAACCAGGCTAAGATAATCGACGCTTAAAATCCTCAAGTTATCCGTTGTTCTGGCTCCCAGGTGTGAAAGCATTCAATCACTCATCCAACAACTGGCTAATATAGTAATCTGGCAAATTTAGCAGAACGATTAACGTTACAAGAAACAATTATCTTGACGGCTAACATTAAATGCATGCTCTAAATGGCTAGCGAATTAGCAATGCTTGTTCAAGTCCAGCATTATTAAATCAGTTTCTAATTCAACCATTTTAAACGCAACCAAGATAGAGGCCCAGGGAACACCGTAGGTTATTAAAAGATTGTGCTCACTAGCTGATTCATGCTATCATACATTAGCCTGAAGTTAAATCAGTGCCGTGGTGACTTTTGTGCCAGCTGTACACAAGTACTTAGCCTGCTAGCTAGTTAGCTAACTACAGCACATGTCTGTCGGTATTATACACTCTTAACGACAGGTATACCTCGTATTAAATACTAGTGCTCAGCAAGCATACAAGTTATTAAGTTGATATAAGTTAATCCTTAACCCAATAAGCCTTCGTGCGTCCTACCATGGTAGTTTATGGCTACACGGCTAGTAACATTAGCTACAAGTTTCCTAACTACAGCTACACCGGCATCGTGCTACTCCTATGTGTTAGCCAACCACAATTGAGCCCGAGGACTCAGGGCCATGAAGCAACCATGCGGGGCAACAACATCTCGGCTAAACGATTTCAGTCCTTACATTTGGGGGCCACACACCACTGGAATCAACATAATACTGAGTTACGCTTTATTTTACAGCAAACCTGTGTACACTAAGCTCGCTGTCTTACCTCTGCTTTTAACTGACAGCGATGAGTTTGGGTGCGAGTTGTCGCTCTTTGCGTATCCACAAGATGGCTGAGAAAGTGTCACATGACCATTCGTTTCCTGAAAAATGCCCGGATGGGAACGGAAAATACTGACCACTGCATCTTATACCACCTGTCCGCCTCAGTAAGCAGGTTTAACGTGAGACATGGGGAATACAACTGAATTTCCTTTTGAACCAGTACCAGTAAATAACAGGACTATTATCATGACGTATAGCTTGGTAGTCCGCACAGTAGTTATACTTTGAAACGCTATCTTGAGTATAATAATAATAATAATAATAAAAATTCAGGAACATCAAAGAATGTCAATGTTTTTGTATAAGTATTCTCTTAGAAGAAATCAAAGTCAACAAAAACGCCAAGATAGTTTGCTGAAATTCATTCAATCAATCAATCAATCAATCAATATACTTTACTAATCATCAGTATCCCGGTCAGGCTTATGATGGATCTGGAGCTGCAGGGCACAAGCACGCACACACACACACTTACAAACTATGAGCAATTTGGAAACACCAATTAACCTAACCTGCATGTCTTTTGAGTATGGGAGGAAACTGGAATACCTGGAGGAAAGCCAGTCAAACACTGGGAGAAAACACAAATTCAATGCACACAGACCTTAAGTCTCAAACCCTCAACCCTGGAAGTTCAAGACCAGAGTCCTAAACATTATAAAATAATAATAATGATAATAATAATAATAATAATAATAATATGCACTGTATCCATTGTCAGTAGAGTCCTCGTCACAAACAGCAGCTAACCTCTCATTAGTTAACCAGCAGCAGCTAACCTCTATATTAAAAATAGACTAGCTTTAGCAGCACAGTTATTAGCAGATTTTTGTAAATTAGACCAAAGGAGGAATACTGAAGTACTGAATAATTAATAAAGACTTAAAGTCAGTCAGAACAAAATAGTCATAAAATTGGCTGATCTACTTTCTACATATATTTGCCAAACTGAAGACAATAGTTACTATACTTTCATGATCCTCTTCCTCCCCATTATTATTGTTGTCATTATCAATTCCTATTGTCATCAAATCATTTACCCAAATCTATGTCTATGTCTTTATGGTGTCAAGTGTTTCTTTTGTCGGTTTACAAACTGTGTTTAAAACAAGATTTCATGCTATTCTAAATAGACCATTTTATATATATATATATATATATATATATATATATATATATATATATATATATATATATTATATATATATATATAATGGTCTTGTGCATGTTTAAGGTGAGTGAGGACCAGTTTTTGAAAAAGAAAGAAAAAAAGTTATGGTGATGTATGCGGTTGACCAATGTCAATATCAATCACAGGTTTAGTTTAAAATAATAAACACTATTACAACAAACATTCCTGCCCAGACAAATTTATGCATGGTATGATTTGATTGGCAAAGGAGGTACGGTTATTAATAAACCAGAAACTATGCTTTCAATTTACATACCAGGGTACAAAAGTAATGACGTGATTTTTCAGGCCGGTTAGATTTAAAGGCTCAAAACGCTTTCATTTAACTGCAGTTACATAACCATTACATTTTCTACTTGAGCTTTAAACAAATACAAGGTAAACTGATCCCAGATAATAGTTAAATTATATTTATCTTAATATTACAAGTTAACATATCAAGCACCACACCACAAGGTGAGTAGTTTTTTTGCTAAGCATAATTGTTTTTGCCAACTGTTGTTTAAACAGTTCGTCATAAATGAAATCATCATACAACAATTACGCTGGACTAGTCATTTGTGCAAAAAGGTACTAATGATTTAATAATCCCAATAAAAGTATATTAAATCTAATTACTCTCATTAATCTAAGTTTTCATTAAAATTAGTATGTTAGATCAAGTTCCATTTGAACATTTATATGAGTGCACTTGATTTTGGCAAACTGTTTGTTGTTCTAAACTTGTTCTTGCAGGTTATGTAGGCAAGGGCACCAGTAGGTTTCTCATACCAAGGATGTGGTTACATAGTTTAAAAGAAGAAGTGTTTTTATCTGACGCCACAGTCAGCTTTCAGGAAAGTGTCAGACACTCACATCAGAGCACATTTTCTTTGGTAAGAGTTACTTTGTTTAACATGTAATATTTCATTTTCAGGTTGAACTTAGAATTTAAGCAATTCAACACATAGTTGTAAACATAAAGACTGTTATTTGGTTTGTTTGTTAGTTTTACCTAAATGTTTTATTTGTTCCTGTTTTTGTACTGAAAGTAGCGTTAAAAAAAAAAATCTGGACGGACTGACAGAATGAGACCTTTTCTGAATTATACGTTCACCGCTAAAATGTTACAAAATCAGCAACTGTAGTTCAACACATTTGGCAAATAAAGACAATAGCATTCAGGTGAAATTGAAAGTATTTTTGAATAATCTATGCGCTGCCAGTATTGGATTTAAATATTGCAACAACAACAAAAAAGTGATTTGCTGCAGTTGATGGAAGATTTGAAACTGCCTTCTTATTTAATATTTAAAATCCCACAAATAAGGAAAAATAAGGAAAAATAAATTTTAAAAAATTATAAAAAGGTATCACACATAGAGTAGTTTCACTCAAGCAACAATATATTTGCAGAGTACAATATACATACAGCTTTGTTTTTAAATCTGCAGATGCAGGTGGCGTAGGTCTCTTAGGCGTAGGCACAGATACCTGTGAACAGGCACTGACTGAACACAACAAAGGCTTGAGGTATTGCATAATGATAATTTCTCTGTAAAGAGTATATCTCAGGACTCAGCACCATCTAGACCTTTCTGTCAATCCCTGTTCCAAAACGTGTGGACATTGCCGAAAAAACAGACCGTCTAGACAATCCAAAGCAACAGCGTAGGGCAGTTTAGAAAAGGAAAATAACATTTCCAGTTATATGACAGAATTTCCATGAGTATTTACAATTTACATGTGTAGAAAGATGCGTGATGCCAAAAAGGGGAAGACTGAGGTTTTTACACATGACACTGAAAGTCATAAATAAGCTTATATGCATATGTGTATATTATTTAAACAACCTATTTTAAAAAACTATTTAGGCTACCTGAGCAAAGCTTGTACATTTTCAAGTAGAAAGCACTGGAATGTGTGTTTCTATTATCAAGACAGTGTGAATGAAATGGTAGAAGATCAACAATGGCATTTAATGTGGCAAATGTTAGGTAATTAATTTCCCAATATCCTGAGTCATTTCCACATGATCACAGATCATATCTCCTAGGTAGGTGATTCAGATGAGTTAAATTAGAATGGCTAAGTTCATTTAAATTAAAATTTTATTTCATAAAAAGTTCATAAAAGGCTGAAGAAGTCAAATCAACAAACCATTTAATTTTGGGATTCATTACAAAATCAGTGGCCTATAATCCAATTAAGATTAACTGAATCTTTGCACTTAGAAATGTCTACATTGAATTTAAAAAAATCTGTTTAAAGTTTAATTTTAGCATAAACTTTGATTTCATTACCCTATGGCTCTACAGCATTGTAATAATGGCAGTTTAAGTAAGTAGGTTTATAATATTTGTTATTTATTACTCAATAAAATGTAACAACATCCTAAAAAGCAAATCCTATTTGCGAGAAACAACAATAAAAATTTTACAAATGATTTTTGAATAAATAATATTAAATTTAAAAGTTAGGTTTAGGACATCACTCCATGGCTTCTTCGCACAAAGCAAAAATCGCATTATCTCTCATTATTGCTCATGCTACTATTCAGTCATTAATATGTGTATGGGAGTAGGTGTATGCTAAATAAAAATCAGAAGAGGTTTATAAGCAATTTTCTTTCCCCCAGAGTCACTATGAGCAACAATAGCAACTGTTCATTCAAACATGTGGACGAGCTCATGCAGTCACTGGAACTGGTCATCTATGTGCCAATCTTTGTGGTCGGCATTGTCCTAAATGCAGTGGCACTTTGGGTGTTCTGTTGCTTTTTTAAAAAATGGACAGAATCCATCATTTACATGATCAACTTGGCTGTAATGGATATGCTCTTGCTGCTTCAGCTGCCCTTCAAGATGCACGCCACAAACAACATGTGGTCATCCAACAAAAAACATTTCTGCTCTTTTCTGGAAAGCCTGTACTTCATGGCCATGTATGGGAGCATCTACATCATCATGTGCATATCCGTGGACCGCTACCTTGGCATATGCCACCCGTTCCGTGCCCAGTACCTACGTTCCAGGAAAAGTGCCAGGATTATATGTTTGGTAATTTGGGTGTTGGTGATTGGAGCTACTCTTCCAGTATATACATTCCGGCAAGCGGGAAATGATGATTTTCACTGCTTTCATGGATTCTCAAATAAGGGATGGAACATGGTGCTTATTGTGTGCCTGGAAATGTTTGGCTTTCTGCTGCCTGCTTTTGTGTTAATATATTGCTCAGTGCAGAGTATCTGTACTCTGTGTTCTCGCGACTGCTCAAACACTTCTGAGAAACAGGCTGCTGTCCGGATCATATACAGCAGTTTATGTGCCTTCCTGGTGCCCTTCACACCATGCCATATAGCAATCTTTCTCCAATACCTGGTGCGCAGCTCCATCATTTCCGAGTGTGCATCCATGGAAAAGATCTCACTGTTTATACAGTTGTCACTCAGCCTGGCCAACATAACATGCTGCCTGGACGCCATTTTCTACTACTTTGTAGCCAAAGAGGTACGGGCAGGTAGGGAAAGAATAAGGATGTCCATCACTAGGATTAGAAGTGTGAGTGCCTCAGACACATAAGAGAGAAAGAAAGTGTGGATTTTTGCAGTTGTTCTGATTTGTCCAAACATGACGATGCTTACTAAAACTCTTATTGATAGAGTTATTGACTGTTTACTTTAGTCTACATCAGAAGCAGAAGATAAATGCCATTTTACAAGAATGACTTTCAGACAGCGGCTGCCACGAGCATCTCAGGTACGAAGGTTGGCAAGCTGAAGACAGATTGAACTAATGGGATTTTATTGGGTTGACAAAAGCAGAGATGTTTATGAAGATATATTTACTCATTTGTAACTCCACGGTTTTATATACAGTACGTCTCAGATGTGTAAAATAGAAAAAGTTTTCTAGCTTGAGTCACCTCAGCAGTCTGTCAAAGGTCGTTCTCACGCGATGGGAGCGTGCCGAGCTGAACAGATATTTCAGAAATGAATTTTCAGAAGTTTATGAGGTTGCTCTAGATCAAATACTTAAAGCTCCATCTTGTTTTTATTTTTTTGTTAAACTAGTATGTTTTATAAATTATGTGTCATAGGGAATTTAAATCTGTTCATGGGAAGTTTAATAAACATTCAGCAATAATTATTTAACTGGCAAAAGGCCTGAGAGTCACAGAGGATGCTGCTGCTGGTCTTCTTTAGTTGGGTGAAGGAGTGGGCAGAGGCAGCATGCCTGGTAGTTTCACTCTGCCTCAGAAATGTTTCTCTTTGTGCTACAATTCTCATGCCTAGTGTACATAGTATCCTTTAGAACAAGCATTATTTAAAAGAACAACTTTTTTTTTCTTTTTAAATGTTTAAGTTTAAAAACTTTTTAAACTTTCAAATGTTTTACTCTCATGTTTTATTTATAATTAGTTTTATGAGGTGTATGTTGGTGTAAAATACAGTATTAGAGTTTTACAGTTGTACAATAACTAAGCGGTAAAATAAGGGGCAATAATTTACTAAGCAGTAATTTTTACCCAAGCACCTGTTTGTCCGTAACTTTGTAACCATGTTCTTTACAATTTTTTCTGGATTATAACTTTGAACAATCTTTCCACATAATGGTAACATTTATGGTGAGTTTTTGTTGTTGTTATTATTGTTGTTCTTGGTCCTAGTGGTGGTGGATTTACTTTATTTAGCTCTCCGCAGCCCTGACAAAAATAATTTTAAAACTATGTGATCAATGGTACATCAAACTAAGGACTTTATTTTCTTCTATAGTAATTTGTAAAAGCATAGAAACTATAATTAAGTTTAGATAGAGTAACTTATTGCTGATTTCATTTTGCAGATATAAGTTAACAATATAATGATCTTCATGGTAAAGTACATAAAGATCTAAAAAAAAACAGTGTGTGAGGGGGTGACTAGGAAAGAAAAACGTTGCCTGTTTGTAAATTATTTTTTTATTAATTTGTTGTGTATTCATTTGCTTTCAATCCAAAGTGTGATTTGTTTCATCCAAAATCAATTTACTCACTGTTGTATCAGAGATCACCTATTAGATTTGAAAGGAAGCTATTTAGCAAGACTGAAAATGACTGCCATTATTTAAGCAGACCCAATGACAGTAATTCCTTCTGCAAATAAATGATTCTCAGTTTGTAAGAGTCAATGCGAATGTCTTCCATTTACACTGAAAACAATTATTATATTATATTATATTATATTATATTATATTATATTATATTATATTATATTATATATTATATTATGTGTATTAAAATATATGTGTTTTATTATATTATATTATATATTCTGAAGAAAATGTTAGCACATAGTAGAACATGATTGTTTACTTAAAATATGTTAATTGATGTTCTCTTTTTTAACTTCCTCATCAACCTTACACAGCAAAATCCTTAGTCTTGAATTAACACCCAGAGTGTTGATTCAACATTTTCAGAGTACATTTGTGACCATTAGGTCATATATAAACACTTGGGGTGTTAAATTAACACTGGGAATATTGCAGTATACCGATAATATGTTGTTGTTGTCCTTTTTGACAACAGACATGGAACATGTGTCCAAAAAAACAAAAACAGTCAGTTGTAGGATGAAGTACTTCACCAGTAGTTATTTATTTATTTAAATAAATCAAATATTTACAGTATTTATACATACAGCGTAATAAAATAAAATTAAACATGGCAAAGAATAGCTGGACAGGCAAAAAAAATTTAACCCCATAGAACAAATTCTGTTCCACGCTCATGTTCATGTCTTTACTGTCTTTCACTATGACTACATGGGAACTTCACCTTCATGCAAGCATTCCGGTTCTACCACATGCCACTACACATCAAGGAAACCGTGTTGAGCAATCGTTTCTGTTTTCACAAAATCAAACCACAAATCATGACCTGGCTGAAAGTATTGGCGGAGAAACCGAGAAAGAGAGAGAGAGAGAGAGAGAGAGAGAGAGAGAGAGAGAGTTCGAACCATATACAAACTTCCATACACACTTTCAGCTAAGCAAAGACTGGATTCTCAGGAGCTTATCACAGATTGACATTTTACTTATTAACAATTAATGACCCTGAGGTACAATGAAAATTTTATTTTCCTATTTTTGCTGTGTGGAAAAGCAAAGCCAATTCTTTTGTTTCTGCTATACTCTAATGATATTTGGGTTCAAAGGCCACCTATTATGCAAAATTCAGTTGCTGAGTTATTAATGGGTCTCAAGTGTGTACGAACAAGACAAAAAAAAAGAAAAAGAAAAAAAGAGACGTCTTGGCACTCAACATCGAGCAGGTGTATCTCACTGTCTACTGTGATTTCCTTCCTGTGGTTGCAGTTTCAACTATTTTAATATTTCTTCTTCTGCTATTTTTGAGTTCAGTGAGATTTTTCCTATATCCACAGTAACACTCAATGGTTGATTGACATTAGATGTGAATGTCAGACATCACAGATAATTAGTAGGGGACTGCACTTCATTTAAGGATAAATTTATAGACACTGCAGCTCTGATGGAACAGGAGTTAAACCGGGAGTAGTTTGTAGCTGGAAAAGTAAATCACACATTTTGGAGCATGTGAGACCTTTGTTCGTTGTAAAAAAAAACTGTAATAAGAGTATAATGTGACTTTTAAGACTGAAATATGTATATAAAACGAAACATGGGTCATTACTGCTCATGAGCGATTTGTAGCTTGTGGTATGGCCTCAATAATTTAGCTTTCGAAGTTTTCTAATGATACCTTCATCCTTGCCCTATAGAGATTGATGGAAATGTCACTGACTGTTGTTTTAGGGTTTTTCCTTTCAGGTGTCACAGCAATAATGCCTCACAGCACCAGGAAACCTAAAATCAGGTTGGTGTGTGCGTGGACTTTCATATGTTCCTCTGTTATATTTTCTCCCTGCCTTCCTTTGAGCTCTCTGGTTTTCTAATATCAAAATAATTATTTATCCTATAACCACCTTTAAAATATTCTATAATAATTCTTTTTCAATGTCTGCCCTAATTATTCACTGATTGTCCCACATTAAATGTGTTAATTTACAGTTAAACGGTTTACACAAATACAAAACACATATAGAGACAATAAGTATTTGCCCCCAACACATTTTTCGATTATTAATGTCATTGTTCAGCACCTCGATGGATTTGCAGCAATCAAGATATGATCAAAGTGTAGGCTTTTAGCGTTAATGCGAATAGTTTAACAATAATATTGCTTTAATAGTTTCAGAATTTTTACTCCCTCCCTCCATTTCCACAGACTCGGACAATTGTGCCCCCAATTCGTGCCTGGGTTGGGTTCTTTTGCCAAAAGATGGCGCTAATTCATCATTATTATACACAGTACTGTACTTAACTGATGACTTTCCTTAAAACCCAACAGGACATTTGTATTTTTCGGCTTAATTATTTGTTAAAGACATTTTTTTTCGGCTTTTTTTAATCTACACTTGAAAACATACGAAAGAATTTATATTCTAGTTGTAGTCAATAGACTTTTGCCTATAGCGCTTTAAGCACCTGTGGAACACTGCCGCAGAGCACATTGTTACTAATCAGTATATGAACTGAATTTCTCTCTTAATAAACCTTTCCACCTCTTTGTTGCATTGTACTGTCTACGAAAACAGGAAATAATCATTCATTTAAACTCAACATGAGAAGAGATCTGGTGGTAACTCTAAACAATTTTGAATACTCACTGGCTAATCTCACATGAGATCTACAGTTGGCCTTGTCTAGCAGCTACACATGCTGTTTTCAGCAAGTCTTCACATAATGAACAAAACCTCCCACAGCTTCCTGTCTGCGATCTGCAAGTACAAATTGAGAGAAATACAACCAAAGTTAAGTGACACCCGTTAACAGTGCATCTGCCATCTCCTACAGTCTGTCTCTTGAAATCTTCATTTATGAAAAAGAAATTAGCCATAAATTTCTTTCAAAAAAGTATATTAACCTCCTAAATAACAGTAATTACAACATCATGACTTAATGAATGTTTTTGTACCAGCCTGACATTATTAAATTTCTCACAAATGTATAGATAGTTTAATCATTAATCTGTTCAGAAATTTGCTCAAAGCACAAATCAATGGGATTTTTGGAAGAATTATTTTATTATATATTTTATTATATAATTATTTATCTTAAGATGTCCTTAGAAAAAAAATTTTAGTGTCAAAGGCATAGGAGTTTTGGGTTTACGTAGTGGCTCAAATTCCTATTCATGTATATTGTCTTGTATAACTTAAATGTCATATAGTCAGGGTTTTTTTTCATACTTGAGGACAAACCTTGATATAAACCTTTCATCGCACCCATACATTTCCTGTATTCATTTAGATAGCATGTTTTCTGTATTTCCATAAGAGCAATAATTTCATATTATTAATTCATATGAATTGGTTTATAATTTATTAATAATTTCATATAATTTATTAACACATTTATAAAATTTGTTTCACTATGTGAGATGTTCATTGGGTCAAACATTTATACAAGTTGGTACTATTTTGTGGCATTGCCTTTTAATCACTTAGACATGAATGGAAATCTAGTGGGATCCTTCCACAAAGTTCATACAGTGCTTGGGTTAAATTTAGCCTTTTCCTTCTGACAGAACTGGGGTAAGTCAATCAGGTTTTTGGGCCTCCTTATGCGAATATGCTCTTTATTTTATTTTATTTTTTTTTAGTTCAGTCCATGAAGCTTTTATCGGATTCAGCTCAGGGATCTTTACAGGCTACTCTAACGTTTTCACTTCATTGTATTTAAGCCATTCTTTTTCAGCTTTTAAACTACTGTAAGCTGCTTACATTTGTCTGGTGTATTGAGGTGTTGCTTCAGAGCTTCTAGATAAGCCTCCTCCCTCGTGATGCCATCTATAAAACACCCACACAGCACAATGCTGCCACCATCATGCTAGACAGTGGGAATGGTGATCTGTGAAGCACAAGTTTCACACTCTTTTCCTTCATACTAAATTTTGATCATTATTGTCAAACAATAAAATTTTGACCAAAGAATGTCTTGTTAATGTGTACCTGTTTTGTGAACAGCACAATGTCTTTTTTTATTTTATTTTATTATTACTATTATTTTTTATTTGTATTTTTTTTTTTTTTTACAATATTTGATATCTATATACAGACATTTTGTGTAACCTTTCAGTTGCTTGGACATTGCTCTTAAGTTAGAAACACACCATTGGAGGGCCATGTTTTTTTTTTCTAAGGTCTTGATTTTGTTGCTTGGATGTTTCCCACTAGTTTATCTCTAATGGAAGGCCCTTTTACAACCACATGTGCCCTCCTAATTAACTCCCAATTATGACAATCTGCCAATCAAAAGCTTTTATCATACGAGTCATAACATAAAGAGACAGTCACTTTGGTCATTGTAAACTTTTGAGTCACTGTCATTTTGACACGTTACTGATTTAAAGCTGAAATAAATCTCTAATAAATAGTTCCATGATTATTTCAGATGTGAACAAAGGGCTCTAGTTGACCTGCCAGAGTTATGTATGAATAAATATGTGTGATAAACCAAGCTCATATAAATATATTTAGCCTTACCATTTTGTCACCTTCTGGGTTCATTGGTCATTGGTGTCTGTGATTTGTGGCACAGTGGCATTTTGGTTAGCACTGTGAATTCGCCCCTCCACTTGGGGAGGTCCTGCCTTAGGTCAGTGTATGGAGGAGTCCAGAGACATGCAGATTAGGCTAAATAACGTTTCCAAATTGTGTGTGCGTGTATGGCCTATGATGGATTGGTACCCCATCTAGAGTGTACCTTGCCTCTGGGTTAGGCTCCAAGCTCTCCGCGACCCTGCATAGGATAAGCAGTATAGAGTGTGAGTGAGGATCAAAAGAAAGAAATCTAAAGAAATCATAACAGACTGTTTTACAACTTCAGTATGATATAGCAACTAACTAAATTTAAGTGAAAAACAAATAAATAAAAAATATAAAATAAAAGTAAATAAATGTACCGTAAACCGGGTGCATAAGCATCTATTATGGCCATGTGATGAAGCAATCACCAATCAAATTATATCAGTTTTTATTTTCAGATTTTTTTAGCATCTTGGTTACTTTTTAGCATCTGATAGCTAAAGCCATGGTCAGCACAGAGCTTGCAAAGCATGTACAGAGATATACTGTAAAGGCTACCCTTATTTAGTTTAGTGTTTGGGCACCTCAGTGGCATTTATAAGAAAATGACATCTGTCCAAACTTAGTCAAAGGACAAGAAAAAAATCAGGGAGGCTGCCAGTACCCTCATCTCATCATCTATACCGCTTAATTATGTATTCAGGGTGATGGGGGGCCTGGAGCCTATCCCAGGAGACCTAGGGCACATGGCAGGGTACATAGGGTGCCAATTCCTCGCAGGGCACAGACACACACATACACTCACTCATTCACACACTACGGGCAATTTTTGGAACGCCAATTAGCTTAACCTACATGTCTTTGGACTGAAACCCACCAAGCACAGGGAGAACATGCAAACTCCATGCACACAGAGACGGGAATCGAGCCTGGCCGGGGATCGAACCCGGACCCTGACAAAGTGCTAACCACTACACCACCGTGCTGCCAGCTGCCAGTACCACAGAATATTAAATGAGCCCACAAGTTCTGGTTACTTCCTACATGTGAACAAATATCTCTTGTATTCTTTATGGCTGTGTGGTAGGGTAGAAAGAAGAACTCATCAAAGCCAGCCCATACCAAGTGGCAAAGTATGCTATGGTCTGATGTGACCAAAGTAAAGGTTTTGGGCAAAATTCTAACAGATATGTTTAACGCAAAAACAAGTCAACCTTTCACACAAAGATAACACACACAGTTAAGCATGGTGAAGTAGTTCTGTGCTTTCTCTTAGCACTATGAGATTTTTTTTTTAACTTTGGCTACCAACAGGGGAAATGAGTGGTACAAATATGTTTGTGTGATTTTTTCCTCCTAACATATTGTACTCCATCTGCACTGATCATGTCTCCCCTGGCACTTTGGATCAGTCCCATAGTCCCTTGACTAGCAAGCCCGTGGATAAATCACATGAGTGTAGTTGAGCAATTTTCCTTTTTTTTCTTCAAATTTTTGCTAACATGCATACATGTGCCGCAGCCATTAAAAGAACAAGATGGTCTTTTCTGGTAACCGTGAGCAAAAAAAAAAAAAAAAAGATAAAACACACACTTCTACAAGGTATGCATGAAAGTTGATGTTGAATGCAACTGTATGCAAGCTAGTTCGATACAAAAGGTGGCGGCGTCAGTGCAGTGCATAATTTCAATATTCAACTGCAGCCAGTGTCATTAATCAAAGCTTCACACTTTATATAATGAGTGTTACTGATCCACTCCTATCTCTTGCTACTGCTATTGGTACATCAATAAATTCCAGTCATTGTCCAGATATGCACCTCATTTACCAGCTGAGCTTTTTTTTTTTATCTTGATTTATTCAGGTTTCATATTTTCTAGTTTCTGAATTAGTGAATGTCTGTGTCCTATGTCTAAGTAGGAGGGGGTCCCCCCCCCCCAGAACAACAATTTTAATGCATAGCCATTTGGCTCTAAGTGATTGTGAGTTTTTGACTTTGCCTGATCAAATGCATTGTCTGGGACAGCCATGTCTGGGATAGCCACCCTCAAACACATGTGTTCATACATGTAATACAAAAGAACCAGATTCAGGTGCTCTCGTGATATTCGGATCATGTCTAATGCTTTCTCGTCTATTGTGTATAAGCAATTTGCTAATAAATTTGGAACGACCTGCCTATTCCACATCAATCACCCTGCATAGAGCTGATCACAAGCTCAATTCTGAACGTGGGCCATCTAAGTCAACACCTAGGATGAAATACAAGAGCTGCTGACAGGTTGAATTGGTCGAATCTTTTGCGGTCAGGATCTGGCATATTTTCAGTCCCATCAACTTTCTGATGTCTGCTTGAGGAAAGCGTCGTTGTCCTTGATTGATTCCTCCATTTATGTACATGATGTAGCAAAAAGTACATACAGACACCACGCATCACACCCATATGTGCTTCTTGAAAATCAAAAGTGCATTAATATACAGTCAGTCCCGTTTTACTGATATAATAAGCTCAGATCTGCTAGGGAGACTTTGCACTAAGTTTTGGAAAACAATTCGTTGTATTTGTGCCCATTCAGCCAAAAAAAAAGAAAATGTTTGTGAGGTTGGACACATGACAGAAAAGAAGGTGTAGTGTGCAGTTGGTGTTCCAGTTTTTCTAAAGTGGTTCTTCCACCACACACCATGTTACTTTGTGGACGGGGGCTACTACTGTATATAAAAGATGCAGTTAGACATTAGGTTGTGTAGCCACAGACTGGGTCAAATATGTGAATCTGTGCACTGCACTTTTCATGTCCTAGTCACTTATATGGTGGTTCACAAAATATGGTGATGCATTAGAGGTCCAGGTTATGGCTAACTATACCTATTAATAAAGCAGTTCACAAGCACATACTTCCTTCAACAAGAGCCACAAAATACAATGATTACAAAGAACAGCACTTAAATGGGAACCTGGTCAATTTTTCTATAAAGTTTATTCATGGATATGTCACAAAGAGACAAAAACCTATGAGTTTCATAACGAAAATGGCTGATGTTAACATATGAAATCCAAGATAAGAAAACTCTATTGCTTAAGTTCCTTTGGGGAAAAAATGAAAACAAAGGTCTTAATTAAATAACAAGTAATTAACTTATACATTTCTAAAACATGAGGTATACTTTTTGGCATTAAGACAAGTTTCAAAATCTGGATTTCCTATTTAACACAGGGAAACAGTAATGAACAGGTTATCCATTCTATAGACAAAAAAAAAACAAAAACGAGACAAACCATAAAGGAAATGAAGTCAGTGCATAGTGCATGCCACAGTCCCACACTAAAAATATGTTAATACAGTCTGGTAAATCATTTCAATGTGCTTCAATTTCTCAGACTAGTCAGACATTAAGATCCCCCCATATTCAATGAAAAAAATTAATTTTATACATTTGTTATGTAAATACCAATCTATACAGATCAACATGTTTATCCGAGACAAGACAACAAAAATAGCCACCAAACACTAAGGCGGTTAATTATTCAACCTGGGACATTAGGATTCTAGGAGGGGGGGAAAAACAAAAAAACATTTCTCTCTTTACATCAATAATAAATTAAAGGGGGAAAAAACCTGATGCCTTACATAGTATGTACATAGAAGATGTGCTATAAAGTGCAATAAAAGCTAAACGCAGAGGAACAGGTTTTGGGTTCTGCTCAGTCGAGTTGGGAAGATGCCAAGGCTGACTCTTTAGGCCCGGTCACAGATCACCGTCTCCATCACGAATGTGTTCTCAAAGTGACGGATGCTGCGACACTTCCTGGTATCTCTTTTTTCGATACCTAGAGAGAACACAAAGTCAGAATTTAAAGGGCTGCAGAGAATATGACTTAAACAAGGTTCTGTACAGAAATGGTGTCCATCAACCAAGAAATGACATATGAATCCACAGCAAAATATACCAAAAAAATTGTATTATAGTAAGTGGTTTACAAAAAAAAAATTTAATAAAAAAAAATTAAAAGAGAGTTGAACCCTCAGCATAATTCAATACTCATGGCTCATTTTAGACAAAGTATTTCAGGCCTACACAATCAGTACAAACGCTGTCTAGTCAAATGCGTCATTCTGTCACAACGATATAATCTGTGAAAAGAAGGAGAATCCCCAATAAGTCAAACTCCTACACCTCACTGACTGCATCACTTCCTCCTCCCGTGCAGTACCCTACTTGGAGCTGGTTGGCGTACACTCGGCTAGTGAATCATCCACACATGGATTAATCACACGGTGGATCACAGTATTAGTGCATCCCACGCATGCACGCGAGAACTACGTAGCACCAGCCTACACTAACATCAGCTCCAAGTGTCCTCCGCTGCCACTAGAGCGGAGGCAGACTATTCGTGACGTAGCACAAGTTGTAGGCCCATAAAATGAGAAGGTTTAAAGTTAGTCAACTTGAATGTTTCATTGTTTAAGCACCATTCTGTGAGTTCAATAGTCCCAAGTGGGCATTTGCCACATATTACATAATATAAGCCACTAAATAATAGCCTTCATTGTTAATTGTGCTTAAAATGCAATATATGTCAGGGTGTTGAATTCATCTTAAAAAGTATACAACTGGGATAAATGGTTATAGAATGGTAGTATAAACTAGCCATTAACAGGCGAGATAATAGAATAGGTGTCACAACAAAATTATGACAGGCAAATTAGGAAACGATAAAGTTGTGCAAGCAAGGCAGGCAAAGTTGGACTTACGTCTGCGAGAGTTGCGGCGTTTCAGCCGGAAAGTCTCTTTGCCATAACACAGACGGTGGATAAAGGGGCCAAGCTGACGCATGTTCTTCACACGGCCGGTCACCATCATCTCTTCCTGAACCATGTAGGTCTGAGGCAGGTACACTCCCCTCTGCACAATACACACAGCAATTAAGTACACAGAACAACTCTGTGTTTTGTTGAACAAACTCATTAAAAGGTTCATACATGTTTAAAATATAACTAGAATGGCCTAAAAGGCTGACCCAAATTGTTAGACCTAGAATTTGACCTCGATTTCCTTTCTTGCAAGTTTGGACCAAGTAAACTTGTTTTATTCACAAAACAGCATCCTTTTCTCCAAACCCCAGTGACATTTCACTTATCACAAAATGCCTATATAGGAGTATGATACAAGACGTGATAGAAGGGACAGAGTCATGGTAAGGCATTTACCTTGACATTAATAAGTAGCTCCCACAGGTTCCTGGGAGGCATGACAACAGTGGTGTTGAGCTCAACAACGTAGCACTTATCCAACGCAATGTCGTGATATGCTGTGAGGCCCTGTGTAGACAAGAGAGTGGGGGAAGAGACACAAATTACCAACAAATAAACAAAAGTAACTAATTCCTCTCTTCATGTCCTACCAATTAAAAGAGAAAGCACAAATTGATAAAATACAAAAAACCAGGAGATTCTTCTTCTTACTCTGTGGAAGTCGTGAACGATGTCAGCTGGATCACTTCCTCCAAAGTTGGGCACAGGAACACTGATGTGCTCATAGTTTTCCTCCAAGTAGATGCCAACATTCTCTTGCAGCTCCTGTCTCCCTAGCAACGGCGCGTACAGGGAGTCTTCATACATCACCCGACAGTGGAACAGGCTGTCCTCTGGGATCTGTGTAAAGAGCAAAATTGGAACATGTCTTAAAAGAGACACACACATACACACACACAAAAAAAGCACAAAGGACAAGATAGAAGCCATGGCTAATGAATGAGGAAGGGAGTGAAAAATTAAAGAGGATGACTGACAGGGCATATTACTCAGACACAAAATGTGGCCTAGATTTTGCTTTTCTTTGTCTTATCTGCACAACGAAAGCTTTTTCAGACAGTCCTACTATCTGACAGGTACAATTTACAGCACTATACATAAATTATACATTATATGATTCTTTGCTCATGTCTCACCTGAGTGTTGACGTAGTAGCGATACACATAGACTGACAGCATGATCAGGCCAGACACGAAGATCACCAGGCCAGGGATCAGACACCAGAGGTAATTTACTGAAGACTTCTTAGGCCTCACAGGCAGGACCAAATCATCAGTCTAAAAGAAAATAGAACCCATTAGACGATTTTGCCCGAGTAGCAAGATCTTTAGATTTGAACAAAAGCCCTATACCCTAAAAGGACATGTTTTGGTGAACCTGAGCTCATGTAACTTTACAGCGATTCTGAGGAGTGTGACCGTTTAAAGACTTTGTTGTTTGTGACTGCAGTTTTTAAACTCTGACCATAGCCATTTGTGATTTTATACACATCACGGCTCATGCTTATGACTCCGCAATCTCGGGACCATGATTAGACCATGATGACGCCTCTCTAGCAACTAATCAGATAAACCCTAGTAGCACGTATTCTCTCTTTCTGTAATACCACTTTGTGAATGCCAAGGAAGGAATTAGTCACGCTACATCTCAAGGAGTCAGGAGGTGTGAACGCCTACAGTCTCTCAGACCAGCCTGCCAAGGACGCCATTCTGGCTTCAGCCCACGCTGACTGTACTCACCATGGCAATGCTGTAGCAAGTCCACCAGACCTGCTGACAGAGCAAATGCGTGACGCAGCTGCTTTTTTTTTAAGTCACATACTGTACTTTATAGTTTAAATCGGTATAGACCTTTCAGTGCAGCAGACAGGGCACTGGAGATACTAGTTTAAGGATATTCTGCATGGGCATGAGTACGATATTGCTTCTGCTTCTGATTATTCATTTAATGCATTTGAATCCTAAATGTCTATTTTTAAATCATATAGGGAACACATTTAATGTCCTGGATTTTTGACAATAATGAGAATATGTTATGAATACAGGATCATATTAGTTCTTATTTATCTTGTATTTGTATCTTGGCATCCTAAACATTCTGAACAAATTACACTAAATAGTCCATTTCACTTAAGTGCATTTATTCATAATAGGTGATGTCTGTATTAGAAAAACAAACCAAACAAAAAAAATGAGTGTCAAGCCAATTCCATTATGACATCACAAGCTTCTTCAGCAGCACTCTCATTCTCATCGTAATTTGAGCTACTCGAACCTAATTAATTAAATTAATTAATCGTCTAAATTGTATGTAATTTGGTAAAAATCTTACAATCCAAATTAATTTTAAAATGCAGATCAGAATAAAATGCGACCTCTTAATATAATGTACTTTTAGTAAGGCAGATGAAAATAATAATAATTCTTTTTGCACGTCACCCTACACCGCTTTGTCCATACTAACAGTGATGCAATGCCAGACTCGGCAGTGCTCTGAGGAATCTGGTTTATTCCCCTTAAAGCTAAATAATGATAAAACCCAGAATTATTATTATTAATTTATTTTGTACACTGCAAATAAGGTCCATAAACACTACCAACCTTCCCACCCTATTATAACAGCCTTTATGACGTCATTAGCATAGAATCGTAATTATGCTTCAAGTGGGGGGTTAAATCCTATAATTCCCCCAATATTTTAAATACCTTTTAAAAGTTTTTAGTTAGAGAAATTAACTAAAAACGATGTAAAAAAAACATCCTTTTAATCAGTTTACACTTGGATCAAATCAATCTTGTTTTTATTAAAACAATAATTAAAATTTACTTTTAAAGAACAAACAAAAAAACTCACTTGAGAATAAGACATGATAATCTCTTCTTTCTCTCCATCCCTCTGCTTTTCAGGCTTCTGCACAGACACGGGTTGAAATGAGATCTTCACCATTCTCTCTTCTGTTCTGTCCTGTCCTATTCTCTAGCTCGCGGGTCTTAGTGTGAGCGCGCTCAGGCGAGGAGCTGATGCACCACAAAGGCAGCGATGCGCTTGATGTGAGACGCTGAACTGCGCGCGCACTTAAAGGGAATTCCCGACTTCCGGTCTGCTTCAAAGTAAGAGTCGTCCAATCAACGCACGCCGGTTATAAATAACAACGCCTATAAATATCGATTTATAGAAAGACAGCGAAGAAGTTAGTTCAAGAAGTATTAAAAAGTAGACAGAGTTAAGTAAAAACTGGCTTAACTTCTTATGCTGGACTAAATAAGTTGGTTGATATCATTTATTTAAAAAACTAGAGAGAGAAAATGAATCATAATTTTACTATTTAAAGAAATTATAAGGAATAAGCAGCATGGTGGCTTAGTGGTTAGCACTGTCGCCTTGCACCTCCAGGGTCCAGGTTCCTCCAAATGCCCAAAGACATGCAGATTAGGCTAATTGGCATTTCCAAATTGCTTGCAGTGTGAAAATCTGTGGTCGTAAAAATGTGTATGTGTTTTCTTTTCAGTCTGGTTCCTCGCAAGGTTTCTTTATATTGCACTTTCAAAGGGTTTTTCCTTTCTGACCATTTTTTATACATAATTTTTGCACACATTTTATACACATTTCTCAATTTTTTTTATTCCTCACCATTTTTTATACATAATTTTCGCACACATTTCATACACATTTCTCAATTTTGTTTCTGTAAAACAGTTTTGCAACAATGACCATTGCTAAAAGTGATAAATAATTTAAAGAATTTAAAGGAATATAATTATTTTTGCATATACTTCAGGACTTAGAAACAGAGTGATTGCACAGTAACTTATGGGAGCTACATTGTTACAAGTGTTAAAAACTAAATGTTAAAAACTAACCTTAACTTTGATACTTAATGTACTGGAACTCCAAAGCCAAGATGTGGATGTCTGATATCTACGGATGTTTTTATTTTTAAGAATGTTTAAGAATTAAATTCAACAATCATTTACAAAAATTTTAATAAGATGAAAAAAAAAAAAACCTGAACAATTTTCCCAATTTCTAAAAACAAAGAAATTATATTTGTTTGAGCTAGACCAGAAAAAAAATTTTCTTTTTCTTTTTAATGAAGAAAATTAATAGCCATTCAAGTTTAATATTTTTATTTCACATAATGTTTCTCAGTGAGAACATGTACAGGGCCTAATAGTTTCTGAGAACACCCTTCGACTCAGGACATTCTTTCACATGACAAATGTGTTTTCAAAATGTCTAAAATGTGAGCTACATACCTTACTGCTGCTGCCAGATGGGATGACAAAGTGTGTTTCTGACACCCTCAGGATACCAAAACTGCCTGACCATTCCTGGTGCTCTGCTTGTGCTTGGAACTCTGCTACTGGGGATGATTCCATGTGGATATTCTAAAAAATTGCACTCTATGCCAAACACTCACCCATTTTTCAATGGATAACATTTTGTAGACTTGTACACAGAAACTTCATAACAGACCTTGCTCAGTAGATATTTCTACTGAACATTTTTTCAAAATACTCAGTACTCTTCACCATGTAGTATAAAATGGGAAAGAGTAATGATTTATAATATCTACTTTCCAGTTTGACTCATAAAGGTGCTTTTTGAAAATGTCTACAGCAGAAGGTTCTGTAAACATAAATCTGAATTCAATTGGTTTAGGAATACTCTGCATTAAGTGTCTTGTATCATATGACCTTTAATATAATAAAAACACCATAGAGTTGTTGACTGGGTATTTTATTAAATTTATTACAGGACATTGGTGGTTCAGCATCTCACCTACCATGTGGAAGGCTCTAGTTCGATTCCCAGCAAATGCCCAAACCCAGCCACTTGATACAGACTGTGCTTAGTCTTAGTGCTTAGGAAACTGGAGTAAACCCACCAAGCACGATGAGAGGAGGTGGAGGTGCGAGGCGATGGTTTACTCCTCATGCACAAGAGCAATTTGGCAACCCTTTATATATTATAAATTAAAGAACATGAATATAAATTTTATGCATTGAGAGTACTTACTTGTATTTATTATTATGATATAACCATCAAACAAGTTACTTCCTATTATCACATAGACTATAACAGCTCTCTCTCTCTCTCTCTCTCTCACACACACTCTCTTTGAAATTAGAAAAAAAAACATAATAATATAAACTTTGCAGCCAGTACTATTATAAAATTTAATTAACCACTTAAGTTTAATCAACACTTTCTGACTAGAGTGGCACCGTTGCATAATGTTTAGAAGTGTGGCCTTGCACCTCCAGGGTCCGGGTTTGAATCCTGCCACAGGTCTTGGCGGGCTTCCTCTGGGTGCTCCGGTTTCCTCCCACAGTTCAAAGCATATTAGGTTAAATGATTTGTCTAAATTGTGTGTGTGCGCACTGGGATGGATTGACACTCACCACCTCTTGCCCTAACTCTCCTGGGATTGGCTCTATGCCGAGCAACCCTGTATACAGGATAAAGTAGTATATGAGTGAGAGAACACACTCTGACCAGACAAATTCAAGAATCATTCAATTTTCAATTCAATTTTATTCATCATGAAGTTGTGCAAACTATATTTTACAAAAGTGCTAGATATAATAATAATAATAATAATAATAATAATAATAATAATAATAATAGGCCTTATGGAACGTGATTACAATTGTGCTCATCTTACCTTAGAAGCTGCTGTGCGGTCACGAGGGCTTTTAAGTTGAAATGCTCCTGAAATGGCTGTGCCTTCCGACGCTTATTTTAGGCTTTTACGGTGAACGACGCACTCAGATTTGCATCAGCCCTCCGGAAGTCAAAAAATAACCTGACATGGCACTCTACTTATATGGAGTTATTATAATTTATGACAACGCTTTGACGGTGTGTGGGAATCCGGGATCCTTAATCATTCATTTCATCAGAAAATTGAGCCTTTGAACACAGTATATGAGTTTAATGGTGGAGTAATTACCCTTATTTATTGGATGTGCTCGAGAATTAAACCTTCTACTACTTGCCATAATAAAACGTGATGTCTAAAGGAACCAAATATAAATATATAAAACATGAGACTAAATCAAAGACTAAAAATCACAAAAACAGAATTTCAACCAAGCACCGGATTTCCTTTGACAATCGGTTTACGTTAAACTTCCATTACAGTGTGCCTGTAATAATGGCCTGTAGTTCCCCTGGCCCTGAGATTGAGGACCCCTGGTCTACCACATAGAGGTTATACATGACTAGATTTTATATTTTATATATCATTGATGTCATATGTACCTGTGATTTTTCTAAATCATTTTGGAATAAACGTTTTCTATGATATTTAAAAGATGGAATTGTCATTGTGCTTGAGTCCAAACCCACACACGCTACTCTCATGCTAAATAGTGAACAGTATATTACGGTAGATTTGTGTACGTGGATGTATACAACATGAAAGTTAAATTGTCATAAATTAAGCAACACGTGTTAATCACTCTGTTTAACGAATTACGTCAGCATAATAATTAGGCTTCTTACATCATGGCCTCGTTGTCGTCTGTGTAAAAATAGGCTGTCCTCGAAAGCTGTGGAACTGGCACAATTGATGTGGAAACACACACGGAGTGTCCAGCAGAGGGAGACATTTTCGTTATTTACTAAGTAAGTAAGTAAATAAGCAGATTAATAAATAAATACAGAAGTCTGATTATCATCTAGATAAAAAGCGCGTTAAATCATAATGAATTTATACCAGTTGAAATACAATTTTTATTAATAAACCTAATTGCATTACATGTAAGCAATCAATTATAGGTAAACAGGAGGATGGCACATTAAAGGCGATGAACAGGTAATATCTTAATTTTTTATGAACTGGGGTTTATTTATGGTCTGATCATTTAGAAATTCTTTTATTGCAGATATTTATATCTGTCTATTAATTACCAACCTATTTTAACGGTTTAAAAACCATCACGTTAACTTCCTCTGATTATTATTATTATTATTAGTAGTAGTAGTAGTAGGTTGTTGTGGTGGTATGACTGAACAGAGCGCAGATCTGGGACAGGGAAATCGAAGCGTTCCCCTCAACTACACACTCCTCAGGGTGGGTTGGTTTTCGAAAGCGAGACAAAGGGCCTGCAGTTGATTGGCTCTCTTTGTGCGCGAGCTCGCCGTCAGTTCTCTCGCGCACTCCACGCTCCATTCACATGTAAATCAGGCTCCATAAATGCACCCCTTAGTTGCCCGCTCTAGCACAATACCCGCCTCGCTTGTTAGCGCCGTGTGTAGACCTTTGTTTCAGACTGCGCTCGCCGGCCATCTGCCTTCCATTCAGAAGCCGTAACGGCGCTGTGTGGTTGTTTGGAGCGCGCGCTCTCTCTCTCTCGGATATCTGCACCACAGAAACATGGCCCCTGCCTCCCGCAACGGCAAGAGTGAGGATGACTATTATGGGATCAAAGGAGACAGAAAGGTACGAACTGTTCTGTGTGATCTTGCCATCGTTCCCGTCTTTGCTAGTGTTTGCAGCGATGCTTAATGCTATATGTAATGTTACATGTGTGCAGACGAGAAAGCCGCTTGTGGAGAAGAAGAGGCGCGCCCGGATTAATGAAAGTTTGCAGGAGCTGCGCTTGCTTGTGACCGACTCAGACGTAAGTCGCGCTAATCACTTGTCCAACTTTAACGCCTACACATACACATGACAGCTCGTTTTCTGCAAAACCAGGGCGAACAATTAGCCAGCTTTAACACTCTTTGTGTATCTATAGGCGCAGACAAAGATGGAGAACGCAGAAGTCCTGGAAATGACCGTGAAGCACGTGGAAAGTATTCTTCAAAACAGAGCGAAAGGTGAGTTAGGTGTGCCAAGTCTTTACTCAGAACCTTACATGGATCAGCTTTGGGATCAAGCCACTCATGTGTTTGTCTTTCCTTCAGCAGCTGACAGCATGAACCGTGAGGCGAGTGAGCGCTTCACCGCCGGTTATATCCAGTGCATGCATGAAGTGCACACGTTCGTGTCCAGCTGTCCCGGCATCGACGCCACAATTGCAGCGGACCTGCTCAACCATCTGCTGGAGTGTATGCCTCTGAACGACGAAGATCGCTTCCAGGATTTGCTTTCTGATTTGATGGGAGATTGTGGGCCCGGTGGAGCTTGGTCGGGCGACGGGGTGTACTCTGTGCTGTCCCCACGCGAAGGAGGCGCCTCCGGCAGACCCTCAGACCTCTCGCCGTCCCCGTCCAGCACATCAAGCGACGACCTGTGCTCGGACATTGACGAGACCGACACCGAGCACAGTCACGTGGACAGCCGGGACGCTCAGGACAACGTGCCCACTGTGTTCTACTCTAAATCTGTATGGAGGCCCTGGTAGACCCGGACAGATCCGTAGCAGTGAGACGTATGCAACAGAACCTGTGTAGCTGTTAGGTATAATGTTAGTTCAGAGCAACTGGACATTTTAGCTGCGAACGAGAAGTGTGTGTAACAGTTCTGAAAAGCTCTTCATGGTGAAACAGCCGCTCGTCAACCTAATAATAACACTGCAACATCAGCATCTTTGTAGCGTATTTAAGTGTTTTTGTTTTGTATAAGTAAATAAATAAATAAATAAATTAAGGCAAGACTGTTCTGATGAGTATTTCTAGGAAGTGCTTATCTGTATTTTATTATTGTAGACAAAAAATGTAAATATTTCATTGTTTCTGTAGATATATTGATGACATGCTTTTTCTTCATTAAAAACATTTCTTCTTTTATAATGTATTCATTTGTATTTGTCTTGTGGGATAAAATGTAAAAAGTGTTCAGTTTTCACTGTGGTAAACTACTAAGGCAGGGATGCCTCATAACAGACATGTGGTATAATTACATATAATTACACGTCATCCTACTTCACACACTAGCTGGCCACTATTGAATTTCATGAGTAGAATTCTTAAACATAAAAAAAATTAACAATTGAAATAAGCAGAGGTCAAGAGCACAGGGGGCATCGTTCCCACACTTTGCTTATGCAGGTTTAAGGTGAGAAAGTACTCTTTGGAGTGTGTAGGAAACCCCACACCTCTGATGGTCGGTAATCCAGAGCTGACAATCCCAGCTGTCATTCTTTCAAAGCCTTTTGTGTCTTGGCTGGTTCACACATTATAAAGTGATGTGGTTGTGGATATTACAGGGTTACAATTAATAGACGTACACTAATACACCAACTTAACAGCATCCGTGGAAGCATTATTTGGGCTATGACAAACTCCTGTAGGAAAAAAAAATGTTAAAAAGCTCTTCAGCAAAGTCACTTCGATTGTTTAGATACTTTTTACTACCTTTTTATTATTATTATTTTAGATTTCTTTATACATTTTGTCCGTTTATATCATACATTTTAACAGCACAGAAGTCCTATAAGACCAAGGATTTAATTTAACTTTTAATCACTGTCTAAATAGGTCTGTGAAAAAGATTGAGAGAGTTAAACAAGACATGGTCGTTCGCTCCCTTGTTGTTATTATACGGGTTAATAGACACGTGAAATAAGCCACGTCCAGGGTAGATGTATTACACTGATGTACAGCTAAGTAACAATCTGGCATGATCAAATGTTTAAATGAATATCATTCTCTAACCATAGATTTGCAAATGATCTTAGATACAGTACTTTTTCAGTACTGTTCAGTTTAGTGGCATGACTGATATGACAGATAAAATGGACAGTAACTCTAAGTCATTCTCACCCGATGACGACATAGCACTGCTGTCATAATTCTTGGTCCCTAAATATTGATATGGGCTTAATACCAAGTAGTGTATGATAGTGAAGAACTTATAGCATACCCTCTTCTCATATTCTTTGGGTAATAGTTTGTATTTTGCTTTATCCTCTGGTCAGTGTGGAATTAAAAAAAACAACGTATTAACCATTTTCCCCCCAATCCACATTAGAAACTTGGCGGACTGTTGTCAGCTTGTAAGGTATAGCTGCTCCTCTGATCAGGCGGATTATAGTGGCGTCTGCGAGGTGTCGACTTTAGTGTCGTCCGGACTCTTTAACACCTCGTCCTCAAATTGGCTGCAGAGGTGTGAACGACTGTCAGGTCGCTTTCATCAAAGGCAGTCGCATCCTCTTCACGTCGCGTCCAGTTTCTGCGCCCTCAGCGACCCTTAAAGGGCCACTAAAACACAAGAGAGGCTGTACACCGGAAAACTGCTGTAATAAAAACGAGCAGGAAATGCCGTCTGAGGCAGAAATAAAAGAGCATTTTGAGCATATGGCACCGAAACGGCTCCAGTTACACACACGCGGTTCCAACGGTCACCTCAGCGTCCGATTTAATCACATTCAGAGATTCTTATGTCCATAGTAAACGCACGTTTGAACAAGACAAATAACCTTTTATTATTTGTTCGTCATTTTCTATAATTTAAATCCCTTAATAGCTTGTCTCCTGATAGTTTTGTTGTTGTGTGCTGTCCTGTATGTCTCATTCTTTTTCATTGGATTTCCATTTGTGAATTGAACCTCTTTTGCCTTTTCAAAACTCTATGTAAATTAAAAATGCACAAAAATCAAACTCAAATCAAGATTTATTTCCTAAAAATATCACTTTATTATTATTTTTTAACAAAGAATGCCTATATAACATCTTACACAAAATACCTTTTGTATAGCCAACAATAAACTGTATTTGATTGTGCAAACCTTCCTAACTGAAGCTGAAAAAAAATATATATATTTCAATTAATAAATCTTACCCCCCACCCTCCAAAAAAGGAAAGAAAAGGACTTTGGTGGCTCATATTGTAAAAAGGTGCTTTTAAGGGTATTTCATAAAAATAAAAAGCATAATTAATTTATGGTGAATTAAATATTAATATATTAATTGGTGATTAATTGAATATGAATATATTCAATTCCAACTTACTAGAGTAACAAGCTGTTTCGGACATATCCAAAGTCAAAACTTTTTTTTTTTTTTTTACTATATACTTAATAACTCAATGTCTCTTTCCTAGGAAGAAAAAAATAACTTTTAGTGACTCATGTACCACAGTTCTCTTTGAACAGATATGTCCATAATATTTGCTAAGTTACTAGCTTATACAATAACTTATATAAAACACTGTATATTAAACAATTTTCATTGCACTGGTTTTGGAACTCTCAGGTTCAGGGTTTAATGAGGCAGTATGAAGCTTGGTCTTTAGTATTTAGCTGGATAGTTTTATCTTTTTATCTTATCTCGTTTTTCTGATTTATATACGTGTACTTGCTGATGATGAGATATGATATGCATTTGCTGTTATTTGTTAAAATTAAAACTAATTCTCATAGCCTTTTCCAGCAGAAATGCTTCTTGACCTCTGTTTCACATACAAGTTACTACAGTCATAATTGAGGTATTCAAGACTTGGAGTCTAAAATTATATAACACAAAATGTGTGGTTTTCAAGATCCACATAAATATCTTAAAATAGTAACCATTTACAGGAGAAACTGAAAGAAAAACAAACAAATAAACAGAAAATCTTTCTGTCACAAGGACATTGTCTTAAAGAGACTATGAATCTCACTGACAGACATCTCGACTTCACACACGCACATGCGCATGTGTATACCGATATGCACGTGTATACCCCCTTCACTCACACACACACACACACACACACACACACACACACACACACACACACACACACACACACACACAAGCGAACTCCATAACACTCCTCCTAACATATAATATATGGCATAATCTATGGCATTTTTTACATGTACACAAACTTCCTGTCCCAGATCAGCACTCTTTGTGTGTGTGTGTGTGTGTGTGTGTGTGTGTGTGTGTATGTGTGTGTGTATAATTATACAGTATATACAAGCTCTTCATTGCGTCTGGTCATGAGAGGAGGCTGTGACGACACTGACTTCAGATTCCCCCATGTGCAGGTCTGGGAGCTCTTCCTCCACCACTGTCTCTGTGACTCCTTTACAGCCAACACACGCCTTCACAACATGCAACAGATAAACACTTATATTAGCTCTATTCTTACAGGAATTACAGAACATGTACTGGATATCAGGCTGAAAAGTTTTAATCACATGAAATAATATTACTACATCTGATAAAAAAAAATGACATCAGAGATTATTGCCTTAGCGTCGCTAATGTATACGTTTCACACATACGTATCAGAAAAAATAAGTTTATATTTGTTTCGCTGCCAGGTGGTGTGAAAGAAACATCACCCAGCAATTGGAAGTACAATTTGCTGTAGAAATGTTAACATGTATTACATATTTACAACTAAATGCTATATGTTTCTTAAACATAGAATATACATAATTATTATAATGCTTCATTGATTTATTTGTCAGTCATCAGTGACAATAATGTTTATCTAGCCAACAAAACTTATATTGAAACAAACATGAGATCATTTAATTGCTAACGTGTAGTCCTAATTTTGGAGTTTTGGGTTAAAATGTAAGCATTTTCCAAATTAAGATTTTCATCTTTCAACTTTCCTAAGTCAGACTAAAGAAATAACAATATACAAAAAATAAATAAAGTACCAGAACTACTTGGCCACTTGCATGACTGTGAATAGTATTTTAAGCTTAGTTAAATGCAATACACTGATCAGCCATAACATGAAAACCATCTGCTTAATTAATTTTGTGTAGGTCACCCTTGTGCTGCCAAAACCTGTTGAGTCTTGGACTGCACAATACCTCTAAATGTGTGTTCTGGTATCTGAAATAGAAGTTGGCAATCAATCCTTTAGGTTTTGTAAGTCCATTACATCCCAAAAGTGCTCAATCGGATTGAGATCTGGGGAAACTGGACTTGAACTCTGTCATGTTCCTACATATCTAACTACTGAAAATGGTTCCACTTAGAAGCCATGAAGATGGTTTTAGTCCACATTCAATACAGAGATATTTTTGCTATGGTAGCTTATGACTGCAGTTGCTCTGACTGAAAGTGCCTGGAACAGTTGTGCACTCGAGTCTCCATCAGTTGACAGTCTGGTAACCACAACAAACTTCATGTTAACTACAACTATACAATTGCACATTTGACTTCATAACATGGTTTGACTGCATAGCACATAGGGCAGTTACAGAAGTTAATTATGTTTGGGTGCGCTATGCACATCACCCAAATGAGAATAGGTTTCCTTTTGTGTCTGATTATTTTTATTAAGCTGTTTTGTGACAATACCTATGGTTAAAAATGCTATATAAATAAAACTGAACTGAATTCTCATATGCCCACTGTAGATGATTTCATTGGGACACAGGGGTCAGCATGGGCATTCAGACTGGTCTGAGGTTATATAGCCCTATACACAGAAACCTTTCTATCATAGCGAGAATGAGAACAGCAACTTGTTCTATAGTAACTGTTCTGTGGGATAATAATTTTTCTATGACCAGATTTGCTATTATTGCCACCCTACATGCATCAGTGACCCTGACCCTTCCTTTAACTAATTTTGATAGGTACTAACCCCATGAGCAGGAGAACCCCACAAGACCTTGTTGTTCTGTCCGAGGCCTTTGTGACGTTGCTCAGATCACTTGTGTTTGTCTACTTTCCCTGCTTACAATGCATAAACTTTGAAAACTGTTTATTTGACATATTATTAATATATCCCACCAATTCATAGGTGCCATTGTAACGAGATAATCAGTGTTAATTTCCTTCACCTGTCAGAGGTTTTAATGTTATGGCTCACCGCTCTATATTGGCTTTACATTTTCTCACTTAGCTGACACTTTTTGGGCTAGATGTAAAATGCCTATCTGGTCTTGTATGTGAAGTGCTTTTTCTTTGAGTTCACCTCAATGTTAATGGCTTTTGGTAGACCGCCTCCTCTCACCCAGGGGTGAACCTCAGCCAGCTCCCTCTTCTGCTCTTCAGAAAACCGTGGCTGACTCTTCTGCATCTGCCTCAGTTTCTCCAAGTCGTCTCTTAACACTTGCTGAATATCACTAAAGAGAAATGAACACCCGTAAAAAAATGTTATTCTAAACAAATGATAAAAAAAAAATCATAATAATATTTGATCGTCTGTTTCCACCTTTAGAGAGCTGAAAGCAGGAAAAGGGAAACTGAAATGCATACCAACCAACTGATGGTTAAATTGTAATATTATTAACCCTGTGGATCCATATGAACACTTTGAGAAGAATAATGCTCTAGTTACAATATCTCCTCTTACATCATCATAAACACCTTCAAATAAACATACTATATTTACTTAAGAGCACTTTATTTTGTACACCTTGCTATTCTCTACCATTGACCTTTTCTTGCTTATAGGTAAAATGCTAAATTACACTTGCAATGTTATACAGTATCTATCATAAGTCTGTAATATCCTAATGTGATCGTTATTTATTCTTATTTCCTTGTCCTTCTCTTGCCCTCCGTGCTTTTTTAGAACACTTTACAGGGATCATTAATGCTGACTTTATGAATGGGGACAAGACACAGGTTATGTTTACACGCACTCACCGAGAGGGCAATTGGTACGTCATCATTACAGTCTTGTCCAAGTTGGCAGCGTGGAGCCAGAGAGGATCTTGCAGCGCATATTTGATCAAACTCTCACTCTCTTCTAACTCCAAGGGCCCTGAAACGCCACCTCCTGGTCTCTTGGCTTTATGGGACTTCTGTGAAGAGTCCACGCTGCCAAAGTAATTACTGCTGTTATTGCTGGTACGACTGCTCCCTGTGTAAGATACAGAAAAAAAAAGAGTATGAGCGAGAGAGAGAGAAGGGTGATGGAACCCACTGCAAAACATGTCAATAACTGTTACATTAAAATAAGTAGGCACTAAAATTTCTGTCCATATGAAAATTATAAGCTTTCACACTGGGGTAGTCCTACAGTCTTATTGCAAATGAAGACAAATATAACAGAATATATCAAAGTAATAGGCAAGTCCCCATGCTAGCCTATTTACACATCTACAATTAAAAATGAAGTTGATTTGTTCACCTCAACTTGCAGAATCAGTCATTTGTGCTGAGGTAAAATTAAATTTATCTAAGACAAAACATATTTCTAACCCCTGTTGTGTTACAGGGATCTCTTCCGTGCACATGCACACTAGAAAATGCAGGAACCTCCTATTTGCTTCTAGTGTCATGAAAACAGCAAATGGACATGCATACCAGTCCCACTAGCAGATCCACCACTTCCACAAGCTGACATGCCACAGCCATTAAAAGCAGACCCCATGGACCCGGATGTGGCTGACCCGGTGCCAGAGCGAGAGTCCTCCAGCATGAGGATATCCAACAGATCACTGGATGAAGAGAAAGCATCACAGTGGCGCCCATCATCCGCATCTTCCTGCAAAACAACACATGCAAGAAAAGAAAATCATATTTTAAGTTGCTTGCTAACTCATTGGTCTTTTTTAGTCATCCTAATATAAGTTCTAAACAGGTCATGTTTAAAAAACAAAAAAAACTATTCGAAACTAACTGTACCAAGTTGTTGAAAAATATTTATAATGCTGTATAAGTGCAAATGTTTGCATATGTGTAACCACATTTTGGTGCAAAGGTGATCTGTGCAGAGCAAATAACATGAACACTTACTGCACAGTATCAAATTGGGTTTGGTGATACCCATAAAATGGGTATGGAAAAATTCATAAAGCTTTATCAGCGAGTCTGGGAATTAAGCGGACCATAATATTTGAATAAAACACCTGCAAAAATTCATAAATTCAGTTTAATTGTTTTGTGCATAAAGCAAAAATGATCACATCATACTAATTGTCAATTAACCTTCAGAAAGAGCTGTCATAGTGCTATTAATATCTAGGGGCAAATACTTTTTTTATTCATTCCTTTTCATGGACTGTTTTTCATCCATGGGAAAAATAATAACAACAATAATGCCATCTGGTGGAGAAAGAAAGCAAAAGCAAGAGAAAACAGAAAAGACAAGCTAAAAAAACTCAGGCCCATACTGGCTCTTTGTCTGTGTTGGTCTGCATGCCAGTGTTCGCTCCTTTCTCCACTGCAGCGCTGCCCTGAGTACCAGTAGAGGTTGCCGTGGTTTCCTGTCTTTCATTGGAGCGCTGGCTCTCCTCCAGCTGCAAAAGGTTGAGCTGCAGTGGCGAGCTGCACCGTGACTGGAACAAAGGTGGAGATGACTGGTCCCGTCCACCCAATGATTGAGGGGTGGCGCTTCGAGAAGGCTCTTCTCTTGTTTCTGGCTCTGTGGGCTTGGGTTGCTTGTCCAGCATCGTGAAAGGGAATGGCTGGGCTGGGAAAGGGTTTTGCGGGGTGAACTGATTCTGTACAGGAAATGTCGTTTGGGGTTGGAATGGAACCTGAGTCGGTGGGAACAAAGCCTGTAAGAGAGTAAAAATATAAATATACTGTCGTTCCAAGGCTAAAAAAATTACATTATAAATGTAAAAATATTAAACGCAAAAAAGGTAAGTGAACAGCTGAAGGTCACCTGCTCAGGGTAGAAAGTCTGGCGTGGGGCACTTCCTAGCTGTGGGAACATGTAGTTAGGCAGAACAAGTGCCACCATGGGTGTAACAAGGGGGGCAGGGAATTGGGGCTGCATGGGTGGCATGGGGAAGCGTGGATTCTGGGTACACTGGTTGTCCCCAAACCCTGATTGTGGAGCATCCACCCTGGGTGGAATAGTATTGGTCCCTGGGTAGACCTGGAGGGGATACGCAGGCACAACAGCTGGGTATGCGATTGGAAAAGCAGACTGTGAGGTGTCTGAAGGAGACCACGAAGTCTGGTTCAGTCCTCGCAGTTCTTGCCTGAACAGTTGCCTTCGATGTGAGATGGTGCTGTCAGATGATTCATTCTGTTTGACGCGCTTTGATTTGGACTTTCTGTTGCGGCCCCCACGGCCAGGGGCGGGTTCTGCTCTCCCGCCCTGCTTACCAAATGGAGAAGGTCCGGCTGTGCAAAGAGAGAAGGGAAGAGAAAGAGAGAAATGTATAATGTATACACAACTCATTCACAGGGACATGCAAGGCAGACATGACGCATAATTTAATAAACAGATTTCTAATAATGTGCAAAACATGCTGCTATTTAAAAAACAACTATAATATTAGATTTCTTAATCACAGCCTTATCTGGTATAAGCTGGCAAATTGCTAGAGTGTAAGTAGAATAAACCTGTTTACAGACATACTATTATTATAAAAAAAAAATTTAAATTGGACATAATTCTGGTCATCACTATGGCCTCGGACCTTCATAATTGACGGCTCGAGCTCCGTCATCAGGTCTGTGTACGCAGAGTTTATGCTTCCTCCCTATGCTTTCTGGATTTCCTTCAGGTACTCTGGTATCCTCCCAAACTCTACAGACATGCAAATTAGCCTAATTGGTGTTTCCAAATTGCCTGTTGAGTGTGAGTGAACATGTGAGTGTATGCTTGTGCCCTAAGATGGACTGACATCCTATTCAGGGTGTACCTGCCTTGTGCCCCGAGTCCCCTGACCCTGTACCAACAATGGAAATTATTCTCATAATAAAGAGTAGGACCACTCAAGTCATGGACTCATGATGGAGATGGAGAATTATGGAGATCAGAGTTTTCCGACGAAGTAGCTACTTAATCTTAGAAAGAGTAACTCACTTTTCAGCAATGTGTAACATGCTGTAACCACCCACATTTAATTTAATTGTTTTTAACTTTCCTCAAAAATTTCACAGATTATGAGTTCACTTCTAGTAGTAGGATCTTAGCCCATATTTGAATCTTCATTCCTTTCCTCAGGCTATATTTAGAAAAAAAAAAAAGTGTCGCCAAACTAACAGCCAACATGTTGAGTCAGGGCTTACGCTACCAGGGTGGCACTTCACCTACTCCCACTCTTTCGTTGGTACACGGGATCGGAATGTACTTATTTGGGCTTCAGTCAAAGAATGACTCTCTCATGCAATAAATTAATGAGCTCTGTTAAAATCCGCTTTGCTGACTGAAAATCGCAGTGACGTTCTATACAGTGTTTGACACTTCTGTTTATTTTCAGCTCAGCTGACAGATTTCCGAGCTGAAATTTTTCCCTCGGTAAATGATTCCAAACTAGGGTTTACTGTCACCGGATGACAACTGAAAAAAAGACGAAATTGTCGAAATCCTTGCTCACCATCGGTGGCTTGTCCTTTCTGCTTCTCCAGGTAGTCTGCTTTGAAAGTGTGAACCCCTCTTAGCTCCTTGAATCGGTTGAGAAAGGCTTGCTCTTCCTTTTGTGTGTGTGCGGCCAGCACCTGCTTGGTCAGGCCGAGTTTCTTGTACACTTCTCTTTCCTGGCTCGGCGGTGTAACCGTGGCAGGTGGAGTGGCTGGGGTGGGTGTGCCTTCTGCTGTGTCTCCCGCACTAGGACCATCCTCGATAATTTCTGCGTGAGAAAAACAGAAGGAAATTCATATAGGATATTCATTCACTGTATAATGCAGATTTGTTCATTTAGTGCGCAATAATAAATAAACTGTATTTCTGCAGTTCTTTTACTGTGAAATATGTAATATTAGATATAAATAGTATATAAATATGAATAAAACCTAGCCGGTGCCAATTGTCATTTTTAACTATTTATTTCTTCATTATATCCTTGTTACAATCTTTAGAAACCTGTGCGTCAACTTTTCACAGAACACTATTCCTGGACTGGATGGTTAAAGTTCGCCCTCTAGTGGTTAGTTATATTTCATTTAGATCATTGATTTCAAAGTTTACTGTCTTTGATGAGTATGACAGATAAGCTGATAACACCTGATTAAAAGCACCATACGGTATGTCCATACACACCTAATGAGCAAAAGTGATATCATAAAATTTGAATCAGTGATACCGAGGGCAGATTACTCTCTTGCAATTAATTTCACATAATGCTGCATTACTTGCCAGCTAATAAAAGTCCACGAAGCCAGCTGTTAATTGGTTTGATTTAACCACATTTGCCAAATACAGGTATAAAAACAGGGTGATTCAGCTCTCTACTGAAAGCTGATGACGTCAAGTCCTCAACTTTTGTTGCCATGATGTGTTTGCAGGCATGGAATATTATGTGATTAAGTGAAGCATGATACAGGCTTTAAAAGACAATTTTTACATGAGGCAATGCTGATATGAAATATTTAAAATATCAAATATAAATATGTTCATTTTGTAATGGAAACAAATCAAACTTGAGTATAAATGTATTGTATGTCACTATCATGAATGTATATCATGTCATGCTAGTAACGGAAACGAATGGGGGGATCAACATCCTTATATCATCCCTACAGCTCCTACTGTCTGACATGCAGTATAAATTGTGTACATTTCCTTATCCCATTTACATTTTACACCTTCATTGTACATCAACGACCTTCATTGCATGTACATATGGTAACTATCATTCAGAAGGCTGTGGTACCATCTGGTGTGGATTCCAGGCAAATGGAAAAAGTTGAGCTGTATTGTACTGTGGGCAATTTTTCAAATTCATGCAAAACTAATCGAAGGTAAGGTAATCCACTTGTTTGCCCTGTGGGTTTTGTACTGTAGTTAACACTTATACAAATTTTTAGTAGCTGGTAGCTTCCCGCTTATAAACCTTGCACACTATGCCACTAGCTCTGTTGCCGCCACCTAGTGGTCATTCATAATAACTATTAAAGAGAAATACTGTGAGGAGCAAATTTATGTTAAATTAATTTATGTGCCTTATCTACCTGACTCTGGCTGGGGTTTTTTGTCCCCCACGTGCACAATGGTGCTGCTGTAGCTGCACTGGCTGGTTATGGACACCACACTCTCAGCTTTGCTGGGTAGCGCCAGGGGAGTGAGTGAAGTGCCCACCACGCTTGAGCCATTCGGCTTCTTCGACACATCCAGAGGTGAAAGACCGGCTTGGGACTTCAGGTGTCCAGGTGCTAAAGGATAAATGCGATTTAAAACAAGTCAGTACACTGGGGTCAACCAGGGGAAATATGCATAAATTTTTAGCTTGACATTAAGATGAAAAAATATGTTGTATGTCATTAAAAATACATATTAACAGTAAAATATGTTATAGTTATAACTCTGCAACTGCAGATTATGCAACATTGCAAACTACACTGGTCCCATTTTCCATTATATCCATCAGTTATAATCAAGAATAATTTGTAAACCTCTGGCTAGTTACTTTTATTCCTCGTTATTATTCATCCCAGAATCACACTGACAGCTATTAATAAAACGCTTTGATTGGTGATGTGCATTTTAAAGATATTATACTACGTATATGATAACATACTGTATAGTAGTTGCTTGTTTTTAAACAGCAGAAAGTTAGCACTTTTTGTTCACTTCAACGGAAACCACTGAACACAGAATTCTACTGCTGCAGCACATGTGGTTAGTGGTTAAATGACTTGAAGTGCATGTTGTTGTTGTTTTTTTTTTTTTACCTTCAGCCACCTGCATAGAACTTTCAGCTACCTTCTGTTTGTCCTCGTCTGAGTTAGAGGAAGTGGTATTGGATGATGACTGGCATTTACGTTTCACTGTGATTGGTACATTGCAGCTCTCTAGATACCTGAGAGATAGAAAGAGAGCGAGAGATGAGCATACTCGTATAAAATGGCAGATTTAACAGACTTTTAAAACGAAGACTTTATGCATCCATCGTCTGTAACCACATCAAAGCTGAAAATGTCCTTGTCCTTGATCTGCTGGGAACAATAATAATTATATTTACCCAGGTGTAGTTCTTGATATAACAGGAATCTTACATGAATAAAAGGACAACTCAAGACACAACACCTCCGCCACTTAGTGGCAGAGGCATAAAAAACCTATATGCAATCTATAAATACGAGTAACAGCCAAAATATTATTTTATCTGTTAACATGGGATTTGCTGATTTATACAGTTGACCTGTAAGTCGCTCTGGATAAGAGATTGTACCAAATACCTTAAATGTAAGACAGACAACATGATTGCCATAGAGTGATCATCAAATTAAATAACTCTCTTAAATACCAAAATTGAATCACAATTCAATACAATATTCTTCATTCTTAAAATATTCTTTGTACTTGCAATAACAGCTTACTATCACATTGTACCTGATTACACTGTCCAGGCAGCTGATTTGCTGGTATGAGTAGACGGTCTGGTCTTTTAATGGGAGTTCTTCCTGTATGGTGGCCTGCTGCTCCTCCACACCCTCTTTCAAGTTAACTGTATATGCAGAATCCTTAGGCCGAACTACTGGACTTTTCTGGAGCGGTTCTGCTGGGGAAAGTGTAACTGGTTTAGTTCTCACTACATTCTGTGTCCTCTTCAGTCCTAGCATCATGCCATTAATGATCATTCCTATTTTTCTTACAGAGACATCCATACACTGATACGGATGTAGCATAGAAATATAGGTATATTCGTACTTACTGCCTGGACTCTTTCTGAACTGCTGGCCCTGGTTCTTTTGCATATGGACACCTTTACAGATCTCCTGAAATGTTCTCTGTGGTGGGGGGAAAAAAAGCCCAATAAGCACAATGGCAATGCACTAGAGATTGAATACATGCAGTATATGGAGACAGAACATGAACGTGGCTAATAGGTGAAGGCAAAATGTTTATGATTTTTAAAAAAGCTAAATCCATAACTGGTAATTGTGCAAGTGCACACTAAGTATAGCATCTACAAATATATATATTTATGATTTATATTTATAGAGAGGTCTAAAACTCTGAGACCACATTAAACATCTAGATTTTTTGCTTTTATAAACTAAAATAAAAGTTTTATAATACAGTATATTGAATATTTAATCATCACGATTCTACTGTATTCTATTTCAAGGTTCTTATTTAAATGTAAGCACATTTAGTTTGAGGTTTTCATGCCAGATTCAATGCATACTGTCATTAAAGAAAAATGGGGACGTACCAAATCTGAAATTCATGTAAATATTTAAAATGCGATAAAAGAATGCCAGATAGCAGCAATTTCACTTTTCAATCCCTCAATTTAATGGATCTTTATAATCATGAAAATATTTCAGAAAATTTTTAACTAGCAGGTAGAGATTTTTCTTTAGATTAGTATATTTATGGTTAATGGTTTTCAGCAGATGTAATCTGACTACCATAAATTAACGATGTATTTACATCTCTATGGTTATTATCATATAACAAACTATATAAATAAGCATCTTATTATGAAATAGGTAAAATTATATGCCAGTTCTATAAATAAACCGCTACTGACATTCCCACTTGTTTGGCTGGAATAACACTGTATACTCCTGGATAAAAGACTTATTTTTGCAATACATTTATGCAAAGAGTCAGTATTTGTTCTTCAGAAATGAGAGGTGTGAGTAATGTCATTGGGCTGAGTACCTGGATCAGGCCAACACTAATCTAAAACAGTAGACTGATAACAGACTGAATTTAGTATATGTCCATATACTACATATATATTAGATCAACAGGCAACATTTCTGAATACAGTTTTTACATAAAAATATTAACAGGTCTTTAAAGTAAAAATCTTTAAACCTAAATAAAAAAAGAAAAAGATGCGGACTATGCTCATTAGGTTCATTCCTAACTAAGGGGCTTGAACAAAGAAACATTTGGGACCTTTTCCTCTTGCCTAGGAAAGAAAAATGTAAATAAAAACGAGTATTTACCCACAAGTTCATAAATGTCACCCAGGCCTCTGTGAACATGTAAGATACATGTACTGTATAATAGTTTGGGTAAGAGCATCCCCATTATTAACTGTGCTAAAAAGGCATAGAGCTATTTTTAAATTCAAACATCTCTTACAGTGGCAGAACCACTAAAGGTGCACAGCGTATGCCTTTTGGACATGTGTTGAATCTTTATGTCCAAAAGTATGTGGATACTTAACCAGCCACCAGATACCAAACAGCCTTTGAAAATCAGGTTCTGATTTCAGAAGTTCTTACACATTAGCTTTGGCAAACCCTGTCCATACAGACACCTTAATGCAGCAGTGTACAAATCCTAGGCAGTTGTGTGCTTTCAACTTTGTGACACAATTAATGAAGGTCCACATTTCAGCTGTCCACAACTCTTTGAACATATGATGAATCAGTTATCATGACTTACAGGTTTGGCTCGACCTTCTTCGTCATCTGCGCGTGGACGGGCTCCGTTTCCATTGCTATCGCTGGATGAGGCCACACTCACCAGATGATCGTTACTGCCTAGACTTCCATAGCTGCTTGAACCATTATTATGTACTGGCTACACCCACATAAACAGAGAGAGAGAGAGAGAAAGAGAAGAGGGGGGCGACGATGACTGTTTAGAGCATTTATCATTTATGTCATTATGTGGGTGTGTATTTATTAGGTCAAGAAAATATAATCGCTAGAGATGGGGAAAAATCGATTTGGGTAGGTATTGAGATTCTTTTGTGTGGCAATACATGTACAATCTTGTGATTTTGTCTTTATGGACAGACTGACCTGAAGAAGAAGCCGATGAATCTGTTCTGTTAGATCCTGGATATCTGAGTCCACCGGTTTACCCTCAGCTGCAGCTGGTGCTGCAAAGACGTCCTCATTTACTGGACCCCTGGAAAATTCCAAACCAGTCAAACCTTTTGTTACTTTCACCATATTGCACTTGCCTAAGAAAAATTTGTTTAATGAAAATGTAATTCATTTAGCTGAGGGATATAGTACAGTCATCATCATCAGTAATCATAATATCACACCTGTGCTTCAATTACTTTAAAAACTCTAGTCCAGGAGTCAGAGATCCAAATGAAACACTGGTTAATTTCAGCATACAAAGCGTGTCTCATACTCACATACGGACTTTGTGCCGTGCAATAACAAAGGACACTTTGCGGCTCCAGGGGTTGACGAAGCTGGACCAGCTGGTGTCCATGGTGATGTACTCTCCATTTCGAGCACAGAAACGAATGGATGAGTGGTCAAATGGCTGACCAGCATACTGCAAGACTATGGGAAAAGAACCGATTTACCATGCAGAAAATTACATGCTACTTCCTGAAGGTACAGTATGTATATTTTTCCTGCATCCATGATGGCTTCTAATAAAGCATTATGTGGTGATTATAATATAACAGGGGTGTAATGGAGATTTGCCTCAAATATAAAGTGCATTATAAATAAAATGTATGATTATTATTATTATTATTAACGGTGCATGCATTTCATTTTCGAAGGAACAAGAAGAACATAGCTTAAGACATTTTGAAACATCACATACATATGGAATTTGTACAGGTTTGAAAAGTTAGATGAATAAGTACCAAAAAACCTACTGAATTGAAAAGTGTCATTACGTCCCTATAATATAGGTGCAGTGGGTACTTTCAAATGAACAGGTGGGTATTTTAAACATGAGTACTACGCGGACAGTCTTAAATTCTTGATGTACAGATTCCAGAAATAGACATGTGCTTATGTTTCCATGCATGTGATACTAATTATGTTTACCCCAACTGTAATTTAGTGGATTTCCTCAACACTGAAGATGGGGGTTCATTTATAATTCATTTAATGAATTTTAGCACTACTGACTATACAGTATAGACTTTGCATGTATTATTTTGTCCCTGTGTTGGTTTTAGAAAAGCCAATATTTCCATGGTCGTGATGAGTGTATATAAACTTCTGATCGCCTTTGGGTCCAAAAGTCTGAGACAACACTAAAACTTGGGCATATGTAATTTTACCTACCAAAAATAAAAAAGGTACAAAGTAACAAAAAGTTTTGATAAAATGAAAAACAAAAAAAACATTTTTTCATCTTAAATACCGCTTATCCTGTGTACGGGTTAGTGGGTAGCCTAAAGCTTATCTCAGGAGACTTAGGGCAGGACCCGGGGTACACCATGTGCAGGGTGCCAATCCATCACAGGGCACGCACACACACGCACGCACACACACACGCACACACACTACAGCCAATTTGGAAATGCCAATTAGCCTAATCTGCATGTCGTTAAACTGTGGGAGAAAAAAGGGGAAACACACCAAGGACTGTGAGAACAAGCAAACTCCACCTACAAAGGTGGGAACCGAAGGCCTTAACCCTCAAAGTGCGAGGCCACACAGCTAACCACTACGCCCGTACCAGCTCAAATGCATGCCCTCAATAATTCAGCATGATAACATAATTTATAATGCAAAGAATAATGCAAAATAGCAGCATTTTAGTCATTTTAAGCATTTCATACTAGTGGTGTCAGACCTTTAGACCCTACTGAGCCAGTAAAATTACTGACATCAGAGATTCAGAACTAAAATTCCAGACATATATTGGTAATTCTTTACAGTACACCACCTGCCCTTAAAAACTAGATCCAAATAGAATAGGGTCTGGGCAGTACACACTTATGATATGACACTTACTCTTCCTGTGTATGCTCAGCATCAGCGGCCTGTCATTTGGATGTAAGTGCAGAAGTACTGGTGTACCAATCAGATCTTGTGGTAGATACCCAAGCAACGGGACAGCTCTGTGACGCAAACAAAAATATGAATCACTTATTTACATGAGTTGTTCTGTATTCAAAGCCTCATGTTCATTCATAACATACAAGCATCTCATTACTTATAGGAGCTCTTTATTAAATAACAAGATACAAGATACTCAGTGATCCTGTGGCTGAAAAGTCCTCACTGCCAGAAATGTATTATATTTTAAATAATTTCAAATTCTATGTTGTTTCAGGAAATTCAAATATAAAATAGAAACAACAAAACGTTTATGTTTAGAATAAAAAAAACAAACAAACAGAAAAACATGAATCCTGACCTTTCATCAACATCCTGAAACACACAGCTTGGTGTGTGTGTAGTGGTGAAGATGCGTTTGTCCGTGGGGATCCTTGGAGCTGTGAAGTAAACATCTTGTGGTTAATACAAGCAATAACAGATAGTGACGCACTTCTATTATACAAAGTCAATTGCTATAGAGACTAGCCTCACTATTATATTTTTATGCGTAAAACACCTAATGGCTCTGGCTTTTAACTAAAGCTAGTGTTCCTTAGTCATTCACATTTATCCAGGGGCAGAGTTTGTACTAAGGGGCATTATGTGGCAGCCGCAGCAAAATTTCTGAATTATTGTGTAAAGGGTAAACTAATTATTTTCTTTTCATAAGACTGCAAAAGAAGTCTTTTATGTAGGTAAAATTGGAAAAAAATGAAGAAAACAGGAAATCACATAGTTAGTCATAGCCTACTGTATGTGCATTAAAATAAATGACTTGAGAAGAAAAATTGCCAGAGCTACGTAAACGAGATTAAAAACGAGAGAAAAATTAAATCTGATCTATGAATGAACGTTGGAGAAATAATGTTTGCTCTTTTTTCACAATGGTTGTCTCTAGACCAATTTTACTGCGGCACGTGCCACAGTGTTGATCTGCTGTGCCTCAGTATAATCTCAAATTTGAGTTTTAACAAACTGGGTCAGTAGATTAATTTAGATTGATAATAACAGGAAAGAATTATATTTTTTAATCCACAGCGTCAATGCAATGCAGTTTAACCCAAAATACAAACAGAAGAGCACTTTCCAGATCGATCCATGTCTTTACACCACTGCGCACGCATGAACGCACAGCTGTGTGCAAGTCTTAGCCATTGAAATGCAGCAAGCACACATGTAACAACCAAAAATCGGGATTGATGCATGATGGGCACAAAAGTAAGCTTTATGAATAATACCCATGAACTTATGACCAAAAAAAATCTTGATGTGTTCTATTACTATTATTGTTCTCACCGCCCCCTAATAATTCTTTCAAAATTATCTTCAATGTACAGACACGCAAACCTTACAGTTTTATTATATGTATAGATGTATAGATTTACACAAGAAATCTGGTATTCATTAAAATCACATTTTTAGATGAAATCAGTTTTAGAAAAAAAAATCTGTATTTTGCTTGTGTGCAAATTTACATATATATGTATACCTTGACTAATCAGCTTCGGATTCTATAGATCGTGATAACTTATGCTGTTGCGTTTCAATAGTTTGTGTTTTATTTAAACATGTGTGAATGCTTCATAATAAAGTTTCTAGCTTAATATTAAATATGAAGAAATAAATAACCTAAAAACTAATAAGATGAGTCATTCAACTATAAAGAAATACAGAGGTATAAAAAGAAGTCATAGTACTTCAGAATACATACAAATCAGTTCTATATGTATATTAATAAATAAATAAGATTTATACCAGTATGGATGTGTATATTATGAATTACATCAATTAGGAATGCAGTCATTACTGATAGGGTTCTTGGTAGTAAACATAAAAAAATCTAAATCAGGTCATAATAAGCAAAAATAAGTTAAAGTCCAAAGCATTTTTACTACATTACATTACTGAAACCTGGATGTCTGTTGAGCGTTTAAAAAAATGTTTGTTAATGACCTTCATATCCAGAATGCACTCTTTCGGCCAGCAGAAGGCAGCAGAACTGGTCTTCAGTGTGCTCTGTATCCTGCACCTTCATTAGGTAAGGAGTCATACGGAATGGGTAGTACTCCAGGTCTCCCTCACACTCCTTCCCACCACTGCAACACAAATGAAGGTTTAAACAACACAGACACAGAATTAACTTGCATAGCGTTAAGGGTGACATGCACATGCACAAAATTTGCCATGTGATTTTGTCCAGCTGACATTCTGATTGTTCATTCAGTCTTTACCTGATTTGATAAATTGTACAGAAAATGCGCCCACTACTGCTGCTGGGTTACACATGATAAGTCATTGGGCTACTCAATGACATTTTACTGCAACTTTAATTGCTAGGAGTGTGTATCATGGGTCAATGCTGACTTTACATCACTGTCCACATTGTCTGAATTTAGAATTTTTGGTGCTTATAGATACACAGATTTTTGTATACAATCGAATAAGAAAAAGTTTCTTTTTTATTTGTCAGAAATAAAATTTGTAAGAAATTTATATGTGCAAGGTTACTTGTGCTTATGAGTATATGTAAAAGTATTTACGTCTGGTCTTTATGAGTACGTCCAGGCTTTGGCATCTTTAAGGCTGTCTACAACTTTTACACATTCTGCACATCAATCTTTGCAAACATGGATGTATAATACAAATGAGAACAGTGAACAGAGGCTCATCAAGATGTGCTCCCTGTAAATTGTGTGCTAGTTTGAAAACAAAAACACAGAATCAGGCTCATCGATGTATCAGTGCTACCTGGGTGCCGTAATTTTATATAATGCTAAGTTGGATAGCACCCAAAAAAAAAAAAACGAATAGAAAATTAAATCAGCTTCCCCACCCTCTCTGTACAAAGTTGCTTACATATTGCCACATCAAGAACAGTGGTATCGCATTTGTCAGCTGGAAAAAAGAGGCAAAGTTGAACTTGACTGGACTTTGTTCTCAGTTAAAAAACTGTAAAAGACGCAAGCACAAAGTCTGAGAAAAAAATTATATTATTCTGTCCACAGCAAAAGAGCAGCAGAAACTATGCTGATAATCATCTGTATTATCAGCACATACAGTGAGGATGTATAGACACACAATAGACATCCAGGTACATAGACATAGATACAGTATATATTGATATTCACCTGATGCGGCAGAAGAATGACTTTTCCTGCATGCAGTCAGAAGGTGAAGATTCTTTTGAGGGGGAAAAAAAGATGTACGTTAGTACGGCAAGGCAATTATGGCTGTTGGTACTGTTTAAAACCAGTTGCTGAATTCTAGAAGATGTATGGTGCATGGGAGAATCTCAAAATGGTGTTTATAGAGGAAAAACAACAAGGGTCATGTACCGAAAGTTATGTTACATTTAAGAGCTATACAGCTCAATGATGAGGGGGCATTGGCGGCTCAGTAGTATGTTTCTCGCCTGCCATGCGGAAGGCTCGGGTTCGATTTCCAGCCAATGCCCAAACCCCAGCCACTGGATGCAGTGCTGGTCCCATGCCCGGATAAAATGGGAGGGTTGCGCCAGGAAGGGCATCCGGCAGAAAACCTGTGCCAAATTGTTGTGCGGATCAGTTGGTCCGCTGTGGCGACCCCTCAATGGGAGAAGCCGAAAACTAACAAAAAAATTGAAAAGAAGGTATTTATTTATGTTATATAACAGCGCAGCTCTCACAGCACTGCCGCTTGCAAAATAATCATACATTTATGGAATAATCATATGTGTATATTTCAAAACTATAATTTTCATAGTTACAAATTTACAGGACCTTGTGTGACATATGGTCCACCTAATCTAAAAATGTGTTGTTATTAAACAAAGAAAAAACTGATCATATTTAACATGGTGAAGCTTTCTGTAAGGATATGGGATATGTAAGAATTAATTTAAATTTTTATTAAAAGTCTTGAGGGTCATCACTTTACAACATTCAGCACATTCATGCTTTTAGGTTTTCCCGTAAAATAAGATGTTTTTATTATTAACATCAAGAGAGGCTGGTAAAGGAACTACTTTTTAAAAATGAACCTGGTGGTAAATTCCTGTGGTAAAATCAATGGTCAGTGGTGATGACATTCCACCACTCAATCATTTACTCAATCATTTACCAGTTTCCAGACCCATTGTGTGAAGTGAATACATGCACTGCTCACGATTCTGATTGTTTAGTCATGGCTTGTTCCTTGCTCCTTAATGATAGCATGAATACTCTTCTGGCTTGTACAAAATCTTTAAGTGAATTTTAATAAAACACCTACAATGCTATAATGAGAATTGCAGTGGCAGTTGAGGTGGAAAAAACTTATTTTAAGGGTTGTATCAGTCACCCTTTGTCCCCAATGTGGCCTACATCAGGAGAAATGACTCACAGATAATTGTTTTAAGCTTTGCAGACTGTTACCTAGAACACAGGGGTAATCTCTTTAAATAAATTACTTTCCTATTTTCAGTAACTGAATTAAATTGGTCACACAAATGGTGTTCTAGACCAATATACACTGGTGATCCCTTTGCCAGACTTTTTAATCTTTGGCTCTCTGCCTTCCTGTGCTCTCCATGGTACAGGAAGAGTTTGCAGGAAACTAAATCAGGAGAGAATATGACGCACTTACTCTGGAAATTTTAGTGAGTTCATCAGAGGTGGGATGTAATTGAGTATATTTATTTTGTGATTGTACTTTTCATACAGTAAAGCACATATACTGTATCACAAATCTGTACTGTAGTTTTGTCAATAGACGATACTTTAACTCTGCTTAAAAGTGCAGTAAATATCTTTAAATAGCTAAATTTCTGCATGTGTGGTGAATTTCGCCAACTGCTGACTGTCATGCATAATTTTGTGACCTGCTGTTCGTCCAAGACGCGTAATAACAAAAGGTTTATGAAATCAGAAGTCAAGCTGGTTGCAGATCATAAAAACAGATCAAAGAAGCCGTATTCATAGTAAAAAAAAAACCCTCACTATCTCTGCTTTTCAATTGTGAACATTAAACAAGCCATTTTTGTTGGTGAAAAAAGCTATTGTGAGCTAATATAAGCTCAATACTTGCAATATGAAGTAAATCTGGAAGTGAGTACTTTTGTACTTTTACTCATGTAGACATATAAATGGAGGACATCTACTTGGACACTATTTGCCCTAAGGAATCTCTACTTTTACTTAAGTACATGATTTGTCTATTTTGCCCACCACTGGATTTCATCAGCAATTCGTGATAGTAATCATATTTCATGACAGTGTTGTTGGAAACCATGTTAGAATCATTTGTACACTGGAAATGGCGTGGATGTCGTACCAGCTCCTGTGCACATACTCCAGGATGGCAGCCTATATGGTGTTGTGAAGTTGTAGAACACGCTGATGTCCTGCGGTGATAAAAACTCCACGAACTTGGCGTTTTTGAACACGTGCCGCTTACAGTTGAGAATAGATGCGGCCTGATCTGAGATGTAGACAATCTTGCCTGTGATCAGAGACACTGCCACTGCAAAGATGTCCTATAAACACACACACAGCATTAGGTGCCACTATTAGTCAGTACATTTAACAATTTGAAACTCAATCAGATTTTAATATGGTTAACAAAATATGTCTAATGGGGAATAAACTATTCTAGCAGTGTCTCTTGAGTGATGTGTTTCTGTTTTCCTGCATCAAGAAAATGAAATTCCCCAGGTGTCTACATATTTTACCGAGTACAAAAAACTGCAAGTACAAACAAAGATCGAGAACAATTTGCCATATAACAACTGAGCTGTTTGATAGATAATCACATATGGACCTGAGGCCAGATGCCACACAGTTTGTTTTATTGCAGAACAAATATCTAAACAGCATATGATCTACGTTGCAAAAAACTTGAAAATATATTTACTGAATAAAGAATCTGATTTATTTTAATATAGCATATCAAATATGCTAAATAACGTTTTAAAGAGCAAAATGTGTGAAACTTACTGTATTTTTCAGTGTGTATTCTGATGTGATGCTGTCGATCTCTTCTATCGTATATGAGGATACATCCAGGCCAGATGGCTGGCTGTCATTACTCATAAGCAGCTGGTAGTACTCTTCATTGGCTGAAACAAAAGTCACAGCATTAATCTAAATTTTAAGACTTCAGACCACTGTTTTCATGTAACTATTTATAAAAACCCATAACACATAAACTTAATTGCTTATAATATTAATTTATGAGAGCAACTTATTTGTCTAGACATATTACTGTATAGACAAAAAAATACATGTTACTAAGAAAAAACATGTTACAAATATAATGCAAAATACATTGAATAATAATATTTTAAACAGACATATTTACAATTTATATCTTCACTATAGTCATTTAGACTTCCATTCAATGGGCTGCACACACAAGGCTACATACAGGCTAATATTAAATGCATAACCCTGCATTTAAGGATACCTTTATCAGTATATCACATATCATATATGATTACATATATACAAATAATTTGGCAAAATACTATATTTTATACTTTGGTGTTTATGTTAATACCAGCCATCCTATCAGATATCATGCACTCTCTAAGGCAAAAAGCTTGAAAACACTCAAGCATCACACCGATAAGTGAGCCTTACCCAAACTACTACCACAAATACTAATGTACCATCTGACTTGTCATTTTCACCTAGTGTTAGCTAGCTAACTGGTATTAGGCAGTACACTATCTGTAATGAACTGTGATACACTGTGTTACTGCCTGCCACCTAACACACAGTATGAATGCAGATCAAGTCCTGTTTTCTGTTCACCCAAATGAGGATGGGTTCCCTGTTGAGTCCGGATCCTCTCAAGGTTTCCTCCTATTGCCATCTCAGGGAGTTTTTCCTTGCCACTGTCACCCTCGGCTTGCTCATCAGAGACTATCTGACTATCTGACCATTTTTTATTCATACAGATTCACATTTCATACAAACTTAAATGAAAAATTTAATACATAGCATTTAGCTTGTGATACTTAATACAGCTTTCTGTTATTTCCATTTTAGTAGTACTAAATAAAGGTATATGAACGAGCTCATCTTGAAGACAAGCTTGTGATGTCACTAATACATTTGATTAAGCCATCAAGCCTATAAGTTTCGAATTCATGTTTCATGTGTCATTATTTTAATTTGTTATGGGAATAGGATGACACTGACAGTTGTGCAACTGAGGTAAAACACGCAATGGAACCTGGTACAGGAGCTGCGCCCACAGGAAGAATGTTAAATTAAAGGGGTCTGCTCACCTTCAACCTGTTTGACACAGCGAAGGGCGTATTTCAGTGTATTCAGAGTGGTGGACTTGCTGCCCTTGTTCCTTTTATCTGCTGGCAAATGGAGCTTCAGCTCTTTGAGGGTTTTTATCAGCTCCTTCTGTGTTTTTGCCTTGGCAGATTCTTCACTACTGCAAATGTTCAGAATGCACACACACCGAATCACATCATATGGCAAAAATAGTAGTTTTTGTTACCAACAGGCAATTGTTTTAAGTTTCTATGATGGTTTACATTCATGGATGTATTAACCCCAACCTGCAAGTGATAGTACTGTAGTTACTGCAGTTAAGTACAAGAGTGGTGTAAGTTTACAAACCTGCATCCACTAGTCGAAGGGTTGTCCTGCTCAGAACTTGCACTCAGCAGACTGAAGGCATTGGAGCTGCTGGGAGGTGAGGGACTGTGGGATTTGGAGCTGCAAGCAAAATAAAAAGACACATAATTTAAGTAGTGAAAACACCATTCTGAACACTTAACTACCTATACATTTGCAGAACAGTCAAACAATTTGTTAACTAGAATTGTTCATTGTTAGGCTGAAACAAACCATTTTAATTATCAGGATTGAAAAACCTATAACACAGCCCATAGTTCATTTGTTCTTGTTACAGGTGTTTACAGTCTGATGCAGACATAAAATACTTCTCTGGACTGAACAGTGAATTGGAGAACCATATTATCAGTATTATGAGTATTCACTGTTCTGGCAGGGTCTAGACAACTTCAAATAATCAATTATGAAAGAAGAACTTCAAGGGTTTCTGGTTAGAATCTCAAAAACAGACATTTCATAATATGCAATTTTGATTTTAATTCAGATAAATGTAAACACAAAATCACTGCGATCATTATAATATCAAATGATTGAGTATATGATAGACTGTCCTGAAAAATTACCAAGACATGAGCTTAAAGGTAAAAGTAAGAAAATTACCCTGAAAATAAAATTAGTGCTCATAGGGTGCCATGATGACAGCCATTGAGACCAATTTCTCATTCTTCTTTTCAGTGCCACAGAATCTGGTGGTTGCAAGCAAATAACCCATTTCATAGATAAGATGGAGGTCTGGTTGACTCCTCCACTTTTGCCTCTCTCAAGCATCCCATTAACACCCTTGGCATGCAATGTGTTTCTTTCTTATTTCTTCAGTAAAGGGTAAAAAAGTAAACTAAATAAACACACGTACACACGCACACATACTGTATTTGTATTTTTTTAGACTGTCTTGAAAAAAATCAAACATACAAAAAAAAAAAATTATCTAGCATGTATAGACAGATCAAGATGTGAGCTTAAAACAAGAGTAGGCAAATTACCCTGAAAATGACTTGGGCTCATAGGGTGCCATGACGACAGCCATTGAGACCAATTTATCATTCTTCTTTTTCGTGTCACAAAAATCAGGCAATAGCAAGTGAATAACCCACTTCACAAATGAGATGGAGGTCTTGCTGACTTCTTCACTTGTGCCTCCCAAGCATTAAATTAGCACCCTTGGCATGACATGTGTTTATTTCTTACTGTAGTTCGTCAGTACATGAGGCTTGTGTGTTCATCTGATCAAAGTCAAAACTTGGTGAGCTCTTCTGTTCTGCTAACAAAATATGTAGGACTCCTTAAGAACAAGTTTCTTTCTTTCTTTTTTTTAAAAGGAAGTCTGAGTTCATACAGTGACATAATTCATTTATACGCAGTCGACTGTAAAAGTATTGAAACAGCACGGCCAATTCTCCTGTTTTTGCTATACCCTAAAAAGATTAGATGACGGCTTTCATTTTTTCATGTTAGCTTTCATTTCCTTACATCTAGATTTGTTATATAACTTAGAACATGATACCCCATGTGTGCAAACAAACTTTATTTTTGTATTTTATTATTAATCATTTAATAATTTATATATTTTTTATACTAAGTGAAATAATCTATCTGTTTCAGTTTATTCTGTTCATCCAACTTGCCAAAATTATAGTTTGTTAACACGAAATCTGTTGAGTGGTTAAAAAAAATCAGTCGTTATAATTCCAACTTAAATGTATGTCAACTTCTGCATTGGCAGTGTCATAATCAACTTTGATATGTCTACAGCGACTATGCGTACGACAGAAGGCTGAAAAAGATCTTTACTTCTGCCCATCAGCTTAGTGCAGTAAGTAGTAAGAGTGACCATCCAGGTGCAGGTGACATGTAGGCTCCTCAAAGATAGATCAGTAGGGATTAGGGAATGTATAAATATGCATGTATCCAGGCCACTGCTTTGTCCTATAAGCTTAGAGCTGTTAGGACTAAATAAAGCACCTGTCCAGGTGCAGTTGACATTAAGGTTCTGCTAAGATTAAACAGAGACTTTATAAATAGCTCCCAAAGGAGCTTGGAATAGAAAACATGTTTACAAATAGAATAGCTAAAGAAGATGAGCTAAAAATACTGACAAAATAAAGTAATGCACCAAGTGAAGGATAGAGTTCTAGGTTGTACATTGTTAAATGTAGAACTCTTATGAAGATCCCCACAAACTTGTTTATTTATTTATTTTTATTCATAACAGCAATTGGTTTTATTAGCAGAAACTTAGCACGACCTCACATTCAGAAGCGTATTGAAAAAAAGTATACTAAAGGAATACTATTGCTTATATTCATAACAAAAAAACTTTTTAAATATAGATTACTTCTATGAATATTCTTTAAATTGCAAAAATTACCAGTTTTTTTTTTTAAGTACATACAAACTAAGAGACTGTTTTAGAAGTTACACAGATACATTGTGGTAATTCAATGGTAAATTGTTTAATGGTGCTGCATCATGCAGGACTAACAGTGACTCTGAAGAAAAACGTTTAGGCTGGTGCTTTATAAAAAACACAAATCCAGTCAAATTCTTTTTTTTTTTTTTTGCCTAATCATTTAAAAGATATTACATATAAAGGAATAGATCTTTTCCTGGTGACTTACAAAGGAGCCCACTAGAGTACTGAGTGATCCGTTTCAAAATGTATGCCCTCTTTATCTTCCCTGTAGCAATGAAATTAAATGAAATTAAAAGCAATTTATTTACTACAGTAAATATGGAAAATATTTGAGAAAATAATAATAAGAAAAACTCAATAAACTAATTGTATAGGTTTGCACACCCATTTATCTAATACTCTATTCATTAAATCTATTTATCTATAAAGAACCCATTAGGAATTGTTATTAATTTTCCAGAAATGATCCAGAACTGTCAAACTGCACAACCACTTTTTAAGTCTTTCGACAGGTTTTTAAAGATTCGTTGACTGATCCATTCCAAAACATTGACCAGCTTCTTCTGAAGCTATTTTTGTTGATCTGCATTTGTGCTTTGGGTTGTTATTGTGCTGAAGGTGAAACTTTTCTTCAGCTCTCTAACAGAAGCCTCAAGGTTTTGCGCCAAAATAAACTGGTAATTAGAACAATGATACACTCTTTCATAAATGAAGCCCCAGTCGCAGCTGTGGTTAAGGCATTGGAATATGGTTCAGAAGGTCCCAGGTTCAAATCCCATGACTGCCAAGTTGTCCCTGTTGGGCTGTTGAGCAAGGCCCTCAACTGCTCAGATGTATAATGAGGGAAAAATGTAAGTCGCGTTGAATAAATGCCGAAATGAAAAGCAGTCCGAATGCTCGATGCTGCCACCACCACGCTTCACTGTGGATACAGTGTTTTGTCGGTGATCAGCTCTCTTGTTTATGCATCAAATGTATTGCATTGATCGGATATATAAAAGTTCTACCTTGTTCTTATGAGGCCACATATTTTACATGTATTAAATGTATATTTTTCTAGGTGGACCTGGGCTCCTGTCTAGACACCCAGGTTCAGATTCTGGACATGTGAAGAACATAAGAGATTATTATTACTGTATATGCATGGAGTGACCATTAATATCCAGATATTCTTGTAGCTCTATTAATTTTGATGTAGGACTCTTGGCAGCCTCCTTATAGGTTTTGGGCTCATCCTTCAACAATTCATCATGTTCTATACTACATATAATGTTTTGTAAATTATTAAAAACTCTCTCCTGCTCAATAACTTGCAACAATGCTTTTCAAGCAGACCATGGTTTCAGTAGTCACATGTACTGTATACCATTAAACAAAAATCCAACAGTAACAGCTAATCTTTATTTTGGGTTAACCAAAATCACCTCATTCATTTGTTGTGTTGTGATTGGTTTTGAGTACAGGCACATTTCAATTATGTTCCTCTATTGATTTCTGTACACTGGCAGATGAAAAGAAATTAAACAAACTGAACCAAAAAGATGCTAAAAAAGGGAAAAAATAGGAATAGAATAAGCAATAAATACATGGCAAATATATGAGTTTGCCTCATTTTCATATATTTGCCATGTATTTATTGCTTATTCTATTCCTATTTTTTCCCTTTTTTAGCATCTTTTTGAAAGACTGAAAGAGTGAACACAGGAAAAATAGGTATAAAGACAGAAACCTTGAGACAAAAACACTGTGAAATTGGGTCATAACTGAATGACACAATCTCCTGTACACACGCAAACACTTACGTTGGCATGGAAAAACCTCTCTAAATGCGTGGGATTGGAATGTTTTCCTTCTGGCACAGAGAGGCAACAAATGGCGAGGAATTAGAGGGCAGTGTGATCTGTTTTTGTTATCATTAGACACAAATTAGTCCTCTGTCTATGCAAAAATCCCTCAGCTCTGACAGACTGGACTGACCCAATAAATAGAAAATACTAGTTTGGTGACAAGATAGAGACCACTCATATTCATATTTAAAAATATTCATATTTGGAATAGAGTCAATCTGGACTCATCAGACCACATGATATTTTCCACTTCTCCAAAATCGAAGCTTTGTAACTTAAAGGCTTTTTTTCAACAGACAAGTGGTTTTCGTATGGCCATGAGGCTGTTTAGTCTCAATCCTGCAAGTTCATTTTGCACTATGCATGTGGAAATGCTCTTACCTACACTCTTAAACATAGCTGTGATTTCTACTGTTGATTTTTTATGAATATGCAACTTCAAGTGTTTACAGTAAGTAATCTCAAATACTGGTAATTCACAATTGTTTTTCCAATTACATTTTTTCCATGAGGCTGTTGGTTCAACACTATCCTTTCAGGTTTTAATAACGTTAGTGACCTAATTCAGCTCTTAATCCAATTTCAGTAATGCCAGAAATATCCTTAGTTATTTTATTTTCTTTAAGTAAGATCTTTTTTATGATTACAGTAAACATCTTCCATCATGATTATCCAAAAAAGCAGAAGCTACTCATTCCATCAGTTTTGTTGAAAGAACTGTTGCTAGCTAAAACATATTAATCACTGCAGCAATCAAAGGTCTCAAGCATTTGCTTTTTTAAGAGATCCTCGAATATGGAAGCTCATGTTCTGAAAACTCTTCTGTGTCAAAAAAATATTCATAATTATCGGGGGGGGGAAGGGGGGGGGGTTCTTTGTCAAATAAAAAATTACTATTCTGGAAATTTGTTATTTAAATGATGATGATTATTATTATTATTCATAATATTATTATGTAAAAAAATTACCATTCACGTTTCTCTGTAACCCCTTACACTGCTGAAAATTTGGTTCTCAAATGGTGAAAATCAGGTTGATGTGTCTGTCAGGTTACAATCTAGCCAGATGGTTTGTAAGCTTTTTTCCTGAGAAAAAGTCAAAATAATGCATATGAGAGCAACTGCACTGTGATTAACTTGTTGTGCTTAGCTTGTAGAGTTCGTAGGGAATAAAATACTTTTACTGCAATTTCTGTTTTTACCCATATCAAATTTAACAACAAATTTATTTCAAAATTGTTTCTCGTCTATCTGAAGGTACTTTTCATTTGGAACAATTTGATTACACCTGTTTCACTGTTGCTGACATACAGAGCGACACCAGTGGAAATATCACTGTCAAATAAATAAATAAATAAATAAATGGTTATAAACTATGCCCTGATCATTCAGGATTTTATTTCTAAAATGACCAAGCTGAACACTCATATGGAGGTGATGTATGGATGTCTATGAACTTTCCTCAATTTTGATGAAACATAAAATCATATAGACTTTAAAGTAAGGATAATAATGTTCATATTGGTACTCATTGAGAGCGGAGTGAATATACTCTATCTTTAATTAGTGCAGGGCGATTCATTAATTTGGTTTATTCAATGAAAGGACCGAGCATTACAGTACTGCAACCCTCTTTTTTTTCTTTCTTCATATTTTGCTTCCAAAGCCAGACTTTCTTGTATTTTTGTAATCTAATATTGACATTTTTTTGGCTCTCATTTTTGCCAAATTTTTGGCTCTCATTTTCAGTGCAGTCCCTGTACCTGACCAGGGAGAGAGGAATGTTTTTCATTTGTTAAGCCAACAATGAATCATTCAAACATGGATCGTTCATAAAACTAAACATCTAACTTAAGGGATGAACCTGTGAGAAACAGGTACAGATGATGACAGATGATCAGGCATTGAATAAGAATATATCTGTATGTTAATTTAACTGAATTAACATACAGATATCTTTAGCATTCTAACAAATCTAAAATTTGTTAGAATGCTAAACATTGTTTATTTCCAATGCTGTTTGCAGCCATGTTGATTTTACATCATGCTACTTCGGTGGTATTTTATATTATATTCAGATTTTATATTATACAAATGTTCCTCTCACACCTACAAACCTAGACATAGGTATGTTTAAAAAAAAAAAAAGCAATCTATGTGCCCTTATGCACATTCCGTTTGTTTTATTTAATTTAATTATGGCCTACCATTACACAATTACTATTAAGTACCTATGATTGCATTACCTCTTGTTGCTCCCTGATGATTCTAAAAGGGCTGAATCCTTGCTATTGCCATTGGAACTTCTGGTTGATTCATTCCCATTTGATGAATTTCCATGAGACTCGTTGCCATGGGATTCATTTCCTTGCGATTCAGTCCCACTTCCACTGGAACCACTGCTCTTCATCTCCACGTCCTCATGTAAGGAGTGCGCCATCTTGCAGTCACTGTGGGGTGAGGCAGAAGGGTCCTGACTGCTGCTATCACTACCCTCTGAGGCCAGGCCAAGTTCTCCTGCTTCTGCGAAACGATGAAGAGTTGCCATGGAACTACAGCCAGTAGTCTGGTCCGGGCCCTCCAAAGAGGAAAACAGGTATGGTTTTGTGTCGCGGTCTTCAGACATAGAGATGGGTTTCTGCATTTGTGCTGTGATTAAGAATATTACCCCATCTTCTCAAATGATGTTGTGAAAAAATAGAATCCCATTAGGCCTAAGTATCCTTTGAAAAAAAACACAAAGAAGCATACAAAAACATCAGAAATTTGTGCTGACAGAAACCTGGGATTACAGAAAACTTTCCATGATGCAGAAAGTCTATTTATGGACCCCAGTGCAATCATTTGACACCTGTTATTATTTCAAGTATTTAAGCATATATGAAACTATTAGTAACATTGTTCTTATAACTATACCAAATTATGAATTTCATGAAAAAAAAATGCAAACACTGGAAACAACCACATTAAACACATTTCATCAGTGTTTTCTAAGAGATGTGTTAAAGCAACCCTGAACAGCATTTGCAGAGTATCCCCCCCAACGACAAGTACAACCGCAAGGTGGGCAGGATGTGGCAACAGTGGGTTTAAAAAAAAAAAAAAAGACTTTTTAGAAAAACACTATGTGACCACAATTGTTTTCTGCCCCCAAACCTTCAACCTGTTTAGTTTGGGGGCAGAAAACAATTGTGGTCACATAAACACAAAAAAAAAGAGGAAAGCTTGCTGGTGAAAAGTAAGAACAATTATTAGTATGCAAGTTTAAGATTCCTGACAAATTGAATAAAATTGTTTAATTATCAATATTTTTATCTAATTAATTATCTTGCCTATTTTTGGGACATCATTGGTACATCATTTGAGTTTGTAAAGTAAACGTAGATAGATCTGTAGACATAGGTATATAGAGGTACATAGAGATAGATAGACAAATGAATAGAAAGGTAATACTAGGTAGAACTAGCAGAAGCATTTTCTTGTCATACAGTATCAGAATGAAAATGATCCTGGTCAGCGTTTTACCTGCTGAAAAATATGTTACTTCTGGCTTACAGACAGAGTGAGAACTAAATATAGCAATTAAGAATAAAAGTAATCAAATCCCTACAAGCACCTACTGTAGGTTAAAGGCTTGATCTTAAAGGGCAGCATCTGTCTGGTGCCCTTCTTTATAGAGTTGCTCACAGAGCTAGCCAGAACATCAAAGGTAAGTTTAGCTTAGCCATGGTCAAGAGTCTAGAGGTTACATCAGCTCAGCTCTATACAAACTCTCTATCTGGGCCTTCAAAGGTGTCTAACCATGTGGTCTAGCCTCTGTAGCAGTATGCTTTGCCCTTTAGCCATGCTCTAGGCCTTTCCAAAGGTTCTGTAGGTTATCCTACCTTTTTATCTGCCACTTTTAGAGTACATCATTACGTGTGTGTGTGTGTGTGTGTGTGTGTGTGTGTTTGTGTCAATATTAAGACGTGATTAATTTAGAAATTTAATGCATTACTATTTTAGCGCAAATTAATCATATGATGAAGTTTGACCCTAATTGCTTCCCATAATCGCAGCATGGTTACCCGACTGTGCATAATAATGGCATGTTTAATGCAGATAATAAGATGACTGAAAAACATCATCGGGTGTGCTGAATAGCAAAGCTTCATTATGAAAAGTTTCTAGATGGAAGTTTGGATAAAACCAAAAATGTGTGCTCGAAGTTACCTTCAAGGGGGAAAAGTTTTACAAGAACACATTAAATGTAAGATATTAGGCTAAGGCTTTAGGTTGTTGATTTTCGGACAGAGGATTTGGGTCCGAGCTCTGATCCTCTGAGAATGATAAGTTGCTTTTTTAATGCTACACAAGTTGTTTAGTCCCTATCTTTCTCGTCACATAGTGAAATGCTCTTATTTTTACTACTAAACATAGTTCTGAGTTCTACTGTTGTTTTTCACCAAATATTTAAGGATTTTTTCAACCACATTTCTTCCTTATTTTAATAATGTGTTGAATTTCATAATTTAGTAATTTAATAATATATGCGTGTGTGTGTACACATGTGCATATACAGATGCTGAACTAAAAGCAATAGGCAGTTACACAATCAACAAACCATTTGATATATATCCCTTCAAATAACAATGAGCTTTATGTCAAAGGATTTTTTTTAATTATGGTTCTCACAATTGCATCAGATAAGGTGTTCAATGATTGTGCACATGGTAGGGAAAGCGACTGTGTGTGCCAAAAAACTACAGTAACCTAGTAACCTAGAGGACAAAGATACAACTAAAGCAAAGATTACATCAGTGTTCTCAAATACAGCTTGTGAGGGCTGCAGTACAAAAGGTTACATTGATATAGATAGGGTGAGCCCTTCATGAGTTAATTAACAAGCTTTTAAACATTGTTCGCATGCTGAGAACATAAACTGTACATGCAAGACGAGCGGAGTTCAAGTTGCAAATAATCTTTCAAACTTCAGAATCTATTTCTTCTAAAGTATTGCTGCTGAAGAGCAGAAAAAGCATGCAAATGCAACACAAACATTACTCCTACCTGGCAAGCTGCTTTGTAAAAAAAAAAAACATGGGATTGTGAACCTATAGGTAAATCATTGTCTAACAATCTCTAACTGTACTTAGGAAACCATGTTTTAAAAATGCCCAAATTCATAACTAAAGACAAGAGAGTTATACCATCACATATGCAATTGCTTGTTCCTGTTCTTACTTCTCACTGTAGTGATAAACAATTATTTTATCTCCAGCCTAGATGTTTGTTTCTTCTATTCTCTCTGGCTTAATCATACTTCTTACCATATCAACAAAGATTTGATATTTGATACATTTGATATTTTATTTATATGTCTTACCTTACATGGTGCAATTGATGCACCAGTCCCTGCAAATGAGCTGTTAAATGCATAATTGTATGCAAATGCTGGTATAAGCTTATAGGCTCTGTTCCTGTGCACCATGAAATACAACAGAACTCAGTCAATTTTCTGCTGCGAATCCTCCTCGCATTCATGTAGATGTTAACAAGACATCTACCACCTACCTAAACATTGTTGCAGACCAAGTACATCCTTCCATGGAAACAGCATTCCTTAATGGCAGTGGCCTCTTTCAGAAGGATAGCGTTTAAGAAGTTGACTTGGCCTCCAGATTCCACTGATCTTGATCTGATCGAGATGCTGTGGGATTGTGATGGATAGACTCGTCTGATCCCTGGAGGCACTATTGTAACCTGCTGTTAACGTCCTGGTGCCAGATACCACATCACACCTTGTGGAGGCTGTGTCTCGATGGGTCACAGGTGTTTTGCACAAGGGGGACCTACACAATATTAGGTAGGTGATGTTAAACATTATGGATGACCAATATTTATACAGTGCAGTTTTTTGGGGGGATTTTGCCTTTGTATACCGCCACAGATTTGAAATTAAGAAACCAAAATGTAATTAAAGTGTAGAACTTCAGCACCCGCTTAGGAATTGCAGTCATATTTTTACATTGTCCATTAACTAACCTGATTATAATTATACATGTAAGGACTATTTTAGATCATTGAAGTTCTTTGCAGTTAATGATTGCCTGAAGCTTAGAACACATGCGCAACACCAAATGTTTAGTTTCTTCCTTTGAGTTTCTTCCTTTGAGATGTACAGTAAGTCTCCACTGTAGCTGGCTCCAGTTGTTATTTGATTGTGGGTCTTACTGCTTTCAGTTTAATCATCATTATGATGAACTGGGTTGATTGACAGTGCAATTTAAGAACATTCCATTACTTTGCCTTAGAAAGTCCTTTGGGTGCTTTTGCACTATGGTTTGGGCCATTATCCATCTGCAATGTGAAATGCAGGCCAATTAGTTTCCTAGCAGATGACTGAAACTGAGCAGGAAGTACAGCTCTATGTACTTCAGAATTCATCCTGCTACTTCTATCATCAGTCTCTTCATCAATACCGAGCAGTAATCAAGTTCCTTTTGCAGCTATACATGCTTATGCCATAACAAAGCCTCCACCATATTTGACAGTCGATGCGGTATGCTTTGGATCAAGAGCCCTTCATTTGCTTCTTCATATGTTTCCTTTCCCATTATTCTGATAAGGTTTATTCTTATGTAGTCCATCCAAAAACTCTTGTTTAGGAAATTAATCTGGCCTTTCCCTTGTAAAGTGCTACCAGTAAAGTAAACCCTCTGTATTTACATTTATGATACACCTACTTCAGGCATACTCTTGACAAGATTTCTGCAACTATCCATGTTTTCTGTGGTCTTCCAGGCCTTTTGGTGTTGCTGAACTCACCAGCACATTCCTTATTTTCAAACTTCAGGCCACCCTGAAAGTTTCTGCTATAGGTCTGTTCTTTTTTTAAATTATTTTAAGAGTTCCCATGAAAACCTAATTTAAATGCAATTTAATTCAGCTTTAATTCAACAATGAATTCAACAATAATCTCTCATTGTCAAATGAGACTCTCAAACAACTCATTGAGAGCATGTTCCTTAATAATCCCAGTTTGGTCATAGGAACTACTGACATTTTGGACAGTAATACAAAGTTTTGTGATATTTTATGACAGATATATACTGTATGTAAGGTAATAAATGTTCAATGCAGCATTTAAACCGAATAAGATTGTACAACTCAAAAGACTACAGCATTTAATAAGCATGGTTCAACACAACCCCTTCCACTATTTCTCACATACCTAGAAAAGACTTGTTGCAAAACAAAATATTCATAGATATATAATAATCACAGGAAAACACTAATTATGTTAGGTGGCCAGCATTGTGTAATATAAAGAGCTCCAACACACTGAGTATATTTTCCCTGTTGTAAGTGGTCCAGCATGTACATCAAATGTTTAGTGTAAGTGATATGATTGAGTTCGATCCAGCATCTCTCCCATCACAGTCCAACTAACTGATGAAATTCACCACTTACTTGCTTTTCTCATTAGTTTTGATCTGCTTTATTGATTATTTGTTGCAGCTCCAAAATAGACAACTATTATAAAGCTCACAAAGCTTAAAAATGCTATAAAATTAAGAAGACCATAAATAAACGCTTTAACTTACAAGACAAGACAGTAGGGCATAAACAGACATGCACCCACCATCCGCCCCCCATATACACACCATGCACACTCACTGTCCAAAAAGAGAGAGACAAAAATGTAAATGCGCTTGAGGGATAAACAACTAAACAGATGGCACCAATCTGGCCAAATATATGACAATTAGCTCAAGAAGTCATAAGCTAAGCATTTGCCATGTCACTTAACCTGTCACAAAGCAGCTTTATAGACAAACATACTCCAGATATAAACTTCAAAATGTTAATATATTGATTTGATTGATAAAAAAAACTATCAAAAAGACAGACTCATGTCTGTTTATGCCCTACTGTCTTGTCTTAGTGTATTGATACTGGATAGTATAATCAAAATAAAACCCATTTATAATTGTGTGCTACAGTACAGTATATGGTTAAATGTGCAACTCTGGGGGCCAGGCTGGATCAAACTGTTATGGCTGTAGGCTACTTGGTTTCTGATTGGAAGAGCAGTGGTTCGAGCCCAAGCACTACGGTTGAGCCCTTGAGCAGGATCTGTAACCCTATCTGCTCTAGGGGCACTGTATCCTGGCAGACCTAGCGCTCTGACCCCAGCTTCCTAACTGGGATATGCAAAAAATAATAATTCCCTATTGCGCTTAATAAAGTACTAATTATTATTATAGGAAATGTCTTTTATTTACCATGGAGGTCACTTTCTCCAGGTTACCGACTGTTCACTGATAAAGACTTGGGGACTAAGCAGTTCATGGCAATTTCAGTCCTTAGTACAATGTGGAACCGTCCTTAGTAGTCACAGGTATCTACGTATAAGCAGACCATATGGGCCCATCCTCAACTGCAATAAATGGTCTCCATGTGATGAAAACTCCCACCTATTGGAGGTCATCTGGTTACTACTGAAATGTACTGCCACTCTCTCACTACTACTAAACATTGGCACACCATGTTGTCTAGAAGTAAAGGAATTTCAGTCAGAGATGATATAGGGCAATTTGTGGGTGTTGTGTTTATACGGGCCAAGAAGGGCAGCCAAATTTAGGAATGACCCAACTTTCTCTGCAGTGAAATTTGACAAAAAGCAGGGTCATGGTCATCTTGCTTATCTAAACCATTGAAAAGTGCAACATAAGGTACTGTACAAACCCAAAATTATAAACTCAGTAGCTTTTTCTAAGTAAACAAGATTTTTTTTTGCTCAATTTTTTTGCTCTGTTTAAGTTCAAAGGTTATGTTGTTTGTATGCGTTTTTGTGTGTGAGAGAGTGGCACTACATTTCATTCCACAGTGTACTTTAAAGTTTTGTCATCCACAATAATAATAATAATAATAATAATAATAATAATAATAAATACATAAATCAACATTCAAGCTCCATTTTACACTCTCCAGCAAAGTGTAATGACTGCTGGGAAATTCTGCATGTCTCCTTCTGATGAAGTGATAAACCAATGACCACTTCATGACCCTATACCGTTCACCCTCTGAACTGAGGATTTCCCTGTGGTGTGGAATCAAACTTAAAATACCCCGCACCCTGTAAAGTTCAAGCTGCAATGGACTACTTGCTGATCAGAACGCAGCTAGAGAGAGATGTTGCAGAGCTAGTAGTAATAAGGCACAGGTGGAGAATCATCATGCATTATCTGCCTCACTGTTCAACTTTACTTCTTTCAATCCACTACAAATGACCACATCCTTTATTTTATTTCTTCACTACTGGAAATAAATTTGGTTTGAATTTTGCCTTCTTAATGGAATTCTCCACAATTTTCTTTATTTAAATATATTGGTTATAGATTTGTTTAAGCTAAATATGCTATGTTTAATAAGACAATTGCCTCATCACAGCGCTCAGTTTTGTGTCAGAGTCAGGCATAATGAATATAGACTTGTCGAAAAGGGCATTTGCCACTACAGTTGAGGCTACAATTTACATACACCAGGGTAAAGACATTTATAGTCAACTTTGACTCTGCAAATTACATGTTACCATTTACGTAAAAGGTCATTTTAAAAATTGTAACAATGTCAGTTTTTTAGGCTTTTAAGTAGGTCAAGAAGTGTATGTACACCTTCTTAGTAGTCTGATGGCATTGCCATTCAGTTGCTGAATTTTACACAAACTCTCGAGGTATCCTTTCACAAGCTTCTCCCAGTAGCTGATTTAAAATGAGTTTTACCAAATCAGCAGCCCGAGCCCCTGGGGGAAAGCAGATTTTAGTGCGTGTTTAACCTGAATGGTGGTGCCGCATACAGGTCTAAATCCCACTACCTACTGTAATACATAATCCAATCAAGAAGCAATATGATGGTAAATGGCTTTGAGTACATATAGGTAGATTAATTATAATGCATAAACATATAATGCATGTTTTTTACAGAAATAAGACTACATAAGAATTTGTAAATAAATCTGGAAAAAAAATTCTTGCCCAATAGGCTAACTAATTAATGCAATATTGTTCACCCACAAATTACTCATTTGTCCACCAGCAACCCTACACTTGACATTCAGACTACACGGTCACATTATCTACTGAGTGATAAGAAAAATATGGTTTTGAAAAAATGATATCTTGATGGAGGCAGCACAGTGGCTTAGTGGTTAGCACTGTCGCCTTGCACCTCCAGGCTGGGTTCGATTCCCAGTCAGGTTTGATTCTCACCTCTGTGTGCATGGAGTTTGCATGTTCTGCTGTTCCCAAAATGCCCGTAATGTGTGCATGTGTGCTCTGCGATGGATTGGTGCCCTGTCCAGGATGTAAGGCTCCTGGGACAAGACTCCAGGCCACCCGCAAACCTGTTTAGAAAAAAGCAGTATAGACGGTGAGTGATATCCGGATCGGAGTCTGGACTTACCGGTTAGCCTGGAGTTTTTTGTCTTTTACCAAGCCACTTTAATGGTCCTATATTCAAGGGCCTCACCGAGTCCTTCAAGTCACTTTTTGAGTTTGCAGCACCCCTGTGAAGCGACATCAGATGATGGAAGATATTAGATTCCAGTTACTGTTAATTATATGTCTTAATTGTAAGTTTCAATATACAGGAGGGACTGTTTACAAATGCAGAGTTAAACAGGAAGCATGTTAATCTGGGTGTCAAAAGGACTGTAATTACTCCAAAAGTTAGTATTCAGACATTTTCATTCATTTAATATCCAAGTATTAAATATAACTTGATTGAGTGTTTCATATTTTCTTTCTCAAACAGAGAACTGTAAGGCCAGTGTTTTAGATATAATAAATACATATGCTTGTATGTTTTTCAATTAAGCTAAAGCAAGTACTTGAGGTTAACTAATTAAATGGTAAGAAGTTGTTGCATCTATTGCCAAATGTTGCCACACAGCACTGTAATGGAAAGAAACATTCCTTCCAGAGGTTCCATAGCTCCTAGGATTTATATGAGTTCCTTTTCTCTTTGTTTTCTTACATCACTGTTGCCATAGCAGATGGTCAGAATACTGACATTGATGTCACACATTTGGCAGCTTGAATGAAAGTGCCTTGTTACTGGCAAAGTAAAATCTCCAGTGAGCTTAGCTGTTCTACAAAACAAACAGCTAATCTATTTTTGGTTCCTTCAACATGGAGCTAGTCACATTTGGACAACTTCTGTAGTAGTACAAAAGGGGGCATTGTGTTTGATAATTAAGCTGTTATAAGATTAGTATCTCTGCAAGTGCCACATCTGGATCTGTTGCATGGAGTACTGCGAGGTTTTCTGTTAAGGGGCTATTTAAATCACTTTTAACTAGTAAGTCTTTTTATATTATTGTCACATGCGTAGGGTACAAGTGCAAACTTTTTTAAAAGAAAGACTCTCAGGATCATCTTGAATAATTGTAAAGTTTTTCAGTCTGGTACAAGTGACTTATTAATGGAATGGTAGGTAAGCACCATAGAAGCAAGGTTGTTTATTAAGCAGGCTTGGTTATTAAAAATGGTATCCTGTATGTACTTGAGTGTCACACAGTTAACACATTTAAGAATACTCATGTATGCACATAATATACATGGGTCAAATGGGGACTTTTGATTGTGCAGAATAACAAAACGCAGCATCATTCGTACCGGAAGTGTGCTTGTATATCGAACCACTCTTATATCAAAGCAAATTTTCATATAAGAAATAAAGGAAACTCCAATGACAATCATTCCACAACCCAAAAATTTTTTGCTCATCTTGAGAAACACTCACAGACCAAGGTACTCAAAATCCAAGGTTCCACTGTATTTCTCTTTATGGTCCTCTGTTACACTAATGCAGATTTGCAATTGTTTCACTAGCAATTGGATACACTCAAGATAGAAGGTAGAAATTTTTAATGCCTTTCATGTACATGCACTGTTCAACAAGAAACCAAGTCAGATTATAACTAACAACATGAAAGTATATTACAAGTTTGTGTGTAGGCAATATTATTTAAGCATGTATCAAGTAATTAATCTTTTTGCCAACATTGGAAAATTTTTAACATTTTTAAATTGCCATTCAAAATTTTTTTATGTGGCAGTACACTATCTGATCACATACTGATCACTGTCTAGATGCAAGCAGAAACACTGCGGTATTTCTTACATAATGTAGGCATGGCAAAAGTCCAGTCTGGTGTGACAACTACTTAATTAATAATTAACTACTCTAAGTAAATGTGTGTCTTTCACACCCTGCATCCTTTCTAGTTTAGTGAATTGACTTTTTCTCCAGTCTGACTGTTCCTCTAGCGAAAAAGCACAAGTGTAAATTCCAGGTGTATCCACAGACAGTATAAACAGGAAAGGAAAAACCCTCTGTCACATCACCCATAGGTTTTCTGGAATGTAGTTTTAAAGCTCAAATGTGGGCGTTCTGATTAACAAGATCTCAGGAGTTGACTCCACCGAAATCCCGGTTAAGCCAGAAATGGGCAAACGGGTGGAACAGAGCCTAGCTATTGTTTGGTACACCCACCTACAAGCAACCTAAGTTTTAACTCAGCTAAAATGCTATGGGGACTAATGTCAATTTATATGATAATGCATTTGATTAACGAATTGGTACCCTGTCCAGGGTGTACTCCACCTTGTGCCTGAATTTTTCCAGGGCAGGCTGCTGTAAAGTTTTCCATTTTAGCATGGGGACTATTGGGATTGACTTGCTTTTGAAGCCCCCAGTGGACATTCAAGAAACTGCACATTTGTGGCACTTCCATAGTGGATTAATTTCTCACAACTTGAGGTTGCCCCTTCTGTGTATCCTATATAGTCAAAGCATAACCTCAACCATTCAAAATGCTGAGGGTAAACCATGGAAGCCTCTGAGACCATAAACATTAAATCTTAACCTCTACCTCATTTTATTTTCTTAGTCTTAAAGCTGCAAAATAGATGCACATGGAGTCACCTATATGCAAGGTTGGTATATAGTTTAGAGTTTAAAAATGCAGAAGGACAGTGCCAGCATGGCAAAAAACAATCTCATCAGAAAGAAAATGTTAAGTCAAGTTAGCACCTTTGTGATTTTTGCTACAGATCCAGATGGTTACAAAATTGTTGCTCAGACACACTTTGACATCATTAGCTATTGCATATCAACAGAGCTAAGGAGAAATTCGGGGGCACTACAAAAATACATGAAAAAGCTGACAATTTGGTACACTCAAGCCACAGATTACAATTCCTTACAATGGAAATAGCTATATAGTACATTACTGGTTCTTATTTACACACAAATGAGGACTAACTACGGACTTCCAAACATGGACAATACCACTGCTGCTGTCTCATACACCTCAGCTCATTTCACACTTCATGTCGACCCATTTCTCCACTGTGTGTGTTCATGTACTGTCCCCATAATAACAAACTACTGCGTGTGTAGTCCCGTAACTTGGCCGTGTCCAGTCTATTACATGGAAACAAATGCTGTCATTAGAAAAAATATCCCTTTTATGCTTGAAAAGTTCAGAATATTTACAGTACCAGAGTAAATTTGACTATTATTGGTGATACTTATTTTGAGGCCATATTACCCAGCACTCATTAATAGCTGTGTTTAATGAGAATGTGTATGTCAACAATCAGTCTGGAGATTTTTCTAATAGTTGGCTGCAATCAATATGGCCTTGGATTGGTTAATGTTAAGCCTCAGAAAGTTACTACTCATCCAAGTATTGAGGTCTATCAAGTCATCCACAAAAGGATTTAGAGTATATGTAAATCTGCACATCACTAGAATAAGAATGGAACTTCAGGCCACATGTACTTTGATGACACTGACAAGGTAGGTTGTCTTTAATTAACTGAGCTTTGGTGAATGCTAGAAGACAAGGTCAAGAAAATTCTGACCTTAATGCTGCAGTTATAACCAACTGCTGTCTGTGAGAAACATGAAAAAATATATATATATATATCAGGCCCAGAAAAGCACAGTACCCACATATCCAGCCATTTTTGTGAGTTTGGTGAAGGAGTATTTTGTGGCATACTTCTTCAGAATAAGCAGTTCAGCTAAATATATTCAGAAATCCTAGATTAACCTTAACCAACAAGTTGCTCGAAACCTTGACAACAGTTTCAAAATTAGGACTCTTAAAAAAACATTTCAAACCGAGTGGCTGAAGCCAGGGTTCTTTGCACTAAGCATGCGCAACATGCTTGTCTGTGTAGCTTGTCTAGAAAAGGCTGGTTGGAAATAAGTCTATAATTACTGATCTTCTCTAGGTCAAGCCCTGGCTTTTTAAGTCCTGGATTGCATCCAGTTTCAAGTTGGCGGGAACAGAGCCAAAACTAAGGAGAATTCATTGTGAGCGGGCATTGTAACAGATGGGATTTTAATTGGAGAAGTAGGCATATACAGTATAAGTCATAAATGAACTTTACAAAAGAAGTTTTTCTGCAAATGAATAAAAGTATAGAATGAAATTAATATTTTTAGGCACGAAATTTTATTACACCATGTTTCAACATGACCTAATGAAAAAAACATTAAACCATTAATTACGATATTAAAAAAAATATATATATATATATATTTTTTCACAGACTTGTGTTTTGATGTATTTGGAAAAAGAACTTGGACTATCATACTCTGATGAAAAATTGTGGTGCTCCTGTGAAAAATGTGTGAAGTATGCAAAGTTCGGTAATACAGAAAGGGCAAACGTCACTGGCAGAGTAAGCCAGCAGGAATGATTAAAACATTATAGGACACAAGCCAAACCTCAGGATTCTAACATTCTCAAGCATGTTCAAGCATAAGGCAAGAGGGTTAATTTTTAAGTTGCTGGGTAATAAAGTAATAAGCAAATCAACCAGTACAGCTTTATGATTAGAAATTACAAATCTGTTCCACAGAGGTCAAGGGGTAAAATATCTCGTTAGTAAATCGAAAATCAAAATGATGGAAAAGTCAGCAATCAAAACATATTTAGCGGCACTGAAATGAACATAGCAGGGTCTTGTCAGATGTGGCTTGTCCTTAAACTGTGTTAAGTTAAAAGACAAGTATCGACCAGCTTGCCCATGCAAACATACTGTAGATGTCCAGATAACCTACATTTGAAACCAAACCCCCAATCTCTTGGTCAGCCGTAAGATTTTTTCCATTTTTATATAAATGTTAATTATCATGATCCGTTCCCTTTCAGCTAAGAGTGAAACCCCAGAGCCATTTGTCTAGGACCCAGCAACCTGACCCCACTGCACAAGATACCACAATATATATGACATACCATCTTCAAGGTCTTCTACAGCTGAATTTGTTGCAGGTTGTCTGATAAAATTGCCAATAATAGTTTAAACAGTTCAAATCTGTAACATGCACTGGTCTTTGACTTAACATTACATTTAAACAGTCGTGATCGGTCGCATAGGTTGGTGCTGGAAAAGGAGGTCACTGGGGGTGTGATACTGCTGAGACAGTAACAGCTGACCAATTTCCTTTTACGTCAGTGCATGTGTGTGCAGCCACTTGGCCCAACAAGCTATTCATTCAACCTACAGACATGCACATTAATTCTTCTCTTGAATTTACCCCTTCAACCCTTGACATAATAATAAACAATATATTTGATTAAACATATAGGATGAAAAAAGGAAAAGACACAATTGTTTATTTTTTCCCTGTATATGTACTATGTGTTTCCCAAACTGAGAGCTTCAGCTGTTAGCTACCTTCATGGTCAGCTCTAACTGATTATCAGGGCATGACGTTTTTAAAAAAATATATTTTTAAATCAGTTTTGATTCATGTTAAAATCAATACAATCAATGTAGAATAAATGTATTATACAATTTTTGAGGGTGTTCTCTCTCACCAAATTCTTTCTAGGCTGGAATTTTAATTGATGTACTTTCCATAGACCATAAAATGAAAAGGTAGTGGAAACTGGATGTTTCCAGATGTTGTACTTGGGGCATTTCATATTCCATGTACTTTTTTCTCACTGGCATTTTCATTCATTTTTTAAAAGCTTACAAGAACTAACTTAGAGCTTTCACTTTTTCATTCTTTCATGTTTAGTAAGCAAATTATCCTCATGGTTACAGTAAACCTTGAGCATTTCCAAGGACACACCCAGGACAGGACAATATTCTGGCACAGAAAATCTCCCTCTAACACACACATGGAAGCCAGAGAGAGCAAGCAAAGACAAGGAGAACATGCCAAAGTCCACACAGATGGGAACCATGAGCTCAGGCCTGAAATAGGAAGGGCGTGAGGAAATTACTGATGCTACACAAGCCTAATTTTAACTAATCTTTTAAGAATTTAGTTTTTATATATATGTATTTACATTTAGGCATTTGGCAGGCGCTCTTATCCAGAGCGACTTACAAAAAGTGCTTTAAAGTTTACATCACTGGATAGATACTTACACTGGGTTAACTACCTTAATAATAAGTGCCATTAGTCAAACACAACTGGGAAGAATAATTTTTTATGACCTGATTATTTAAGATCAGCTGTTTGTTATATATTTTTTATAAAAAGAAAAATGATAGATTTTCTCATTTCCAGGCTGTGAAAATTTGTAACATAAGAAAGATTTTGAAAAGTAAATCAGTTTAAAATGGAGATATTTATTTTTTGAAGTAACTGAAATTTGTTCCGTTTTCCCCCCTGCTGCAAATATTCAACCTTGTGCAAATTGCACTAATGATGAGTGACTCTTGATCTAGAGCCTTAATTTATTTTTTTGCTTCATTATTTTCCACATTGACTGCATTTAGTGTTTTAGCACTATTCTAGCACTTCAAATCCTTCTTATCTCTTATCCTTTTTATGCGAGTTAATGTACAATAATTTTTAAATTCAGTTTGGTAGATTGCATTATTTATTTTGTATAACTAAGACCTTTCATTTTCCTCAGCATCGAACATTTCGCAGTTTAACAATATAAAGTAAACATTGATGGAAAAGGTGTCTTGGCTTTGTATCATGACTCAGAGACCCTGCTGTAGTTCTCAGAATCCTGGTAATGTAACTGACTTTGTGTTAAATTATTTCTTTAGATTTTACACAGTGATTTTGTAAAACCATTGTATTTTTCTAAGCTTTTCAATGTCTTCTTTTTCAAGCTGAAGTGTAATTGAAATTTTTGATTTCTAATGGCTTGGTGCGGCAAACGCTGTGCTGCTGATTCTGACAAAAGGGTACAATTGCCTGAACACTTTCGTTTTCGTCACATCAATTTTTCATCACAGTTCATTGCATTGTTACAGTATTGCTTGCAATCAGTTCGAATCTGTATTAAAATCTAAAGCTTATCTAAAAAGAAAAGTGACATATTATGATATCAATTATAGGTTTTATACTGTCTTGTTGCCCAGGCATATATTGGTAACACAGTACTGTGCTGTTACAATTTGTCACAGTCTTGTTCTGTTGATAAGCCTCGAAGAACAGGGATGATGAACTGTACAGGATTCTGAAAGTGTACTGTTTGAGTAATGTAAAAGTAGTATACAGAACCCCTGTGCACTATTTAAGTAATAGATATCTGTACAAGCACTGTTTGAGCAAACATTTGAATAGAGGCTTTCCGTGTGAGTCTGTGTGTGTGTGTGTGTGTGTGTGTGTGTTTGTATGTGTGACTCATGGCCAGTACGCCTCCCTTGAAGCAAAAAATGTGCATTTCCCTCTCGATGTGCGTCATCAGCCTTTCCTCCACGCCTAGCACTCTGGTATGCAATAACACAGCAGCCACTTCAGCACTGCCTCCTAATCTACTCATTACTCTCTAGTGAGCATTTGCATGTAGTTATCCCTCCAGTTGAAATTTAATCCATCCATCAATCTACATGAGTGCAGAAAACCACAAAATGAGATATGGTACTTGAAATGAGCTGTAGGATGTTGATTAACAATAGCGACAACAAGAATATTTGTACCTCAGGATAAATGAGTTATAGGAGATATGAATGAATAAAACCTTCAAAGAACAATATTACACTGGCTAGAAATAGAGTGCAATACATATATGATGATAGATTGAAGTATATATGTAGTACATGAACATTTAAGGCAAAAAACATTCAAAATATTTATATGATTAAATATTTCAAAATTAATCTCTCCATTCTCAAGACCAGATGTCTAAACCGGCCAACAGTTTCTATGTACTGTACTTAAATGCATTTCTGGTTTTTAATTGCTTAATTTACATACATTTTATTTACAAAAAGAAGAAAAAACACTATATAAATATTAGTTCTGCTAAAGAAACAGTTTTCCTTATCACCTCAAAACAGCACATTTTGATTTTCCAGTATCTTTCCACACTAAGTAGCTGCAATTAAAGCTACTATCTTAGCAAGTTACATAGATTCGCTTTCCAATAGATCAGTAATAAATCTGTAATAAATAAAAATTTTTTTACTTTTAACTAAACAATCAGTGAGTATTAGCAGGTAATAAACAGATTGCTAAATTACTTTTAAAAAAAAGTCACACAGCACACAAATTGAAGCCAGATTAAGGTATTTGGCACATCTCATCTAAGATTAGGTCAGGTTTAATAATTAACAAACATGTGCATCATTTTATACCTTAGTTATCAGACACAATTCTGATGTTGTGTTTGTCATTATTTTGTCTTACATTTGTACTGTGGTCCTGGGATCTAAAAAGTGTAGCTTGGCCTGCTGAATGTTTAACTGTTTGTTTTTTATTGTTTACAGCGCATGTCACACAGACTAATGTCACACAGGTGATACAAAAATTCACATAATGGACAGTATTCACGTCTTTGTGGAACCAGGACTGTGTCCATGGTGGTTTTCAACAATGTATTTGTATGTAAGCGGTGCCCTGCAATCAACTGGTGTCCCATCCAGGGTGTATTTCTGTCTCTGGATGAGATCAACATTAACTGTGCCCAAACTAAAGTAGATACTTAATTTTAATTATTTAATGAAAAAATGAATAAATGAACTACACTTATTATTTTAGCATTTATTCAAATTAAATACAATAATCACATCAATTGACATTTCCTAAAAAAATACTAAGCTAATTTTCTAACCTAATTATTAAATTCAAGGACATTATATGATGTTATAAATCAAGTTTCCATTCATCCATTTTCCATAACACTTATCCTGTGTAGGGTCAGGGGGCTTGTGCCTATCACAGGGTACCTGTAGCACAAGACTGGGCAGACCTTGGTTTAGGCACCAATCAATTGCAGGGCACGCACAGTACACTCACACCCATTCATTCATTATGGGCAATTCGGAAACGGAAAATAACCCTCCTTTCTTTAGAAACCAGAATGCACAGAGGCAACCAGCGATGCACTGGAAGGAAATGAAAATTCCATGCACACAGACCGGAAGGGAGATTTGAACACCGGCCCATGGAGATGAAAGGTGACCATGACAATCATAAACAAAACAGTTTTCCTTTAACTTTCAAGGTCCTGAAAAAAGTCCCTGTTAACTTCAAAATGTGCAAGAAAAGTAAGAACATGAAAGAAGTAATGGGTGCTTTTACAGGAAAGCGTCCTGGATTTCTCTGTCCAGACAGGGCATGGGTGGTGAAATCTTAGATCTTACATCCCATCAGATAATGAACCCGCAAGAGGTGGTGGCACGAAAAGCTCGTCTTGGCACGAACATGTTTAACTCACTTAAGTTAAGATCACAAACTGGGAAGTCTTTTCTAGAGTTTTCCACTTGGCTTTAGTTGCTCTGAAAGATTGCTCAGTGCTTAGTCGATTTTTAAGGGTAAAACACATCATGGGATAAAATTGCGTTAAACAATGGATCCACGTAAGTGATCTATTTTTACATCATATTTTAACAAGACATTGAATGCAACTGCCCACAGAGTTTTCCTGCCATCCTTTATATTTCTGGACATTATTAGACCGTGACCAGGACTGACCCACTCCGTGACACAGTTATGCAACGCGCGTGTTTAAACAATGTGGGTTAAAGACGCGCTCGTAAGTGGTACGCATATTTCTCATCGCTATCTCGGGGTATAATGTGATGTGAGCAGTAACTGGAAAGCAAATGGATTTTTATTATAAGGAGAAATATGATGCGAAAATTTTGCCCTTACAAGGAAATGTTCCAGTCTAACTTGCATTGCACATTGCGGTCAGTTAAATGCCCGTGTTATACAAGAACTCATAACACTCCAAACAGTGCAGAAATAAAAAATCCAAAGAAAAAAAAACACACACACACAGCCTACCTGTCAAGCCAACTGTTCTTTTTTTCTTTAAAGATTCCCAAGGCGAAATTCTTTACAGTAGTGGGCAATTCCTGAGGTTCTCGGTTCAGCCTCCAGTGCCGCCTGACACACTGCACTCGCTTACGTTCACTCTTTCCCTTCACTGTTGCCCTGAATCTCCAGCGCCAGCGATGACCTCAATTCAAACTCCACCAGCCAAGTCTCTCACCGACCAATCAGCTTCCCTCATAAAATTACGTTTCCAATAAAAGTAGGCGGGCACAAGGAGTCTAACGTGGCTATTGGATAAAAGCACCGTCAGTCTCTTTATATAAGGCAGACCTAGGCCTCACGTGGAAACCCATGGCCAGTGACGGAGTACTGTTCGCGTGGGCAAATCAGTAATGTGGAGCTGAGAGTGAATGGAGCAGCAAGCGGCGGGGGAAGAGGGCGGTTGGTTTCACACAACGTGTGTTATACAAACAGTTATACAATGTGTGTTAGCGTGTGGAAAATCAATGTGGTCGCCTTACGCTAAAACCACACGGAGACCAGTCATATGATCATCGCGAAATAGTTTTTCATCTTTGGTAACGCCCACATACTGTCAAAAGATCTTTATATACTACCCATTATACGGTATTATATGCTATCGCAATGTGATCCAAATATACCGATAATCTTAAACTTTTCGGTTTTTACTATACATTAGGTTGGACATTCTAAAATTATTATTATTATTTTTTATGGTGTCTGCCAGGGTTGTAGGTTCGAATCTCACCTCAGGTCTGTGTGTGTGGAATGTGCATGTTTTCCCAGGCTTGGTGGGTTTCCTCCAGGTTCTTTGGTTTCTGGCTTTTTTTTTTAATTCAGTTCAATTGTATTTGTATAGCGCTTGTAACAATATTTGATTTTTATTAAAATGAGCATGAAGAATGTCCCTTATGAGCAAGAGGAGGGTAACGGTGGCGAGAAAAAATTCCCTGAGAAAGCAGTAGGAAAAAAAACATGAGAGGAACCAGACTCAACAGGGAAACCATCATCATGGCAGGAATTGTTTTGCAGTCATTGCTATAACAGGACGTTTAATATAACGGGAGATGTGTTTAAGTTAATAAGTCCAGTTCATTATTGGAGGCTCAGGTAAAAAACCGCAGGGAATTTCATTCGAGACCGGTTATACGCAGGGGCAAGAGGGGGCAGCGCCCCCTCAAATCGAAATTTTGAAATGTTGAGAAAGTAGATGTTGATATATTCGCAAAATGAATATATTACAAGTTAATAAAATGATCCGCCGAAAAAGGGCCACTACACAGTACGGTATTAGATTTCCCTCATGTCTCTGTTCCTCCGCTGTGTGTATTCATTCACTGGTTGCAGCGCACGCACACACAGCACACACTCTTCCCCTGAGCCCTCGGTAAACATCCAATCACCACCCGTATGCAAATGAGCCAAGACGCAGCCTAACGTAGTGTCGTGTCGGATTTCAGCAAAACAATAATAATAATAAAAAAAAGAAATATAAAAAAAACATAATATGATCTGTTCTACAACCCATTTGCTTTAACTTTTCTTCATTTCATAAGACAACCTTTCAGTTTTGTAAATATTCTAGTTATAGTGTGTTTAGGTTAAACGTTTTTGAGAATTAGACCATCCGGCTAAGATAAATGTTATGTCGTTGATTGAAAAAATCTGGATTAAGGATATTTTATTTTATTCATTTAATTTTTATTTTTCCGTTTCTCCCCTGAGGCATTGCCACCTTAATGTGGTCAGGGGGTTTACGTGCCTCAGTGACCTTAAGAGCAATACCAGCAGGAGCTTAGTCTTCAAGTGGGACACCCGACTTGGACAGGTCTAAAGGTAGAGGCCTGACAAAGTGCAATCTACTTCTCCAGGCACTGGATGCAGCTAACATCACAATTCAACACTATAAGCACAGGGAAATAAACAGTGCTCGAACATGATGTGTGAAAATGATGCCCCCCTTCACATTTCTGACTGCCCCCCCAAATGTGCCTGTCTAGAACCGGCCCCGATTTCAGTCCTGATCTATTAAGCAGCTGCAGTCTTAAAAAGTCCTCACACTTCATCAGCCGAGGCCAGGACCGTCTTCATGGTAAAGTGGAACTGTCCCCAGTCACCGCATGCATCCCAAGCAGACCAAACAGGGCCTCCATGCGACAAGTTCTCCAACCAGCAGCAAGGCACCAGGATGAGTCAGACAGGTCTTGAGGGCAGTTAGGTATGGTCACAGTCACATAATGTATATTCAGTACAGATTTATTTGGTATATTTATATATTTAGTGATCATACGACTGGTCTACGTGAGGCAACCACATTGACTTTCCACACGCTTTATATAACTGCCTGTATAACACGTGTTGTACACTATATTGGAATATTTTTTTTTACTATACAGTACTTTAAAACCTGACCATGTTACTTTAGTTTGTTGAATATGTTTTTTTTTTTCAAATTGTTATTAAATGTATTGCCTTAAGATAGCTTGGTAACAGACAGTGAACAAAGTCTTTGAAGCAGAAGGTAAATCAGGTTTCTGGTACAAGTTGAACTGTTTATTGTTCCCTGAGTGCTTACACACACACTTATCCATCCATCCATCCATCCATCCATCCATCCATGCGTTTAAGTAATCTCTGTTCATGATCATTTATACTTCTTTCCTACCATATTTGTTCCTCAAAGATGCTGGTTCATCACTATCTTTCCACATTTAATATCATGTTTTTCAGTTCTTAACCGTATTTCAGTAGTTTTAGCAATCTCCTTAGTTGTTTTCTTTGTTTGGTGCAGGTCAGTAATTTGACCCTTCTTAAACAGATTAACATTTTTGCAACAACTAAAAGATATGTCTTCTGACTTGGTTGTTTAGGGAATGAGAAGCTACTTACTGCATCAGTTACGGTTAAATAACGTGCTGCCAGCTGAAAAATATTAATCACTGCAGGATTTATCCATTGGAAACCTCTTAACTATTTGCGTAGTTAATTCCAGGTATGTGTATACACATCCACATATAATTACATATTTGTGACAATAATCCATTCACTGTTCTTTGAGCCTTCTTTCCTGGAGCACACTGCCCCCTGCTGTATCTGAGCATATCACAGTACTGCCTTATGATTCTCTTAAAGAACCATTGTTCTTTCTTCAAGGTCCTTCTGCAAGGTTTGAGAGTTTGTTTGTGATGATGTAAATGTTAGTCACAGGATCTCAAGGGTCTCTGTAATCAGCAACTAAAAATGTTTCATAAAATGTCTGAAAAATGTAACACTTTTAAATGATTTTTTTTTGTTTGTTTTGGGGTGGTACAGTATGGGGGCATAGTGGTTAGTGCTGCCACTTTGCATTTTTAGAGTTCGGGAACCCCAAATTACATTCTGTGTGTATCTGTATCCATATCTAATATGTATGTATATAATAGGTATGTACAGACACCACACAAGGGTGAGCAGAGTCAAAAATGATCTATAGTTCAGTTATATTAAAATTTCTGTTGCCCATCAGCTCTTTTCTTCCAAGGCTACCATCTCCCCAGTGACTGCTGTGCAAGTGTGAATTTCAGCCCGCACTGTTGACACACCAGAAATATTGTTTTCAGGTGTTAAAGCATACTGCCAGCCCCATAAAACATTCTTAATGAGTAAATATAAAAACTTGAGGACAGTTGGACAACGTTTATTGTGGTCAGGGGTAGAGTTTGGAAGATCCCATATTCAAACCCCACAACCACCAAGTTCCCACTGTTGGGTCCTTGAGCAAGGCCCTTAACCCTCAACTTTTCAGATCTATAATGATATCAAAATGTGATTCTAGATAAGGGCGTCTGTCAAATCTTGTAATTTAAATGTTAGGTTAGGTTTATTATTGTCATTCAACATGTTAAACATAAAAGAACAAAATTTGTCCATAAAAAAAAAAAAAACATTTTTCAGCAATTATAGTATAAAATATATTTTTTAAATAATTTGATGAGACTTCACCCCATTCTTCTTGGAGCATCTCCCACAAGATGGATTGGCTTGATGGAGTCTTCCTTCATACCATGTCATACCATTTACCATTGTGAAATGCATTTTCCCATAGAAAATAATGTAAATGCAAATCCATTCCAGCCCTGTAAAAATATTACCAATTTCCAATATTATAATGATATTTTTGCATAGAAAAACAACAAAGTCTTAATGCATATCTTCTATGGTTCTGATCTTGGACTATCACTTGTTTGGTCCCAGCCCTACATAGATGAAGATACACTTCTGATGAAGAAATGAATACAGCTGTATATTCATGGCTTGCAGCTCAGCCGAAAACGTTTTTTTTTTTTAATGAAGGAATACGAAAGCGTATTGACAGACAAGGTGTATTGAAAAGCTAGGAGATTATATCGAGAAATTATATATTTGTCTATTGAAGTAAAAATTTTATATTTGTCTAATAATTTTTAATACATTAAAAATATATTAAAATGAATTCTACAGCGAGAGTGCAGAAATCTTTGACTCACCTTTGTATATTGGTATTTGAAGCTATCCACATTTTTAGAATAAATGTCTTGCTACCCATTATAAATATGATTCACTTTTTATGGACAGCTTTGAGGCTGACTATACAATGTGTACAGTACGTGTCCCCCACCCAAAAAAAAAAAAATTTAAAAAAATAATGCACCTTCTCAAAGTGTTTTAGCAAATGTTTGCATGGCAGAGTTAAAAAGTTAAAGTGAAACATTAAAGAGTGACAAACATGCAAAAACACTTTTTCACACCACTGTATGTTCATAAAGCAATTCTGACCAAAACGCAATATTTTTGATCCATCTTTTTTTTTATTTTGACTTCCCCAATTAACAAATTGAACAAACTGTTAAAAAGTATTGTCATAGAGATATAATGAAAGAGCCAGATGTGAATTATCAAGTATAACCCCCAAAGTTAATAATAAAAGCAATAAATACAATAAATCCAACAAAAGCACATGTCAAAGTATTTTCAGTTATGGTAGAGAAGTTATAAAAACACATTATAGTTATACTGCATTTCACTCACTTCATGAGTGGCAAACTAAAATCATTGTTACAGCCCGATGTTATATTTGGAGATAAAACGATAAGTGGAAAATGGCCTCAAAGTGTAATTTTCCATAAGGAACTACCCACATAAAAAATACATATTTAACAGTTGCTTATTCCGTCATCATTTCATTCTTCCTGCTACACTGTAAAACACAAAATCATGAAGGTTCTCAGAACTGATTACAGAATTAAATGTGGATTAAATACTTGTATTTTACAAAGCATCACATGTAATTTTTTCTTACCTGATTTATATATATTTTTCATATTCTTTAACTAATACGATTGTTTTTTTTACTGTATTATGAAAGCTTCACTTTAAATTAGATTTAATTACACGGTTTGGTTGTTTTAGCTATCCCCCCAAGGACTTTAGAAAACACAGTGCCTAAGATAGGCATAAAGAAATCCTTAAAAATATTGCCAGACTCTGTATTCTTTTGTCTTTTAAGTTGCTCAATTTCCAGCTCTAGCATCCTGGCATTCTCATTAAACCCTTTCTTTAGGAGTTCTGTTTGTTCAGCTAGTTTTCTCTCCATTGCTCTTTCCAGCTCCTGCTGTTGCTGAAGCTTCTCCTCCTCAAACTTCTTCTCCAGCTGTTTCGTCCTTTGCTCATGATGTTCTTTTTCCTCCTTCATCAGCTGTGTGATCTCCAGATTTCTGTTCCGTTCTGCTTTACACTGCTGCTCCAACAGTGCTGCCTGCTCTTTCTCCTCTGTACATTATCACCATGAAACAAAGGTGAAAATGAATGTATACAGAATGATATTTTCTCAACCTAAGGGGTTCCTCTTAAGTATTGCAAAAGGCAAGTCAATTACAGACAATGTTCTGTTTAACTGTTTCGGCTTAAAATGTATGAAAAAGAAGAAATTAAAGGCATATGTATTATCTGAATCGAAACTGCAGCATTATTGCAGAGAAACAATGTAAATATGAATGAAGGTGTTTTGGTTAGGCAGCTTTAGGTCAGGTAGTCTAATTAGTTAGATGATTGAAACTTTATTGAACTGTCAAACTTAACTCTTTGAAATTATCTCAATCTAAAAATTATTAGAAGAAAAACAGTTAGTCAATATGTACAATACAAGGTGAATTTGGGAATATCATAATTGTTAGACACTTCCCGACTATTTAGTGATTGTCCAAAAACAATTTGGGAATATAGAACATAGTCACTCTAATTTCTGTTTCTTCATCTCTTAGATATGTAATCTATAGGGGGTTTCTCCATTATTCAAAATAATGAATGAACACATTCATTATAAATAACCTTACCCTGAACCTTTTTCTCACTCTCAGTCAGTTGTTCATCAGTCTGGAGAATTAATTTTGCCTCCACACTTTTCTCACTTAAAAACCTCTCCAACACCAAATCGGCCTTCAAACAGATAACAGACACACACATAAACACATACTTACTTTGAACAGTGGGTTTTCAAACTTTTACCCATTAAACTGCATTAGATTGATTACCTGTGTAAGAGATGGCACTAGTGTACACTATGGGAAGTAGGCACACCATCGAAGGCTGTGTGATTCTCTGGGAAATGTTATACTAGGGAACCTGGCATTTATGTGTTTGTTACTTTGAGAAGTACCATCTACCTAAACATTGTTACAGTTCAAGTACATTAATTCATTGGAATAGTATTTCCCACTAATAGTGAGCAAATTCAGCAAGGTAATGCACGCTGTCAACCTCCCAAATTATTCAGGAATGATTTGAGGAAAATTAGTTTAAGGTGAAGACATGGCCTCCAAATTCCCAAATGTTAATTTGGTCAAGCTGAAGAAATCCATGAATTACTTTTCATTGGGGACTTATTTAGTACAATAATGCTGCTTTGATTTTGTAGTATTCATTTCAGTGCAGTAAACCAATTGCCTTTTGTAAATACACTGTAGTCATGAACATGCAACAATTGAACATCATAGTCCTAATTTTATTTTCGACATTCTGTCCTTAAATTAACCTACCAGTCACATAAAACGATGCACAAATTATTGGTTTTATGCTATCTGTCAACTAATTTTTAGAAAAAGCAATGTAACTTTGTGCACTCATGTATATTTGTTTAAATTAGACTAAATTTGTTTATGTCTGTGGTTTTTACCTGGATTCCTTTGTTGGGCTGGCTGTTGTACTGGGTAATGACATCCTGTCTGTGTGTGCAATAGAGATTATATCCTCCAGGCTTTGCATACTCCCCCCGCTGCACACGCTCATTCATCTTCTCATATAGATCAGACAGAATCTGCTGGCACTTCTTATCTGATGCCTCCATGTTCTGAACAATTAGCTCAGCATAGTGCTGATCTACTGCCTCCTGAAAATACAGTGTATTCAAAGATGTTCAGATTACGCAGGACACACACACACACACACACACACACACACACACACACACATGCATACATACATACATACATACATACATACATACATACATACATACATACAGTGCTTCTAAAAATTTTTTTAGAGAAGTTTATTTGCTCTTGTGATTTAATTAAATTCATTATAGGTACATTTTAATATTTGTTTCATTTTGATGATTAAAGCTTACATATCATGAAAATAAAAATTCCAGTATCTTAAAATAGTAGAATATTGTAATTACTATTAATTTACTGTAGTATAAATGGGGTCATGACTTGATGGTTGTCCGGAAGATCATTGACACCCTATCTATTTTCAAGGCATCTATTTGCATGCACCTAAGACTTTTACAAGTACGTTATATGCAGTAAGTAACAAAAGAAACACTACAAATATGTGATGTGAAAAACTTGTTTCCAGTTATGGGGCCAGGTTTTTCCTTAAATAAATTAAATAATAATTTAAAACCTGCGATTTATATTTACTTTGCCGATCTTTGTGTGATATTAAAATTTATTGATGATCTGAAGAAAAAAATATCAATAATCTAAAAATATTTTTCACGGCACTGCAAATTTACATCTTTCAGACTGTCATATTTTAGTGGGAGGGAGGAAACTGGAGTTACCCAAAATAAGGATCAACCTTGGAATATGTGTGTGTGTGTGTGTGTGTGTGTATACGTGCATGTTCCAAACCCACCACCAGTTTCTTGAAGTATTCCTGGCCTTCATCTTTGAAAGAATGCTTCATAAACTCAGTGCTGGCCATGTTGCTCATCTTCTGGTGTTCAGCAGATAATTCACTCACTTTGACTGGGAACAAACTCTTCACCTACGTAAATATAAGGAAAGAGTTAATTTTGCTTTGACTTAGTCTCATGGAGCATATCAAGGGGGTAAATTGTTTTCTTTACTTTATACAGTAGCTTGCAAAAATATTAAATTTATCATATTTGTCTGAATAACCAATAATAAATACATTTATATTTTCTGTTACAGTGATTTTACAGTGAAGGCCCATGACCATGGAATACAGTGCATTTAAAAACAAATCTGAATTTATTACTGTAATTTAATCATTTATTTCATTTACGTGGAGAAACTCTCAAAAAACTCAATTTTAGTCAATTTTAATCAAATACTAAAAATAACCATATAACCTACTTCAAGACCTCATATGGGATGAACGGTATGACATAGAAGGCCCAAGTGAGGTGCTTTCACACATACACTATAAACACATACAAGATCATAGTGAGCACAACACAACAATGCAGGGAGAAAACGTTATAGCCTTGGCCGGCTCAGATAAGAAATATACAAAATTGAGGAGAGATGCCATGCTGAAGCGTAGATTTGACGTGGTACAGAGCATGTGTGAAGCATCAGAATGACATCACCGGTTGGATGAAGAGGTTAATGGCAAGAATCATACCAATTGGCAAATTGGTCTAAGGAAACCAAGTCTCAACAAAAACAACAGAAATAAGAGAATCGATCTGTGTTACTGCAGAGCCACTTACAAAGACAATTCTTATGAGGGGCCTCTTGCGAGAAACATATCTTGTGAGAAGCATATCCTTTCGCTGATAAGCAAGGCCCTTTCAACGAGAAACTTCAGCGACGTTGAACTTGCTTGAACTTGACCAAGAGCAGCACGATCAACGGTTGGTGGAAGGGTTAGATTATAATGGGGAATTTTTTTCGGAACAAGATAAGATATGATGGGACCGACCTTGGTGAATGGAAGTAAAAAAAAATAAAAAGACCAGGCAAACCAAATTTAGTAAAAGGAAGTATGAAAATGGAAAAACCAAGTAACCGGAACCAATGGTGCATTTGGTAAAGGGAAGTAAGAAATAAGGGAAAAACCAAGGCAGTAGACTTTTGAGTCCCTCCCTCAGCCAGCAGTATAAGGAGTGGACATTGAATCAGTCTGCTTTTTTCTTGTTTTTGCCTGTTCTTTAGCTTGCATTGGTTTGACTTACTTGGGCTTTGTTGCTGCAATGAATGTCAGATTACTTCATCCAGATTAATTTACTGCTTTTGTATTTTTTTTATTATTACAATTGGAGTTACAGCTTATGTTTTAGCGCTAAAGTGTAACTGGCATTAACAGTGGAAGTTAAAAATCTGACACATATTGTATTGAAGACCAGATTGCTTTGATAGCAGCCTTTAGCTTGTCTGTATTGTTGGGTTAGGTGTTTCTCATCTTCCTTTTGACAATATCTCATACATTTTCAAGTCAGGTAAGTTATCCGGCCAAACAAATAAGTAAAAGCACAGTCAGCAATTAGTGGTAGATTTGGCACTGTGGGCAGGTGCTAAGATTTGCTGGACAAGAGAATCAGCACGTCCATCAGCCTTGTCCGCAGACATAGGACTGAATTACTCTAAAATCTCCTCGTAGATAGCTGCATCTTGGACTTGTTAAAACACAGTGGACCAACACTAGCAGATGACATGGCCCCCCAAATCATCACAAACTATGGAAACTTTGCCCTGCTCTTCAAGCAACTTTTCTGTGACCTTGATTTCCAACTTAAATGCATTTTTTTTATATATGGAAAGAGGACTTTGGACCACTGAGGCAACAGTCCAGTTCTTTTTCTCCTTATCCAAGTCACTTCTGATGTTGATGGCTTATAAGAGAGGTGGGAGATGTACTTATGTGGATTATCTGCTGTGTCGGACATGCAGTAGCAACAACTCTCCATACTAGCTAACACATCTGGAGCAACAAGAAAACTTTTCGACTTACTTTGTTGAGTATAGCTCAGCTTCCTCCTATACACTACCCTCAAAACCATCCTCCTACAGACCCATACACTCAACTCTCAGCCTGAATTGCTGGATCCACGCAAGGTTGTGTGTTATGCATCCACTCTAGTAACACTACAGTTACATTTGCAGAAGACACCACAGTGATGGGGCTCATCTCTGGAGGGGATGAGTTGGACTAACAAAATGAGGTGGTGAGGCGGTCGCAGTGGTGCAAAGACAACAAACTTCTGAAAAAATTAAAAATTGATTATTAACTTGCTTAAAAACAGAATGGTCATTACACCATTATTCATTAATGGAGACTGTGTGGAGAGGGTCACAGACTTCCGGATGTCCACATCATGGAAGACCTGACGTCTTTTAAATGCTTAGTGAAAAGTTTAGTACAAACAATTTTTGCAATATGTATAAATCTTATATTATACAGAATGTGTCATTCTCTGTGCAATATAAAAAAAAAAAAGTTTGTGCAATATGAGTATCTGCTCATAGTTCCTTCCTCTTTGCAGGGGTGATGGACAGTTTATAGATGAGGTTAGACAAGAGTCACCATGGACTATGATGTTTGCAGATGATACTGTGATCACCAGCGAGAATAGGGAGCAGGTTGCGATGAGTCTAGAGAGGTGGAGGGATACACTGGAGAGACAAGGCATGTAGGAACAAGACGAAGTACAAGTGTGTAAATAAGAGAGTAAGGTGCAGTTGCAAGAACTAGGAGTAGGGAAGGTAGAGGAGTGTAAATATTTAGGGTCAACTGTCCACTGTGTGTGGAAGAGAAGTGAAGAGGAGAGTGCAGCTAGGGTGGAATGGAGCGCAAGTGATTTGTGTCAGAACATTGTAGGGACTGGCAGGCCACCTCAAAGGGAGCCGTTGACTGAGAAAGAGACAGTTCACGACATCAGCAACTTCTGCAAACTAACTTGCTTCCACAAGAGAGAAGTAATGTCACATCTTCACTCAAACGGTGTAGATCAGCACAAATCCCTTGAATAGGGAAGTTTCACAACCCCCTGGCAGTTGCTGACCCCCCGAATGCATTTCCTCTGGGCCCCAGAACAGAGAATATACAAAGCTTTAGGGACACGTACTATGTTAATCAGTTAAAGTATGCCAGTAGGGCAAATACAAAATTATATATGTGTGTGCATATAGAATATATGACGTCTTTGTGTTGTGTTCAGCATGTTTACTGTATCATAAACTTAAGGAGTGTAATTAACAGGTATAACCCTTGCTATAGATAAGGATATAAATGGGTATGCAAGACATGGGATGTTTGGTATCAAATGAAAGCTCTGTATATTCAATGAACATAGGCGTGCATGAAATCTCATGTCCCACGTGACAGACCAAACCACAGGTTAAATGTATGCAAGAAAAGGATGAACCACGTGGGCGTGGCTATGCCTACAGCCATCTCTGATTGGGACAAATGGCTGTGGGACAGACCTGCACTGTGAGATTAAAAACCTAAGGTCCGAGCAGCCCCGGCACGTTTTTGAATGTCACACCGTCTGAAGGAAGCTTCATACCATGCTGAAACTGGTGCGCGATTCATAACTAAACCGTAAGATTAAACCCAAGGCTCTGCTCTTGTGACTTTCTCAGGTCTAGTAAACATTACTAGAAGAACTCTATTAACTTTCACCCTCTGAACTGTGTGTATGCGTGTGTGTGTGTGTGTGTGTGTGTGTGTGTGTGTGTGTGTGTGTGTGTGTGTGTGTGTGTGTGTGTTTAAGTAGCGCAGTTTCATGTATCATAGATTAGTTCAATAAATTCTTGTTTCTTTCTAAAGAACTGTTGTCTTGGTCACGTATTTTAAAGTTCAAACATTTGCTCAGATCTTACGTTACCTTGCTCATACATTGGTAAATACCTGATTTTGTATTATCATCGTCGGCCACGGGATAAACAGAATTTAAAAATAAACAGATAAAAATAAGATACACTAAATCGTGCTAAACGCTGGACGGATAGATGATTAAGTGTATGAATTTATATTGACCTAGAGTTGAAACCCTACATATATTGGTGGAGAATGCATTGGGCATTGTGTCCACATTAAAATGTCTACGACATTATCGGCAAAAATAAAAAGGGATAAAAGTTTTAAGGACAGTAATGAGTAGTAAGGACGGTTTGGAGACATTGGCCGCAGACAAAAAGATGAGAAGCAGAGCTGAACATCCTGCGATTTGCTTTGGGAGTGACACGAATGGACAGGATTACGAATAAGTATATTAGAGGGACAGTGCAGGTAGGATAGTTTGGGGACTAATTTGGGGATAAGTTAGAGATACCAGATTAAGATGCTTTGGACATGTGCAAAAGAGGCATGAGTGTATATTGGGAAGGGAATGTTAGAGGTGGAGCTGCCTGGCAGGAGAAAAAGAGGGAGAATCAAGAGGAGGTTTATGGAAGTGGTGAGGGAGGACATGCAGCAGGTTGGAGTGACAAGGGAGATGTGGTTGACAGAGTTAGATGGAGACCAATGGTCCACTGTGGTGACTCCTAATAGTAGAAGCGTAATGAGGAAGAAAAAGATGATAAGGACTAAACTAAGAGGAAAGCACACATATACAAAAAACACGAACACAGGCAATCCTGACTATCTGAGCAGCCAGTGAATTCATTCTTCTGCTCAATGAGTTTTACTGAAAAAGCATTTTAATCTGTATGTTTTTTTTTTGTAAGCAGCTGTGCATCCATATAGTCAAGTCTACAAAACGGGCATGAAAGAATGTGCAATGCTTTTGGTGTTTTTTTGGCATATTCAGGCAATTTCAAATGCGTTTGGGTGGGGGAAACTGTCACAGGTACATGTGGGACATTTTCTCTCAATGTAAAAATTGTTTGATTTAGTATCCAAAAATAATTATTGTGCAATGTTTTTTGCCTAGGCCAATGTGAATTCTAGCATTCCACCAGTTTTAAAGGGCTAATGGACTGTCAAGATTGAACTGTCATGACAGCAGACTTCCTTGCGCGTGTACTAAACAGAGGGACACACCGTATTTATACTGAACGAAGGTGAAAGGTAATTTACCAAGAGTTGAAAATAAATATGCTAATATTGTGAAATTATATTTTGTAAGTGGTAATCACCAAAATTAAAGAATTGAAAAATTCTTGAAATATTTTACTTTATATGTAATGAATATAGAATCATCTTTTGCATTAAATTACAAAAAAAAAAATTATATTTAAATGTGCTCCTTCTCTTCAGTGCATTTACATTCTGTGTGTGTGTGTGTGTGTGTGTGTGTGTGTGTGTGTGTGTGTGTGTGTGTGTATTGTATTACTTGTTCCATTCCATTCTGATAGACTTTAAGTCCCTCCTGAAAAGCTTTCTGATTTTCAATCTGTGCCATTACAACCACAGCGTTTTCCAGACAAGGGACTTTCCCACTAGAAATTGTCTCCACATATGACTGCACAAGATGACCAAAGACTGTTCACACACACACACACACACAAACATAAAGAGAGAGAGAGAGAGAATGTGTCACAGCATATACAGTAACAGATCTACATATTGAATTATTAAATAAAAAAGTTATTTAAAAAATACAGAAAATGTTTGTACAGATGAATGACATTAAGGGAGACATAATGTAGCACTTACTTCTCCCTGTGACTCTGTATCCTCCTTTAAGTGTTTTAACTTTGCTTGCAGCAAATATGTGGTCACAGAATTGCTTTGTGACATTAAGAAATTTAGGGGAAATTTCACCCTCATCCAGAGTCTCTAAGCAAACCATTTTGTCCTCGGGGGCAGGAAATGGGAAAACAAAGCACTTCCTGGTTGGAAAATAGTTTCGGATGCACTGCCTTGGAAGATTGTAATTGGTGTTCTTTATACTAAGTCCTGCATTACAAATAAAACAAAGCAAAACAAAGAAACAGACAAAACGTTAACATCAGCTCAGATGACATTCACATTGAGGGATATGTATGGTATGGAAAAAGACTGACTTTGGTTTTTCCCCATAGGGAATCTTTAAGGGGTTTTTAAAAAATATATTTCTTCACGCCTACATATCCCTGTTCAAATAGAACCAGCTAAGCCTACTTTTCTTGCATTTCAGTAAGAATAAATGTCAGTGGGATACCTTGCCTCTGATTTTGGCCTGCACATGTTTGTTTTGTTTCATTTTTTTAACCTTCATTGCCACCAAGTGCAATATCTGCAGTTCCTTGAAACAATGCTTATTCCATATAGAACCTAAATCCACTATTCGTTAATAATTCATGGCACTGACAGACTTGCAAAGCTGCAAAGTTATCATTCGCCTCAGCTTCATTTGATTTCATGTGAAACAGAAAATAAGGTAGATGCACCAAAGAACATACAGTAGAAGAAAATGCCAAATGACAGAGGATGAAAGAATATGAAAATTTTAAAGCTCTCTAAGAGGGTACTACAAAAAATATAACAGACATTTTAAAGTAATATACTGCATTGCCCGTATTCACAAAGCTTCTTAGAATTCTCTCAGAGAGATCATATCTTAGTTTAAAAAGTCCTAGCTGGGAGTCTTAGACTAAGAGTGATATAGGAAACTTTAAAAAAAAAAAAAAGCAACTCTGTGCAAGGAAAGTACAAAAACCTTTATCTTAGTGAAGAGGTATGGTTGACACCGTTGCTAGGGATGATGCAGCAATTCAAGGACTGTGATTGGTTGATGAAAAAAATAACCTCTGACCTCTGTAAAGGCCTTGAAATGCGTTAAAAAAATAGAATACATGATAATAGATGAGTGAAATCATAACGTTTGTGTATAAAGAAATTGTTTATGTTATTATAAATATCTTAAAGATAATTAAAGCAGCCAAATGGTGAAAATGTGTTTACTAAGTAACCAATAAGTAACCAATTTCCACACAGTAGTTACTATATTTATGTTCTTACTTTTATTTACCATACTGATTTTATTACTTGTAATCCATTTCAGATTGATGGGGGCAAAATAACTCAGATCTCAGATTTTACAATTTACATGATTGCAAGGCAGTCTATTTAAGTTGCACTTTTGGATGGTATGTGGCCAACAATCAAAGAGAGATGGAAGGGAATAAAAGAACAAGAAAACCAAATTGGACAGAAGAGCAGTGTTTACTTTTAGCTTTATGTTCAGTGTTTGGAGAATATTTATTCTTTCCGCCGTTTTGTCCTCTGCTATAGAAACTCTTGAGTCTCTTAAAAGTCCCCCTTTCTACTCTTAACAATTTTTACCTTAGGAGTTATTTTTAGGGATAAGATGTTTTGTGAATAATTTTTATCTTTACTAAGATTTAGTCCTAAATTTAATGGGAAAGAATTTTCCTAGAATTTTGTCAATAGGAGCAACTTTTAGGCTTAAAAAGCTTTGTGAATACGGGCCCAGGTCATTCTGATCTGAAAACAAATAGTTATCATAAGGTTATCATAGTAATCATAACATTATCTACAGGCTAGAATAACCACAGTATCACTAGCTAGCAAATAAAACTGCAACCTGCTGCCTGTCTCATGTTATTAAACTGGAGAACTGAACATATCTGTATTATAAAGTCAGTGGATAGTTTTCAAGCATTTATTTAAGAAATCTTTAAAAAAGCCGTTGCATCAGCCTTATGTTTTCTAGCTAGCACCTATAAGTTCAAGTTAACTTATAGTAGTCAACATTGAAACTAGCTAGCTACTATAGCTCTGACAGGTAGGCAATCAGCTACAGGGAGTAAAATTACATATAAGGTAGAAAAAAAGATTCTGGCTTCTACATCCATGCCATTAGACATTTGCATGAATGTGCAGATGCAATTTATTATGCTAATAAATCAGTCAGTGAGTGTACATTACAGTAAGTGGTCAGTTGTTATGTATGTATTGGGTAGCCTTGGTGAGTGTGAGACTCCAAGGATACATTTTTTTCCCAGTTCATCTGTGCAGAGATGTCACTTATACCTTTCTTCAGCTGCAGGGCAAATTCCAGGTACTCATCCTCAGTCACTCGACCTCTTTTCTCAATCTCTAGCTCCAATGAAAAATCACGTACTGTCCAGATAAAGTTAGGAAAAAACTGCACAAAATTACAGTCTTCTTCTTCCTCCTCCTCAGCTGCTCTGGATGCAGGCGATTTGATTTTAATCTGCTCCGCAAGCTCTGTGACATAGCTGTCCACATGTTAAGGGATCATGACTAAACTGTAAATGTCAGTGATGGGATTCACCAATGACTTCCTGATATGATATTATTACGATATCTAGGTGCCTATTCAGTTAATATTGCAATTCTATATGACAGTTTTATAAATATCTAGATTCCATATTACTTTTTTTCAGATTCAAGACCATGAACCTTTAAAAATTTAAATTTTTTAAAGCTGTTAAATAAAGCTTAGATGTAAAACTGCATTGATCACGAGACAAATAAATGTAGACTTGTAGCATTAGATTTCTCACTTAAAAAAACAAGTGCAGCATTTAAACAAACTCTTATATAAAGTTAGATTGTATCATGTAACTATATATTACATTTAAAAATCAAATTCTTTTACTAAGAATCATGTGTCTCTGTCATTTGCAATAATTATCACATCTAAATAAACTTAGCAAGTAATTCACTCCTGCCACATGGGATGCCAATGTGCGAATAGTTTAGAGTGTACCACCTGTTGGAATATAAAGGAACATGACGCTTTCATAAGTCATAAGTCAGACAGTTTTATGTAAGAGCATGCATGTGTTTTGAGACTAATTAGCGCTCGCTGTGTTTTGAGACTGACCTACAGTAAGCATCTACACTCACCTAAAGGATTATTAGGAACACCTGTTAAATTTCTCATTAATGCAATTATCTAATCAACCAATCACATGGCAGTTGCTTTAATGCATTTAGCGGTGTGGTCCTGGTCAAGACAAACTCCTGAACTCCAAACTAAATATCAGAATGGGAAAGAAAGGTGATTTAAGCAATTTTGAGCGTGGCATGGTTGTTGGTGCCAGATGGGCCGGTCTGAGTATTTAACAATCTGCTCAGTTACTGGGATTTTCACACACAACCATTTCTAGGGTTTACAAAGAATGGTGTGAAAAGGAAAAAACATTCAGTATGCGGCAGTCCTGTGGGCGAAAATGCCTTGTTGATGCTAGAGGTCAGAAAAGAATGGGCCGACTGATTCAAGCTGATAGAAGAGCAGCTTTGACTGAAATAACCACTCGTTACAACCGAGGTATGCTGCAAAGCATTTGTGAAACACGCACAACCTTGAGGCGGATGGGCTACAACAGCAGAAGACCCCACCGGGTACCACTCATCTCCACTACAAATAGGAAAATGAGGCTACAATTTGCACGAGCTCACCAAAATTGGAGTCTCGATTTCTGTTGAGACATTCAAATGGTGGAGTCAGAATTTGGCGTAAACAGAATGAAAACATGGATTCATCACGCCTTGTTACCACTGTGCAGGCTTCTGGTGGTGGTGTAAAGGTGTGGGGGATCTTTTCTGGGCACACTTTAGGCCACTTAGTGCCAATTGGGCATCGTTTAAATGCCACGGCCTACCTGAGCATTGTTTCTGGCCATGTCCATCCCTTTATGACCACCATGTACCCATCCTCTGATGGCTACTTCCAGCAGGATAATGCACCACAAATCTCCATCAACTGCAAGATGCTATCCTATCAATATGGGCCAACGATTCTAAAGAATGCTTTCAGCACCTTGTTGAATCAGTGCCACATAGAATTAAGGCAGTTCTGAAGGCGAAAGGGGTCAAACACTGTATTAGTATGGTGTTCCTAATAATCCTTTAGGTGAGTGTATAATAAGTGACCTTGGGATTAATTCAGTTGCAGGTTTTGGAGAAGAAGAAAAAAACAGTTGGAGGTTTTTTAATGCACACAGCCCAGCAATAATATCTAGCATTTAATAGTATTTATATTGTGCAATGAAGGATACTGAAGTTTTTCCACTGCTGTGTTGTCGATGGTTCCACGGCTGTTGTAGACCAGAGTACTGCTCAGAAGAACAGCTAGACAGAAGATCCATGCATCATTTTTAGAGTCTCCCTAAAACAATATCAATATTATACCAGATGTGTGAAATTGAGGGACATGAATTTAGACATTACTTGTAATAATTAAAGACTTATCATTCAAACTTGACAAGTCAGTGGTATGTATTATCATTACTTATAGCACTGATGATTTTTTATGCATATTTGTCACACTTGTCAAATGATTCATATCATCCAACAAATTTTAATATTAAACAAAGATAACCTGTATAAATAGAAAAATGCAGTTTTTAAATAATGATTAGGGGAAAAAAGCTGTCCAAACCTCCCTGGCCATACATAAAAAAAAATAATTCAACCATACACTAAATCAAGAATGAACTGTGATTAACCACATTTTATGGAAAGCTGAGTTAAATTTCACTAAATTCCACACCCAGGCTTGATTACTAGCAGACCTGTTGAATCAAGTAATCACTGAAATAAAATCTGTCTGACAAAGTCAAGCACGCTAAAAGATCTCAAAAAGCAGCACATGTCACAATATAAAGAAACTCAAGAACAGATGACAACAAAGTAATTGACATGTACTGTATCAGTCTGGAAAAGGCTTCTCAGTAATATAACAACAACAAAAAAATCATTAAGGGGCAAATACTTTTTTACTAAATAAACTAAATAACTGCCACAGAAATTACAGATAACTGTCCGTTGCCCAATGTGCTGGCCAGCACATAGACGGAACCACAAGCACTCTTGAATTATACACTACAGTAAAATGTACTCAGAAGATTGAGTGTGTATTACAGATTGTTTTATACTAAAGCACACTAAGGCTTATGTATCCATGGGAAGGCATGTATGACATGTATGGCATGTATGACATGCAATTATGGACCTACTGAACCTATTTATAAAAAATTATTAAAAACAAAAAAAGATTTTAATGCATTTATAAAACTTTGCTTTTTCAGGGTCTCAAGTAAATGTCTTTTTGAAACATGCATCTTTATAATAATGCATGCTGCATTTACTGTGTTAGTATGATAATGCTGTCTTCACCTTGTCAACGTCCCCCAGTCCTTCAGTATCCAGCAGCACAAGAGTTTGTTTAGCATTAAGAGGGTGTGGCACACACCACATCCAAATGCCTTTGGTCTTCGACTCAATGGTGCTTCCCAGGGCAAAGCCTGCAACTATTAACTTTCATGTTATTTTCAGTACTTTTTGAAACTTAATCAAATTACCTGTTCTAGGCATTTTGGGCTGAGGTAAGTATTAACCTGCTGCACACTGGTGCACACACCTCTAGTAATGCACACACTCTCTCTTTTCTCATTTAAAAAAAATCATCCACAAATAGTTTTTGAGGAGTTTAATCCTCTGTCCAAATTTCACAAAGTAAAAAGATCCCCCTAGATAATCAGTGTTGATTGTGAAGTAAAGGAAGATGGCTTTAAAAACAAAACTCACCTGTTTGTTTGCCTGCCAGGCGGTTCATGAGGTAAGACTTTCCTGTGCGATAGAGTCCCACCACAGATACCACCACCACTGGCTGGTTATTATTGGACAGGTACTCTAAGGCACCGGTGTTTACACATAGTGAACTGTTCACATTTGTCACCAAACAAACTGGTTTTGTCATTGGGCTGCACATGGTTCTCTATGACTCTCTAATGAAAACACATGAAGACATATGCTTAACATATGTAGATTCAACAGTACTGCCAATTTACACCAAATAAAGCAAACAACAAAAAATATGCCTGTAAAGGTAAGAAGAATTAAAGCACTCTTAGCTTAAGGAGAAAAATTAATTAACTGTTTCTGCTGATCACTATGTTTAGTATGACATCATTAATAAAACAAATACAGAGCAAAGTGATGTTCTAATGAGAATATCTCTTCTCTCAGAACTTGCAGGATGACTGAATGGTCAAGTGACAAAGCATAATTCTGTAGAAAAGGATAGAAACAACTATTTTCTCAACTTTTTTTTCTCTCATTGGTGTCTCAGTATTATCTGTAATCATCAAAATAAATGATAATTATTTCACTTTACATCGGTAGACAGACAGAAAAGAAATTAGTAGCTAGTAATATAACATGTTAGTTTTCAATATAGTAACACAGTAATAGTAATATATTACATTTTACTAACTACTGTAGTAACACAAATGTGTGCTTCAAAAAGCTGTGCATTGTATTGTGAATTTTCTGACCATTACTTGATATTCATGTTTGTAGATCTGACTAAACCATGATGTTTAAAATCAGATGCCCAGTTTATAAAAAAAGCGGAAAAAAGAAAGGGGAAATTGACTAAAGATAGTTATGTAGCTACGTCATGTATGTAATGAAATAGTATAGCATTTATATTTATCCTGCCTGTTGCTAGCTTACATACACTGTAAATCAAAATTTTCTTAATCTTCATTTTTTTTTTTAAGGAAACAGTTTTAACTCATATCTTTGAATACATTAGCAAGAAATTTGTTAGGACTTAAGGTTACTATGTTCTATAATCCTCACATTTGTTAGTTCAACAAATTTTTTTTATTAAAACAATTAAATAGTGTTTTATAATCAGATAAAAAAATACATCTACATGACAGTTGTCAAATGTAATTAAGAACTGTTAATTCACCATTATCCTGACTCATTTAGGAAAATTATACAACTCTCTGTTTATTTTTAAAATGGATAACAAATTAAAAAGTAATGCAAAAGTAACACATAAAAGAAAGAAACTAGTAATAACAATATAAATATATTTACAGAAAGGTAATAAGTACAATGGAATCTCGGGTCATGAGGATAATTTGTTCCTAACTTCTGGTTGTAACCAGATTTGGTCGTAGTCCGATTCAGTTTTTTTTTTCCATAGGAATACATGTAATAGTATTAATACATTCTCCATCGATATGAACTATAACTTTAACTTTTGATGTATTTTATACAAAAATAATACAGCACTAAAGATAAATATAAATAACATATAATAAAATATTTACAGGAGAGAGCAAACAATTTCTTTTTTTTTCTTCACTCATGCCTTTGCTTAGCTAATAGTGGAAGCTAGGAGTGGCAATTTCTGGGTCTGGTTTTAAAAAGGAGTTTATGAACAGAGAAAAATTTTAAGCAAATTGTTTAAGTCATAAACTGTTTTGTTAGTACTCTGGTGTGTTCCTGAACTGAGGGTCCACTGTAATAGTGATATTTTTACTGAATATACTTACTGAAAATTAACTAGTAATAGTAACTTATTAATTTATAGGTAGATAAATGTTTATGTTTCATTACTATAGTTTCACAACAATGAGCTCTTCCAAGTCGAATGACGTGAAATCAATAGAGCTGCATAAGTTAGTTAACTACCGTAAGTTCCTCCTCAGGGCTCTCGGGGCCACCAGAGGATGCCAAAGAACACTTGAAATGTCTAAATTCTGAAAACAAAGGAAAAATAGAAATAAAAAATAAAAACTTAAAAAAAAAACTTATTTAAAAAGATAAAAAGGATAAAATTTTATAGATCTTAATGAATTATTTATGTTTTTATAATACTAGAGTATGTAATCAAATTTTTGTAGATTGACTGTCATGTAACAAACGGAAGTTTAAAAATAAAAATTTGTAGCAAATCGTTTGTAGTGCAATTGATTTTTACATGTATAACCCACATAAACAAAAGCTGTTGAAATGTATATATTATTTTGCAAAAAAGTAAATAAAAAATAACAAACTGATTTTTTAAGAGCTAATGGTTGTAATCAGTAGCAATAGACTAGATTATAATACAACTGGTTTTGCATATGTAACTCCCATAATTCGAAAGCTATTTATTTTTAATTTTATATTTTATTTGAAAAATAAACAGAATTTCGAAAATCTAATGGCTGTATTCAGTGGCAATACTAAGCTGGATTATAGGACATTTGGCTTTACATGTGTCACTCCCATAGTCTGACAGTTACTGAAATGTAATTCTATGTTTTACATGAATATAAACAAACTGCTTTTTAAAAATTTAATGGTTGTAGTTATTGTTAATGACAGACTAGATTATTGAACAATTTCCATGGTGAATGCGTCGCTTTAAACGCCGGTAACCAGAGGTTTTAAACGATTAGATCCAGCAGGTTTTTAGAAGATACAAGAATATATTCCGTTGTTCCGCTCACTCCAGTGTAATAAAATATGCATACTGTCATTTTTGTGAATTTATTTCTTAAGAAACAGAAGAGGGGATTTCAAATGTGTAGCGAATGTCGAAGGTACAACCACGGCCGCAAGAGAACCCTTGAAAACATATTTATCCACGGTCATCAAAACCCTGACAAAAACAACAAAAAATACACCTTTCTAGCTGTACCAAAGATATATCCCGGTCAAATTATGATGCTAAGTCTTGTTTATTATAGATACAACAATGAACAATGCCTACCTCCGCTGTTTGTCCTTCCACAGAGATCAGCTGTATGGTTTGCCGTGACTAAACGCAGCTGCTTTTATCCTGTTTGAAAGTGAAAGGACAAATGAGTCTGCTTTGGGTAAATATCCTGAGGCAACAGGCTTGTCAATAGAGCATTAAAATACCTTTCTTAAAGTGAAACTGAGAGTAAAAATATATTCACTCCTTACAGACACTCATGGTGTAAGTTGTGAACACCCTTAGAAATCAGGTTAACTTTTTATGGTGACAATTTATGCTAAAATAGTGTTGATTACACTACTAATGAAAGCTAAATGGTGCACTTGGATTAACACAATTTAAAATGCACCTGTAGGTGCAACCATCCAATCATCCACGTGCAATAATGACTCCAAAAAGTATACTGCAATGAACAAAAATATTTATTTTACCTTAAGCAAGTTTAAATTTTGTTAAACCAGATCTTGGTCTTGGTTCCATTCAGTTTTTTACCCCATAGGAATACATGTAATAGTATTAATCCATTCTCCGTCAATGTGAACTATAACTTTAACTTTTGATGTATTTTATACGAGTAAGTTTCTGCTTAGGGCTCTCGTGGCCACCAGAGGGTGCCTAAGAACACTTGAAATGTCTAAAATCTTAAAACAAAGGAAAAATAGAAATAGAAAATAAGATTAATTTTAATTTTATATTTTATTAAAATTAGATTAGATAAATTAAATCTAATTAAATTAGAATTTCTTAAATCTAATGGTTGTATTCATTGTCAATACTAAACTGGATTATAGGACATTTGGCTTTACATGTGTCACTCCCATGGTCAGACAGTTACTGAAAACTGTCAAAGCAGGGCACTCAAAAACCATGCACAATTACCCTGCATAACATGGTATAATAATACTGGTACCCACCAAAATTATGAGATACCACTGCTGCCTTATGCAATACAGCCATATGGCACAACATATTAAAATGAGTCTGTACCGTAAGACATTTGGATATCAAAGGGCTTGAAATATCTCAGCTCATGAGGAAATATAACTGAAACATTATACACTTGGACAACAACATCAAAAGCATGAAAATGATCCTCAATTGTAGTCTCCATTTCTAATACCAAAAACAAAACAAAACAAAACAACAACAAAAAAAACACTTAATGTCTCAGAAAGATACAAACAATCTTACTGAACACTAGGATCTCATGTACAAAGTACATCAGTGCCAACAACAAGACCAGTGTGATACTCAATACGATTACGTTTACCCCAAGTCGTGACACTTACTGTATTTCACTTGACATATCAATTTGAAAATGTTCCGAAATCACATCACCATTTTTAACATCATTCAGTATTTTTTATTTGACAGGTTTATTTGACTCATGGCAGACAGTGACTCCCAATGTTGTAACGGACATATAGGCAACAGCTATTTGGTGTTTCTTTGAAAGGGATTTTGTCTTGTTCTTAAATTATTTAATGCTATCCTCTAAAAACATGTGTTTAGCTTCATATCTCCAAACAAGTACTAAAGGCCCAATTCGACTATTCTTTCCATCCATTAAACCATATATATATATATATATATATATATATATATATATATATATATATATATATATATATATATAATTATGACATTTTATATATAAACATACAACATTTTATATAAATTGTCATAATTTCTTATTGGCAATATACATTTGGTTATTAAAAGACAATGTTAATGATTGACTGAATTCTGTAATTAAGATAAATAAATGGCTAACACATCCCTTTGTGGATAGTGGATCTTTTAATTCTGGGAATAATGTGATGATTCCCACTAAAGGTAAAACTGCATGCAAGATAATGAAATCAATACAATGCATCTAAAATAAGCATTGTTGCAGTTAATGCAATATAAGACAACTTTTCTTTCTTACTTTAAGGTAATCAGTTACATCAAATATTTTAAGTAATGATGTTTCCGATTTTAAGTAAACAGAACTATCAGTGAGTTGGTTGTACTCATTCATATTAATCATTATTTACTTGCATTACTGAGTAGCCTAACACATAATATATATTTTTTAGTTGTTGCAAATTAAATGAATTATAAATAATTTTTCACAACTTTTTACACCAGATGCCATTCTGAACACAAGCCTCCCATTTTTATCTGGGCTTGGGATTGACACTTCATCCACTGGCTGGGAATCAAACCCAGCCTTTTCGCATGGCAGGCGAAACACCTACCACTGAGCCACCAGTGCTCTGGTACTTTAGGGTGCCCAGATTTGTAAAGATTATACTTACAGCATCATGTGAAAACCACCAATTTGAAACAATTCAATGTGGGCAGTTTACATGTGCATTGATGACGTCAGACACAAAATCGCTAGGCTGAAAGATTTTAAGTTGGTGGAACTTTAACGAAATAGTTACTGTGGCTTAAAATGTCAAATTTGTTCAGCTAACTTAAAGTGTAATTTCTACAAACTCATAAATACCAAAGAGTCCCAAATTCTCATCAAGGTCTATTAATTTGAACTAATTGTAATTGTGTAAGTTAACAGTACTCAATATGTTTAATTACTTTGAACATTAGGGTTTACAATGTGGATTTGGGGATCCTCTGCTATTCCTCCTTGCAGATCCTCAAAACCTTGTTGGACAGCTATTTTCAGGTCTCTCCAGAGATACTCAATTGGGTTTAAGTCAGGGCTCTGGCTGGGCCATTCAAGAACAGTCACAGAGTTGTTGTGAAGCCACTCCTTCGTTATTTTAGCTGTGTGCTTAGGGTCATTGTCTTGTTGGAAGGTCAACATTCGGCCCAGTCTGAGGTCCTGAGCACTCTAGAGAAGGTTTTCGTCCAGGATATCCCTGTACTTGGCCACATTCATTTTTCCTTTGATTGCACCCAGTCGTCCTATCCCTGCAGGTGAAAAACACCCCCACGGCATGTTACTGCCACCACCATGTTTCACTGTTGAGACTGTATTTGACAGGTGATGAGCAGTGCCTGGTTTTTTCACACATACCGCTTAGAATGAATGAAAATGCAAAACATATGATGCTTGTATAAATGCTTCGTTGCGCTCGCGCGTGTGTATCATGTCCTGGTCGCGCTCCACTCCAGACTCCACTCCAGGTTTTCTGACTGTCCCCACATCAGCATCTACCTGACCTTCCACACGGTCGCTTCCGCCCTGAGAGTGATGTCATCAACCAGAGTGACCATATATAAACTGGAGAGAGACGCGTGAAAGAGGAAAGAGATTGTGACTTTTTGCCTGCCATTGACTTTGAGCATTGCTTTGGTTGGTCTTTGTATATATTTGTAGATAATTTCACTGTATGTTTGTGCACTCACCAGTAGTAGGGGCGTGGCTGACATTTATTTTGGGAAGAGGGAAATTATTCACTGTTTTTGGTTTAGGGAGTCAGGGAAGGTACCTGTATTTTTGTTTGTGTGTGTGTGTGTGTTTTTTCTTTTTTTTTTGTTTTGTTTTTGCAGGTAATCTAGATATAAATATAAATACCATTTAGTTTATTATTTTGGCCTGGGTCCACCCTGAATCTGATCCTCCTCCTGTTGTATGTGTGTTTGTATGTGTGTGTGTATTTTTTTGTAAAGCAATACAAACCTCATTATTTCATCAGTTAATGACTGGATCTAGTTCTTTCTGCCATATACCACCATTCCCATACAGTTTAAAATAGAACCATTCTTTTGCTGAACGGCCCAACACTAGACTGGGACGTAACACCATATTGATTTTCAAGCACAAGAAAGACAACAGCTTTATTATGCAAAGGTGTTCCTTCAGTTAAAAACAACTAGTTTGAGATTTATATCTACTCATCTTTTTTGAACTAGGCTAGAATGCCTCATCCCACCCCGCTGTTAAAAAAAAAAAAAAAAAAGTTACTCAGTAATGATTACTCTGAGTAATTTTTTTTATGAGCTACTTTTTACTTGAGTAGATTTTTATAATGGTAACTTTACTTGTACTTCAGTAAAATTTCACTGAAGTAACAGTACTTTTACTTGGGTACAAAATTTTAGTACTCTTTCCACTTCTGCCTGTACAAATGTTTGTCATGTCAGGTGTGTTAGTTTGAATATTAGTTGAAGTCAATCAATCTTTTCTTTGTCTGTGTCAGGAGTGCATGTCGCTCTGTAATGAGCTCCCAAGTCAAGGCTTGTGCTTAATTTGGAGCAGCTGAGTGCTCATTGCTGCATAATTTGGTATTCAACTTGTGCCAATAGTTGGTTATTTCTCAATAACGATTTAATTTATTTGCTCTGTATTTTTGTTACTGCAGTTGTTCTGATATGTGCACAAATATAATGATTTCATAAGCATGCTTTGATTGTTGGTAAATTGTAGTGTTGGTAAATCAAAGTTAGACGGACACCTCAAGATGGTCAGTTAATTTATGGAGATTTATGTAGTTATTTATCTAGTTATTTAAATTATTAATAATTATTACTATTACAATTTAAGTATTGTAATTTTCACACCATATCTTGTTCCTGAAAGATGCTCAGTAAATGGATCTCAGCCTCATGCAAAGTCCATGTCCTCCAACCAAGGTGGGAATTTATCCAAAACAATGTTTGCAATTTAAAACTAACCCAAAATGTAGTCGCAAATACACGCGATCCTTATTCCTGTCAACACTGCAGGAAAATAGACTGGCCATATCTACGCATCTCTATATTAAGGTCACGAATAAACTACACTCCACGTTGCTGAAGAACACTCCCGGGAAAACAGGTACTTAAACCTGCGCACCTCTGAGCCATGGATGTGTGGTTCACACATTTATAAAAATGCAGGTACTGTGAATTAATGAAGCATTTGGCAGACCCTATACATTCTACATTGTTCCTGAGAACACGCTCAGGAAAACGAGACTCGGTTGCCCCTCGCTGATCTCGCAGGCCTCTACCCCTTGCACTATAAGCACTTAACTTGTATTTGGTTTACAGTATGTACAGTCGTGGCCAAAAGTTTTGAGAATTACATAAATATTGGAAATTGGAAAAGTTGCTGCTTAAGTTTTTATAATAGCAATTTGCATATACTCCAGAATGTTATGAAGAGTGATCAGATGAATTGTATAGTCCTTCTTTGCCATGAAAATTAACTTAATCCCGAAAAAAACTTTCCACTTCATTTCATTGCTGTCATTAAAGGACCTGCTGAGATCATTTCAGTAATCGTCTTGTTAACTAAGTTGAGAATGATGACGAGCAGAAGGCTGGAGATCATTATGTCAGGCTGATTGGGTTAGAATGGCAGACTTGACATGTTAAAAGGAGGGTGATGCTTGAAATCATTGTTCTTTCATTGTTAACCATGGTGACTTGCAAAGAAACGCATGCAGCCATCATTGCGTTGCATAAAAATGGCTTCACAGGCAAGGATATTGTGGCTACTAAGATTGCACCTCAATCAACAATTTATAGGATCATCAAGAACTTCAAGGAAAGAGGTTAAATTCTTGTTAAGAAGGCTTCAGGGCGTCCAAGAAAGTCCAGCAAGCGCCAGGATCGTCTCCTAAAAAGGATTCAGCTGCGGGATCGGAGTGCCACCAGTGCAGAGCTTGCTCAGGAATGGCAGCAGGCAGGTGTGAGCGCATCTGCACGCACAGTGAGGCGAAGACTTTTGGAAGATGGCCTGGTGTCAAGAAGGGCAGCAAAGAAGCCACTTCTCTCCCAAAAAAAAACATCAGGGACAGATTGATCTTCTGCAAAAAGTATGGCGAATGGACTGCTGAGGACTGGGGCAAAGTCATATTCTCGGATGAAGCCTCTTTCCAATTGTTTGGAGCATCTGGAAAAAGGCTTGTCCAGAGAAGAAAAGGTGAGCGCTACCATCAGTCCTGTGTCATGCCAACAGTAAAGCATCCTGAGACCATTCATGTGTGGGGTTGCTTCTTATCCAAGGAAGTGGGCTCACTGACAATTTTGCCCAAAAACACAGTCATGAATAAAGAATGGTACCAAAACACCCTCCAAGAGCAACTTCTTCCAACAATCCAACAGTTTAGTGAAGAACAATGTATTTTCCAGCACAATGGAGTACCGTGCCATTAGGCAAAAGTGATAACTAAGTGGCTCGGGGACCAAAAAGTTGAAATTTTGGGTCCATGGCCTGGAAACTTCTCAGATCTTAATCCCACTGAGAACTTGTGGTCAATCCTCAAGAGGCGGGTGGACAAACAAAAACCCCCTAATTCTGACAAACTCCAAGAAGTGATTATGAAAGAATGGGTTGCTATCAGTCAGGATTTGGCCCAGAAGTTGATTGAGAGCAGCCCAGTCGAATTGCAGAGGTCCTGAAAAAGAAGGGCCAACATTGCAAATACTGACTCTTTGCATAAATGTCATGTAATGGTCGATAAAAGCCTTTGAAATGTATGAAGTGCTTGCAAATATATTTCAGTACATCACAGAAACAACTGAAACAAATATCTAAAAGCAGTTTAGCAGCATACTTTGTGAAAACTAATATTTGTGTAATTCTCAAATCGTTTGGCCATGACTGTACACTTGTAGATTATAACTTTAACAGACAGATATTGCTCCAGCAGTGGCATTGACATATTTAGAAAACATAACGTGAATTTGTTATGAGGGGGTGCTTTAATATGGCGCCCCTCAGTATTCTATCATGTATGGAATAATACATTTATATAATAATAATACATTTTATTTATAATGCACTTTATATTTGAGGCAAATCTCAGTGCTACAAATTATTTCTACTCAAAAGCTCTAATAAAAAGGTAAGTTTTAAGACCAGATTTAAAATCATCAACAGTCTGTGGCATCCTCAGATACTCAGGGAGAGCATTCCACAGTCTAGGTGCCGCCGAGCAAAAAGCCCAATCTCCCATGGTATGAAGCTTGGTTTTCGGAGGTTTCAGACGATGACCTGAGACAGAGCGGAGGTTTCGTGAAGATGTATGTGAAGTGATAAGTTCTTTGAGATAGGGAGGGGCATCACCGTAGATGCACTGGTGGGTAAGAAGGGCAACCTTGTATTCAATTCTGAATGAAACAGGCAGCCAATGAAGAGATTTGAGGATGGGCGTAATATGATCATATTTACATGCCTGCATCAGGATACTAGCAGCGCAGTTTTGAATATATTGCAGCTTTTGGAGGCTTTTTCCAGAAGTCCCAATGAGGAGAGCATTGCAGAAGTCCAGCCTGGAGGAGACAAACGCATGGACTTTTCCACATCTGCAAATGTAAGTGATGGACGCAGTTTAGCAATGTTCCTGAGGTGAAAAAAAGATGTCTTACACAGATGTTTGATATGGGCATCATACATCAAATGAGAGTCCATTTTAACCCAGAGGTTAATAACAGATGTCGACAGTGGGATATTCTGATCGGAAAAGATGATGCTAGTGATGTTGGATGTCCTAACCTGGTGTGGGGTGCCTACTAAAATAGCTTCAGTCTTAGAACTGTTCAGCTGCAGGAAATTTTGCTTCATCCATGACTTTACCTCCTCCAAACAGAGAGTCAAAGTGGGTGATGGCGGAGTAGATGAGGAGGTTGAATTTATCCTGAGGTAAAGCTGAGTATCATCAGCATAGCAATGAAATAAAATTTTGTGCCAGCTGATGACACAGCCCAGAGGAAGCATATACAATATAAACAACATAGGACCGAGCCCTGAGCCCTGAGGAACACCACAGGTAACATTGTGTGTAGCGGATTTAGCGGCTCCCAGGGCAACATGCTCCGTTGAGATAAGATGTGATCCAGATGTAAACAGAGTCAGAGAGACCTACAATATGACGTAATCTGTGAAGAAGAATGTTGTGATCAACAGTATCAAAGGCCGAGGTTAAGTCCAACAGAATGAGGAGTAATGGAGAGCCAGCATCCGCCGACATCAGCAGGTCATTCGTGACTCTTACCAGAGCTGTTTCCACGCTGTGACAGGGGCTGAAACCAGACTGGAATTTCTCAAACAAATCATTTTGTTTCAGATGTGACTGAAGCTGTGCAGCGATGACTTTTTCCAGCACTTTTGAAAGGAAAGGGAGGTTAGAAATAGGCCTGTAGTTTGCAAGCACTTCTGGATCTAAGGTGGATTTCTTAAGAAGTGGCCTGATGACAGCAGTTTTCAGTGAAGGTGGAACATAGCCAGACTGGAGAGAGTGATTTACGATCCTGGTAATCAGGGGACTTACAGTATGGCACAGAGGTTGGATTTAACCAGAACTGCTGGAAAAGGGTCCAGAGCACAATTTGATGGTTTCATCTTTCTGATAATGACCTCAACCTCTTGCTGCGAAACGTCAGAAAAACAAATGAAATGTTGAAAATTCCCTGGCTGTGGGTCATCCATCAAGTCAGGCAGTGCAGAGGAACTGGAAATTGACGAGCGGATGGTGTCCACTTTTTTCCTGAAAAAAGTAATGATGTTATTGCATCTCTCCTCTGTAGCTTCTAGATGAGATTGAAATTGCGGTTTCAGGAGGCGATTAATAGAAGAGAACAGTTGCTTTGAATTTCCAGAGTTATTGTTAATGATATTTGAGTAAAACTGTGATCTTGCAGCTCTCAGCGCACTTGCATAGGCCTTCTGATGTTCTCTATAAACTTGCTTGTGAACAGCGAGTCCTGATGCCTGTAAACGTCGCTCAAGAACACGCCCAGTTGTCTTTATCTTCTGCAATTCACACATAAACCAAGGGGCTGACCGTGAGAAGCAGACTGTTCTACGTATGACAGGGGCATGGAGATCGAGGAGACTGCTGAAGGATTTGTTGTAAAAGTCCACTGACTCGATGACTGAGGAACATTCAACAGAGGAGAGATCCCGAAGATCTTTGCTCAGAGTGTCTGGGTTGATCTTTTTCAAATTTCTGTAAAATATTTGCCGTTTTGTTTTAGTGGGGGAACAAGGGAGTGACAGCTCCATTGAAATGACATTGTGGTCAGACATCCCCAGATCATACACCAAAAGGTTGCTAATAGGGACAGAATTTGTAATAACCAGATCCAGGATATGACCTCTGGAATGTGTAGGAACATGAGCATGTTGTTGAAGATTTAGGCAGTCCAGTAGATGCAAAAACGCAGCTGCTAAATGGCAGGAGGGGGTGTCTACATGAACATTAAAATCACCAAGTATAATAGTGCTGGAAGAAGTGGTACAGAAAGATGTAAGAAAATCATAGATATCTGTGACAAACACTGGGTTTGATTTAGGGCAGGGGTGTCCAAACCCAGTCCTGGAGGGCCAGTGACCAGCACAGTTTGTAATTCACCAACACCTAAACACACCCACTGAACCTAGTAATTAGCAGATTAGTTAAATCAGCTGTGTTTGAGAAGAAGAAGCACCAAACTGTGCTGGTCACTGGCCCTCCAGGACTGGATTTGGACACCCCTGGTTTAGGGGGTCGATAAATAAGCAGTATTGTGATGGGAAGAGAGACTTTACATTTAAATGCAAGGCATTCAAATGAAGACAGCGTAGGCACAGGAAGGGGACACAGATCCAGCTGCTGTCGGTATAGTACAGCTAAGCCACCACCACGTCCAGTGCTGCGGGCTTTCTCCAGGTAGCTATAGCCGGGAAGACATGCCTCATTTAATGCTAAAAAGACCTCAGGCTGATGCCATGTTTCTGTTATACACATAAAATCCAAGCCTTTGTCCATAATATGATCTTGTATAAAAACTGATTTATTTGAGAGAGATTGTGAATTAAAAAGTTCAATTTGGAACATTTTCGGCGACGTATATTTCTGTAATGGCCGTAATACACTGAGATCCACTCTGCGTTTTCTATACAGCTTCGTGAATGGTGATCTCGGAAATTTTCCCGAACTGTTCGACAGAAATCTTGCGGTGTATCCCGAGCTACAAACACCTGGAGCGTCATTGCTCTGATGACGTGTTTGATGAGCGTCATCGGTCCATACAGATGGAATGGATGAAGCAGAACAGCCAGGCTGATGGTAAACAAACTTTCGCCGAGTACTTCTATGGACGTAGCGTGTTCAGCGCAGAAGTCCGAGTTCTTTTATGACAGCAATTCATGTTGGAATGGAATAATTGTTGTGACTTAACAACTCCGGGATAGTGTACTTGAGCTCCATGCCGGTCTCCGAAAAGACTTTCAGTGCTAACTATCTTCCAAACATGGAAATAGCCAAACAACTGCAGAGGCAGAGAACCAGGCTACCAGATGTCTTTTCAGCGCTGAAAAACACCCAAAAACTCCCCAAAACTCAAGGTAAAAACTAGATAAAAGGGAAAAAATATATAATAGCAGTAAAAGTAACAAAAGAATCACAGCAGCAGGAGAAGCGGCGAACAGCCAGAGCCAGCGTCCTCTCCACACCACAAGATCTTTACTACCAACACTCAGTTCTCCACAAAAAACCAAGTCCGCATCAGTGTGATGCATGGTGGTGTATAATGACTTATATGGAAGCCCCAATGCAGGACTTGGAGGGGGCGTTGGGCCGTGGATTGTTTATTTTGGTGGGGAATAATCAGCTCGCGCGAACACCGCGCAGCGTTACACAGGGAAGGAGGGCGCACTTATGCCGTGCTTCTTCACAAAGAACAGGTATTTCGTTTATTATTGTTATTATTCTTGTGTTTTCCACCGCTCTTTCAGTTTTCTCTTTTCCCTATTCACTTTTCTCTTTTCACTTCTTTTTTTCTCTTTTCCCTTTTCTCCTCTCACTTTTTCTCTTCCCACTTTTCTCTTTTTACTCCCTGTAGGAAACCTTACTACATCAGAATTACGACTGGTTGAGGCGGCCAAGTATGAACCAGATTCCTGGTTCAAGAAGAAATGGAAGAAAAATGCCAGTGGAGGAAATAGAACGCATACTAGTCCTGGAATGAGCGCTGGTACCGCTACGAGATGTTATCCTCGAGCTGCTTCTAGATTGACTGAGACTAGGGGTAGAAGCTTTAGGAGGATTTTCCTCTGTGGGTCGGTAGCCAACCTCATAAACCTCCAGGTGAGGCGGCAGGTTTGTCCTGCGGCGAGGTCCATTGTCTCTGTGTCACTTACTGTTTGGTCCATACTGGTTTAATGTTGCTCTCAATCCGGCTCGAAGGACCATAATAATGTAGGAAACCTTACTACATCAGAATTACGACCTGTTGAGGCGGCCAAGTATGAACCAGATTCCGGTCAGAGAATCAGGAAAGCAGGAGAAGTCTTAAGATTGAGACCTTTATTTTCTTCAATAGGCTGTAGATATATCTGCTTATGTCTCTATTAGAAATAATGTTCTACAAGGAACAAGAGAAATAATTACAATTACTAATTATTGACTGAATTGACAGTAACATTGATTAATACAATAAACAGGACCGATAGCATTTATCAGCAAATAAGCATATTTAACTCAAATATATTAAGCAGAAATATCTGTACTCACTGTGACAGTCTGGTTAATAATAGAGAACTAAGGTATCTATTTATATTGGCAAACAAACAAACGTGCTCAGAACAGCTACATATAGCACAAATACAACAATTAAAAGCAGAATACTCGCGGCAATCGCGTCGGCAAATAAACGAGTAAGCGGAGCACTACGGGCAATATAATAATAATCAGAAAGAGCAATCGGCATATTATATTAATGTAATACAATATTCTTCTGAGTTACTTGTATTATATGAACACATTCTGGAAACATAAGCATCAACAAGCATCAACACAAACAATGACGGACAGCTGTATATTCCCGTAGGTCCCACAGCAAAACCCGTCCTCTTAGAAACATTGAAACAAACTTTAGTTCCTAAAACAGGCTTTCTGACACTCCCTATACCAGAGCCACGCTCTCGTACCTGGTGCTATCTAATGCTCGCACAGCGTGCGCTGGTTTCTGGGAGCTTAAATATCCTTCCGGCCAGGTGTAGCTCATTTCCCTTGATTGCCAGTGCTGCGGGGTTGCCTAGCAACCACCTGCCGCATGTGTGGCCGTGTTACAGAATTAAACTTTATTTTAAGCAAATCTCACGAGAACAAAATCTTTCCTGACCGAGGAAAAAAAGAGCAAAATAAACACTTACTTTTTCCTCTGAGAGGGAAGACCAGACTGAGCCCCCAAATTGTTAGGTTTTAAATGAAGAAGAAGTGTGTCCGAGCTAAGTTTTAAGCCAAGAGAAGAAGAGTTTTAGCTTGTTGTGTCTGCTGCAGCTTGATACACTTACCGGTCCGGGCCCGATCGACCGGGAGAGACAAACACACACACATACACGCAGGCATGATGTCTGAAGATCTCTCTTTATTCTCAGCAAAGAGAGCACATTTAAAATCAAAAGAACCAGTCATTAACATGTCAGTCATAGAGGGACCCGGAGACAGACAGGAGAGAGGAAATACATTCGCATTCTCCTGATTAAACAAAAGGGTCATAACAGACAAGAGCCATTTGGATGTATATTTGTCTGGATACAGGATATAGAAGGTGTTACCACATGAGGCATAAGGAAGCACAGTTAGGGGGCTGTTCTCAGGGCACAGGAATCTTCTTATTAGATTACAATGTCTTACAATATTATAAAACCTTACAATAAGTAATGAATAAAACATGTTGTCATATGTAATTTTGTAGTAAGATAAGGTAACTACCAAATGTGAATTGTCAACTATAAGTTAATTATTTTCCAATAAAAGCACATGACAAAGTATTTTCAGTTATGGTATAGAAGTATATACAGTTTACATGTTGTAGTTATATTGTATTTCACTCACTTCATGAGTGCCAAACTAAAATGTCATCATCGTTACAGCCCTAAGTTATAATTGGAGACAAGATAAGTGGAAAATGACCATCAGGGTCATTTTCCATAAAGAAAAATTATCCTTATTTACATATTATTTATTCCTACCTGTTTTATATAATCTTTCATATTCTTCCACCGATATTATGCTTTTTACCGTATTATGTAAGTGTCACTATAAATGAAAAATAATTACATGAATGGGATTTTGCTCATGGTTTTATATTGAAGTAATGTGGAAAGCATATCTTTGGCAGTGTTTACAATAGGCATGATGTAATCCTTAAAAATATTCCCAGATTGTTTTTCCTTTTCTTTTTTCATTTGCTCAATTTGCATCCCCAGGCTCTGTGCTTTCTCATTAAACCCTTTCGCCATGAGGTCTTTTTGTTCAGCCAGTTTGCTGTCCATCGCTCTGTCCAGTTCCTGCTGCTGCTAAAGCATCTCCTCCTCAAACTTCATCTCCAGCTGTTGTATCATTTGCTTATGGTGCTCTTTTTCTTCCTGCATTAGCTGTTCAATCTCCAGCTTTCTTTTGTGTTCTGCTTTACACTGCTGATCCAACAGAGCCACTTGTTCTTTCTCCTCTATACGTTATCACCACAGAGCAAAGGTTGAGAAAGAAGGGGCAATGAAAGGAAAGTAGAAATAGGACATTTTTTCAACCAACAGTACAGTGTTCTTCTTAAGTATTGCAAAGGGCAAATTAATGTAAGACAATGTAATATTTAATGGTTTGATTTCAAATGTATGAAAAAGGTAGAAATTTAAGGCATACGTATTATTTTAATTAAAACTGCAGCATTTTTGTGTTTAGAGAGAAACAATATAAATATGAATAGCTAAACTGTTAAGGTGTTTTGGTTAGGCAGCCATGGTCAGTCACTTTCTTGAACTGCCTCAGTTAACTTTTTGCAATTATCTGGATCTAAAAATGCATTTCTGTGGAAAAAAGTATCAGTCAGTGTGCACAGCACAAGAGTCTGGGAATATCCTAACCATTAGAAGTTAGCCCCGCCTATTTAGTGGTTGTCCATCAAATAATTTGGAAATATATAGAACATAATCATTCTAATTTCATATGAATCTCCTAGAAATCTAAAGTGAGTTTCATCTTTATTCAAATGAATGAACACTATACATCATATGGTTAAGTGAATCTTACCGCGAATCTTTTTCTCACTCTCAGTGAGTTGTTCATCAGTCTGAAGAATTAATTTTGCCTCCACACTTTTCTCACTCAAAAACCTCTCCAACACCATGTCTGCCTTCAAACAGATATGACACACATTGTTATTTTGAGATTTTTCTTTTGTGTTTTTGTGATCAACTGCTGTTGTTTGCACCACTAAACATGGAGGAATGGAATAATGCCGCCTGGTCTGATACATTTTCTTTTACATCATTTAGATGGCTGAGTCTGTGTTTGTGTGCGCCTTGCTTATCTGAGGAAGAGATGGCAGTAGGGTATACTGTGGGAAGAAGGCAAACCCTTGAAGGCAGTGTGATCTTCTGGGAAATGTTCTGGTAGGAAACCTTGGGTCCTGGGATTCATGTGGATGTTAATTTGATATGTACCACCTACCTAAATGTTGCTACAGACCAAGTTCATTCATCACCAAGTAAAGTCAGAAAGAGTTTAAGGTGATGGAATGGCCTCCAAATTCCCATCCATGGGGTACAGTTCTTTGATGACTTGTGTAATACAATAATGCCGCTTATGATAAAGTAATATTCATTTAACTGCAGTTTTTGATATCCTGTCATTAAATTAACCTTCCAGGCACAAAAAGATTCCAAAAAGTAATATTTTAATGCAAATTTTCAACCAAATATGTTCTAGAAATAGCAATGTAACTTCCTTCATGTATATGAGTTTAGATTAGTCTATATCTGTTTCTGTATTTTTTACCTGTATTCCCTTGCTGGGATGGATGTTGTACTGGATAATGGCATCATCTCTGTGTGTGCAATAAAGATGATATCCTCCAGGTTTTGCATACTCCCCCCGCTGCACACGCTCATTTATTTTCTCATATAGATCAGACAGAATCTGCTGGCACTTCTTATCTGATGCCTCCCTGTTCTGAGCAATTAGCTCAGCATAGTGCTTATCTACTGCCCCCTGAAAATACAGTGTATACAACAACATTAAGATCACCCAGAAAAAAAAAAACAAATACATGCACACATATGCATATAGTTAAAAATTGGATTGCGAGCATAAATCAATCCGGAAGCATGGTTGTATATCAAAACACTTGTGTATCAAAGCAAATTTCCCCCATAAGAAATAATCAGATTATTCATTCCACAAGCCAAAGAAATAAATATATAAAAATAATTTATACAAATATAACGTAAAAGTAAAACAAATTAACTTGCACTTTAACTTTAAAAAAAGTAAAAATAATTCCCGACAGATAAGTGTTTCCATTAGTGTTTTTGTGTGCGTACACACTGTGTATGTGTGCGTGTACGTGAAGCTAAAGTAAGATCCCTCATCTTGTCTTACAGAGTAGCCCTCCCTCCTCTCTTATTTGAGAGGAGAGAGAGCTACTGTGTGGGACGACTTTCACACACGAACACAAAACCACTGCTTTATCGGAAAACTTCTTTAACAAGGAATATCTTTACTGACACACGAGCTCGTGCAAACTCTAACAAAAACACTGCTGTAAAGTAAAAATAAAAAAATTAGCCTGTGCACGAATGTTAACTATACAAGTGGCACATGTGCCCTGAGGACTGAGCATGGGAGACGATTACGAACAATTCCGCAGCGCGAGAGAGAGAAGAACCATTGGCTCAGTTGTGATCATGTGACGCTCTGCGTCAAAAATAGAAGCGCAGGCATGCCACATGATACTCGATGAGATTTAGTACTCTTCTATCAAGACTTACTCGTTTAACAAGGCTAAATTTATTTAAAAATTTGCGGAAACTGGGTTACTCGGGTTACTGAGGTTTAATGTCTTACTTTATTTACATGTTTTTAAATGCAAAAATATAATGATAGTATTGGAAATTCATAATATTAGTAATATTTTTATGTGGCTGGAACAGGTTATCTGCGCTGTATTTACATTATTTCCTATGGGAAAGCTTTACAAGGAATGGCGTGAAGCTTGAGTCAGTGAATCGATAGCCACCACACACAGATGTCTTCATGTAATGGCTTTTAAGTAACTTAAAAGAAGATGCAAAAAAAAGAGGAAAATGACTGAAGAGGTGATCTAAGTATTATCCAGAGATATCATAAGGTCCAGACAGATTATTCATCTGGTATGAATGGCAGTTTGGTTTTGCTGAGATTTTGTTTCAGTGGCCTCTTTCAGCAGATAATGTGCTCTGACAAAAATGGTTCAAGAATGGTTTGAGGAACACAAGAAGTTTAAGTGTTGTCTTGGCCTTCAATCACTGGAACAACAAGAAAGTCTGACATATGGAAGCCACGCCTTGTATCTTAACAGAACCTCACAGGATCTGCAACTGATAGCTTGGTGGCAGATACCAAGTTATATTTTCAGAACCATAATGGAGTCCATGCCTGACAGAACAGGGCAGTTTTGGGGAGCTATGCAATGTTATGCACACAATGCTCTGAAAAAGTATTTTTTATACTAATAAACACATTTATATCAAATACATTTTAATATATAATGCATTAAATATAAAATGCATAAAAAAAAATAAAATCATTTACTAATGTCAGGGATAACCCCTAGAGGGCGCCAAAGCGCCCTCTAGACAAGTTTGTGTAGTTCTTTTGATGTTCGTTTGGTTACTTCATTTCCCAGTTCTCAACTCGGATCAGGTGCGCGCCCACGTGACCTGACCGAGTTGAGAACTGGGAAATGAACTAACCAAACGAACATCAAAAGAACTACACAAACTTGTCTAGAGGGCGCTTTGGCGCCCTCTAGGGGTTATCCCTGACAACTAAGGGAAAAAGCTGTCCAAAACTACCTTGCCTTATCTTTATTGAAAAAGTAAATTGACAAATTTTGTCAAATTGTAAATGGACAAAATTGAAGCACGCTAAAAAATCCCAATAAGCAACACATCAATGGTGTGATCTAAAGAAATTCAAGAACAGATGTGAAAAAGTAGTAACTACTATAAGTCATTGTGCACGAATGTGGAAAACTTTTAACAGTGGTTTTACCTCAGATGATTTTTATTTTTTCCACAAAAATTAAACCAACTGACACCAGGTGGGAAAAAATAAATACACTCTTCTTTTTTCTAGGTACTAACACTAACCAGGTGTTACTAATAAAGGATTATTTTATTAGTAAAACAATATTACACCCACAATCCTGAAGTTACACTGAACATCAGCTTGTGATAAGCCTTTTATATGTTAGTTAATATTCAGTAGAAACACATTTTTTCCTCATGTAATATTGCTTAAATATACAGACACTACTATGCAATTACAGAAAGTTTAATACCTTTAGTCCATTTTGGTGACTTTACACTATAGGTCATCAGTATAATATTGGGTATTTAACAAAGCCAATCCTCATACATGAATTGTCATGAATTGGTGGGAGTGAGGAAACTGGAGTTACCCTAGCTCAGGTGTGTGTGCGCGTCTATGCCTACCAGTAGTTTCTTGAAATATTCCTGGCCTTCATCTTTAAAAGAGCACTTCATAAACTCAGTGTTGGCCATGTTGCTCATCTTCTGGTGTTCAGCAGATAATTCACTCAGATTAACAGGGAACAAACTCCTCACCTGCAATAATTTAAATTAAAAATGATTTTTTGTGAAATTTTAGATTAAGACTTTGGGTTAGTATTATGGGCCATATCATATGGGTAAATTGTTTTCTTTGCATATTATACAGTAGCTTGCAAAAGTATTCAACCTATGGGGAATGTATCATATTTGTGTAAATAACAAATACACATTTTCTATTATGTTACAGTGACTTTTCATCTAAATGAATCATAAAAATAAAAAATAAATACAGTGGAACCTCAGATTGCGAGTAACCCGGTTTGCAAGCGTACCACAAAATTTTGTAAATACATTTTGTCTTGATAAACGATCGCATCTTGATATACGAGTACCAAATATCATAGAGTATCATGTGGCACACATGCGCTTCTTGTTTTGATACAGAGTAATGTGATCAGAACTGAGCCAATGATATTTTTATAAAGCTAATGGTAAGGATTTGCAAGTTCAAAAAGACCGGAGAACAAGCAACTGAACGCGGGAAGCAGAGAGCATATGTGTCATTAGTTTTTGTTATAACTATTTAATTCCTTTCTGTTGTTGTCAATAAAGGCATAAGTTACAGAACTGTCGGCTATGCATTACTACACTTTTTAAAGGTAAAGTGCAGGTTGATTTGTTTTATTTTTATTTTATAGTTTGTAGAAAGTTTTGGTATATATGAATATTTTTTCCATTTTCCATTATTTCTTATGGGGGAAATTTGCTTTGATAAATAGTGTTTTGATATACAAGCACACTTCTGGAACAATTATGCTCCCAATCCAAGGTTCCACTGTACTGGTGTTCCAAATTTGGGTTTAAATGAAGAAACTGTTCAAACTATATGTACATTTGGCTTGGAATTTAGATGACCAAGTAATAAAGAGGGTTGAATAAAGTGCTGTACAGAAGACTTAACAAGATAACTTTCTCCAAAGGTTTTTTATTTTTTATTTTATAAAATACTAGCATTAAGATACAGCCAGTGATACTGATCAAATACAGTGCATTTTGAAATATATCATGATTTTTTTTATTTCCATAATTTTATTTAAATTTTATTTAGAGAAATTAAACTCTCATCTATTCTACAGTAGATTCATTACATGTAAAGTGAAATATTTCAAGCTTTTTTAAATTTATATAATTATGATTTATAGCTCATGAAAATTAAACATTCACAATCTCACAATAATATAATATTTCCTTAAGTTAATCAAAAATTTTGAATTTATGAAAAATGAGGGTCATTTATGCACCTTCTTAGCACATAGAAGCATGAAGTGCTCTAACGCCAGCAGATGGCCTGGCACCCCAAATTATCACAGACTGTGGAAACTTCACACTTGAAAATACATGATGGCGCTGGTGATGGTGCTGCCCTGACTTCATTTTCTTTGTTTTTGTCTTTTTTAGTGTTGCAGGAGTGTGTGAGAGGAAGAACGCTTGCGCTGTTGCACCAGCTGTTGTTCACCATTGTAGGTGAGCCAAGAAGATCTCGGATGCCTGGATTGCATGGTTGGATGCCTGGATTGCATGGTTTCAGCCATGTCTCGGTGAAGCAGAGGAGATTGCAGTCCCAATTTTTCAGGAGTCACCAGTCTCTGTGATCTATAGTGTGTTTGTATGTATGTGTGTGTGTGGTGTTACCTGCGACTTGTCAACAGGTCTTACATATTCATGAAAAGTCATGGATTATTCAGTGAAACAGAGGTTCTGCTGAAAAAAGTTAGACACAGCAGTCATTTTACCCCAAATAAATGGTCTTTCTGAGTGCTGTAATATAGTTGCAACATAACAGATATACAAACCGAACAAATAGAGTGCATTGAATACTAAACCTAACGCATGGGTTAATAAACTGAGATGCGTGTTTCTTAGCCCCACCCCCACCCACGCGAACGCGGACCACTAAGCTTCTGCAGATTCCAAAATTGACAGTGTTACAGTTTTTTAATCACTGGAATGGAAGAGATTGAAAGCTCCCTTATCTTAACATGCGTTGTATTGTTTCTCATCATTCTATAAACAACCCATGATTTTTATGCTATTTTTCAAGTGGAAAATACAAATGGAATCATTTTCTTTTTTAATAATTTTTAAATATAAAATTTAAATATATTTATTAAAAATGATACACTCTAAAAAAAATGCTGGGTTATTCCGGAACACTAAATCTCATTTGACCCAGCCTGAGCAACCCAACAATGTGTTTAAAGTACCTAAAATAACCCAGAATTTTGACCCAGCATAAACTACAACACAATATGTTTACAGAAACAACACAGCATTTTTTAGAGTGTATTTTTTTGTTATTCTAATGTTCTTTTCTGAAAGTCTATTTTTTCAGTAATTTCTATATTTACAGTTTGATGTCTTTACATGTAATTAAAATAATAATAAATAAATAAAAAGATACAAAAGACAGGCTATAGAACAGTTCATTCTTTGTTCAAATAAAATTGTGAGCTAGTAAACTTGATTGTATGTCTAAACAACATTTAACCAATGTTTTATTTTTAACTCATTATTTTACAGTAAACGTCAATAGCTCTGGTTATTGTACTCAGATGTGGAAATGACCATTACTGTAGTATTTCTTTGATACAGCATATTGTTATGACTTTTTATGAATTGAGCTAATCATATTTTAAAACTGCAGCGAATGAAAATTTCACTTTGCACCACCTGGGGGTGTCACCTGAATGACTTTGAAATGCAACTGATCTATTTAGGCTGCTGATTTTGGCCCCAGCGGTAAGCACAGCGGTAATAGGCATTCTCATTGACTACCTACTGTACCTCGGTGTTCACATCACGCAGGACCTGTCTTGGTCCTGTCACATCAACGCTGTAGTGAAAAAAGGGCTGGCAGAATCTCTACCACCTCAGACACTTGAAAGACTTTAGACTGCCCTCTAAGGTGCTTAGGAACTTCTACTCCTACACCATAGAGAGCATCCTGATGGGAAACATCTCGACCTAGTTCAGGAACAGCACCATGCAGGACAGACGAGCTCTACAGAGGGTGGTGCGATCAGCTGATCATATCATCCGCACTAAGCTCCCTGACCTTCAATCGATCTACCAGAAGCGGTGCTGGATCAAGCCCAGGAAGATCGTGAAAGACCTCAGCCACCCCAAAACCCTGAAGGCCAACACAGAGGGACTGAGGAGGAGTTTCTTTTAAAGGATTCTCCATCACAGCACCACATACTGTAGGACTTAACAGTCTGAGCTGCTTTCTTACTACCCACACATACCCGCTCATATGGCTCACTTGCACATTTTGCACACCACAGAACTGCGAACTTTGAACTACGACACACACATTTGCACATTTTGCACACCAGAGTACTGTGAACGCTGATCTGCAGCCGTGCATACTATTTTGTACATTCTACACATTATCTTGCCCATAACTAGACATGGTTCTACACAACACTACATTTCAACTCTTCTATATTTAATTTTATTATATTTTATTATTTGATTATATATATATTTATATTTCCATTTTAGTATTGTATTTATTATTTTTTATTTCTTGTACATACTGTAATGTAAATTTAACAGTCCTTTACAATGAAAGTTTATTTCCATATTTCTCTTATATTTCTAATTTGTAAATTCACTTATTTCTCTTATTTATTATATTGAAACTTTCTTTTTGAAATCTTGAGTTCATCAGCAGTCTAAGCTTTTCACTTCATATCATACTGTGTAAGTGATAAATAACATTTGAATTTGAATTTTTGTGCTTCTCCACTCTTTTTCCAGACTGTGGGACCTTGATTTCCAAATTAAATGCAAAATATACTTTTATCTGAAGAGAAGACTTTGGGCCACTGGGGAACATTCCAGTTAATTTTCACTCAGGTAAGATGCTTATGATATTGTCTCTGGTACTAGGAATACAACAGTTGCTGCCCATTACCTGAAGACATCTGTGTGTGGTGGCTCTTTATGCACTGACTCGAACCTTTGTATGTTAGTTTGCATCCCTGTTGCTTGTGCAACTATTCCTACCACACTTTTCTAGTAAATTTTCCATAAGGCACCTTCTGTGGCTTACCCTCCTTGTGGAGGGTATTGATGATTATCTAATGGACACATGGATAAATACATGGTATTTATACTGTATGAATAGTAATTCACACAAACTAATAGTTTGAGATACTGGATTTTTTTTTTAAAATAAAGATTTTACTGTACGCTGTATTTTTCATAGACTACTATGCCTTGAAATAGTTCACTTTACACGTAATGAATCTAGAATATATGAAAGTTTCACTTTTTCAATTTAAAATTTTACAATAATACATTTTTTTAGATGTATACTGTACTGAATTTTTTCGTTATAACATTTTATGGTAAATATAAAACCGTAAATAGAAGGTTGTACATACAATCTTGGATCAGCAACTTCTTAAATATAATAACTAAAAATAATGACTACCGTAGCCTCTGATACCAACAACCATGCCATGGTCCATGGTGGGTTGCGAGTAACTTGGTCTGCAAGCATTTTGCTTTTAAATGGTCTCTCAGTCTGGTTCACTAGGCTGGCTGTTCACAGAGTTCTGTATCCAAGCACATTAATCGCAAGTTGAATGGAAGGAAAAAATGTGGTAGAAAAAGGTGCAGAAACAACAGGGATAACCGCAGCCTTGAGAGGAATGTGAAATGAAGCCCATTCAAGAATTTTGGGGATTTATTCACAAGGAGTGGACTGCAGCTGAAGTCAGTGCTTCAAGAGCCACAATGCACAGACATACTGTATACAGGACATGGGCTACAACTGTCGCATTCCTTGTGTCAAGCCACTCTTTAACCAGAGACAATTTCAGAGGTGTCTTACCTGGACAAAAAGGACCGAACTGTTGCTCAGTGGGCCAAAGTCCTCTTTTTAGATGAAAGTCAATTTTGCATTTCATTTAGAAATCAAAGTCCCAGAGTCTGGAGGGAGGGAGGAGAGGGACAGAATCCAAGTTGTTTAAGGTCCAGTATAAAGTGTGCACAGTCAGTGGTGATTTGGGGAGCCCTGTCATCTGCTGTGTTGGTCCACTGTGTTTTATCCAGTCCAAGGTCAGCACAGCCCTCTACCAAGAAGTTTTAGAGAACTTCATGCTTCCCTCTGCTGACCAGCTTTAAGGAGATACTCATTTCAGACTTGACGTCTGCCCACACTGCCAAAAGTACTCTGTGCTTGACTGATTACAAAACACGCTCACCTAAGCCCCATAGAGAATTTATGGGGTATTGTGAAGATGAATATGCGAGGCACCAGACCCAACAACGCAGAAGAGCTGAAGGCCGGTATCTGAGCAACCTGGGCTTCCATAACACCTCAGAACTGATTGCCTCCATGCCACACCACAAGTAATATTGTCATTTTCTGACATACTGAATTTTGGGTTTTCATTAGCTGTAAGCCATAATCATCAAAATAAAAAGAAATAAACCCTTGAAATAAATCAGTCTGTGTGTGATAAATCTATATAATGTATGAGTGTCACATTTTGAATTAAATGACCAAAGTTTTTAAATTATATTCAAATTTATGGAGATGCACTTGTATATACACACACAGTGGCAAGAAAAAGGGAACCTTTTGGAATGTCATGATTCTCTGCATTAACTTGTCCGAAAATGTGATCTCATCTCATCTAAGTCAAGAGTAAAAATAAATATCAAAAATCTGTTCTTTCATCTTTATTGATAACAAAAATAAAATGGTTAGTGGAACCATATTGCTAGTGGAAGAAGTATGTGAATCCTTGAGTTAATGACCTCAAAGGAGCTAATTGGAGTCACATGTTAGCGTACCTTGGGTTTTGTTAAGAAAAGGAGTTTGAAGGTGTAGAATACAGCTACTTTGACTGATTAAAAACCACTCAAACTTGCTCTGCACAAGAAGAATACATTAATGTGAGCTATTAGGATCTGTGATCAAGAATTATTGTTTTGCATAAACCCCTGGAAAGGGTTACAAAGTGATTTAAAAGACTTAAAATTTTACATGTAAAAAAAAAAAAGAAACAACCCTGAGTGACAGCCAAATATTTGAAGGCATCATCGGAACTGGCTAACATGTGTTCATGAGTCTATTATGTAAAACATTGAACAAATGGGGTGTCCATTTCAGGACACCACAAAGGAAGCCGCTGCTTGCAAAAAAGAAAATTGCTATACGCACAAATTTTTTGCAAAAGAGCATGTTGACACTCCAAAGAGGAACTGGCAAAATGTTTTATCCGCTGATGAAACTTAGATTTAACTATTTGAAAAGAACACGGAGCACTACATCTGACGTAAAAAAAAGGGCACTGCATATCATCATGAAAACATCATCCCAAGTATAAAGTAAAGTGAATCAAACATCATGATTTGGGCCTGCTTTGCTGCAACAGGACCTGGCCAGCTTGCAGTTATTGAGGGAAAAATTAATTCCCAAGCGTATCAAAACGTTCTTCAGGATAATGGTTGAATATTTTTTTTTATTAATTAATTAATTCATGAATTCTTTTTAACATAAATGAAGACCTCACATAGTGCCACAATACTCAACTGCTTCTGAGGAAATCCCAACAACTTCTGTACTTCTTAAGAAATTTGGCATGTCTACCAAAATCCTCAGAGACTTCTACAGATGTACAGAGGAAATTGTAAAGACTACCTCAATTACAGTGTGGTTTGGGAATTGAACTGCTCAGGAAAGGAAAGCTCTCCAGCAGATAATTAAAATTGCACAGTCCTGTGGATTAGCCCTTCCTGTACTTCAGGACTTGTACAATACCAGGGTTCTCAAAAGGGCCCATCACATTATAAAGGACAATACACTTTTGCAACACATGTTCACACTTCTGCCTGGAAGATGATACAGAAGTGTGAAGTCACGGACATAAAGACTTTTTTATCCATTAGACTTCTGAATGACTGCACCTTAAAATCATTGAATAACTGAATCCTCCTTTATCTCCTGTTTTTTTTATTTTTATGTCTTTGTGTTTTGTATGCTGGTGTTCCTATGTGTAGACAGGTAGCCATGTTTACCTGAGGTTACAGATGTTCCTGAGGTACAAGATGATTCAGTATTTAGTGATTGTGTGGTGACTCGAGCTCAAGCTCAAAAATTGAAAGAGACTGTAGATTTGTCAAAGACCTTCTTATGTGCTGAAAATTCTGTTGAGCATGATGACAAAGGTGAATTAGTTGCCATTTGGGAAAGCCATGTTAATTGAGGCCCAAAGTGCTGATCAAACTCTGAGGTCCTGTGTTGCAACTGCGATCGAGCCAAGCGTTTTGCCAGAGTACCCGTTCGCTTACTCTTTGATGATGGTGTTCTGATGTGCAAGTGGTCTCCATGTCATGTCACCGATGACTGGGGAACTGTGTTTCAGGTTGTTATTTCAAAACCTTTTCGAGAGCAAGTTTTGAGCATTGCACACGACCATGAACTTTCCGGTCACGTAGGTATCAGAAAAACTTGATAACCTGATGATTGGTTGTTGAAACATTTCTTTTGGCCTTTGATGAAATCTGACGTTTCCATTCTGTAAGTCTTGTCACGCATGTCAATTATATGGCAAGCCCAATCAGGTTATTCCCCCGGCCCCATTGAAGCCGATACCAGTAATTGGTGAACCATTCGAACGAATTTTAGTTGACTGCGTTGGGCCCTTGCCCAAAACTAAATCTGGAAATTCATATTTGCTAACTCTCATGTGTGTGTCAACCAGATATCCTGAAGCGATACCCCTATGCTCACTTAAAGCTCATGCAATTGTCAAAGCCATTGTCAAACTCTGTACTACCTTTGGGGTGCCTAAATATATACAGTCTGATCAAGGAACAAATTTCATGTCTAAAGTGTTTGTCAAAGTAATAAAAAATTAAACATCAGACATCAAGTATCTAGTCCCCATCACCCTCAGTCCCAGGGAGCTCTCGAACGATTTCATCAAACCCTCAAATCTATGCAAATCTATGCGAGGAAATCCCATTGCTGTTCGTACTCAAGCTTCTCTTGGTTTTAGTCCGTCAGAGCTAATTTTTGGGCACACGGTACATGGTCCCTTAATGATCTTGCCAGAGCAAATTCTCTCAACTGACCACACCTCTACTACTAAGAATGTTTTGGATTATATTAGTTTGTTTTGTGACCGACTGCATTAGTTCGTTTTGTGACCGTTTTGTGGAAACTGGCAAAAGAATCGCTTGATTCTGCACAAGAAAAGATGAAAACGTTTGATATGATCAAAAGGCTGTCCCACGCTCATTCCAAATTGGTGATAAAGTTCTTGTTTTACTTCCTGTGCCTGGGTCAGCACTTCAAGCTAGATTCACTGGCCCCTATGAGATAAAAGAAAAGTTGAGTGACACTGACTATGTTGTTTACACCCCTGATCATAGGAGAAAGACACGTGTTTGTCATGTTAACATGCTGAAAGCATATGTGACACGTTCTGACTTCAAAGGTAAGACTCCCCTTCTTACGATTGCCCCGGTTTATGTTTAACTTTATGTCAGCTTGGTTGTCAAATTCAGAGACTTTATTAAACCTTTCGGCAAAGTTGTCTCACTTACCTCCATTAGCTCAAGCTGACATTAAGGATGTGATTAGGAAATATCCTAATTTGTTTAGTGACATTCCCACCACTAATCATGTCTTAAAACATGACATTGAAGTTCTCATGCACCCATCAAACAAAGGGCTTATCGGGTAAATCCATTTAAGAAAGAGCTGATGAGAAAAAAAAAAACAATATTTGCTTGAACATAATCTAGCATTCCCCAGTTCTAGTCCATGGTGTTCTCCATGTTACCAAGTCAAATGCTACTTCCCGGTTCTGTACCGGCTGACGCTTTTCCAATGCCGCGCATGGAAGACTGCGTAGACAGAGTGGGAAATGCTAAGTTTGTAATGAAACTTGATCTACTAAAAGGTTATTGGCAAGTGCCACTCACCGACCGTGCATCTGAAATTTCTGCTTTTGCTACTCCTGATGCATTCTTACAGTATCGTGTCGAAATGGAGGAGCTACCTTTCAGCGGTTAATGTCTATCGTGTTATCTAAGGTTTCTAACTGTGAAGCTTATCTAGATGACGTTGTCTGCTATGCTGACACTTGGGATGACCACCTTAAATCCATAGATGAAGTTTTCAGAAGCCTTTCTGACGCCAATCTTACACTAAATCTAGCAAAGTGTGAATTTGGTTATGCTCAGTGGCGGCCGGTGCAAATTTATTTTTTTTGGTGCAAACAAAATTTAAATTAAACTTTAAATGCTCGCCTGTAAATAGCCATTTATCAGGTGATTAAGCATCATTACTACTAGCATAAAATAAAGGCATTACTCACAAGACTCACGTCAGCCAGCTCCGCTTGCCATAAGAAGTGCTGGAAAAGACTAGTTGAAAATGGTCCAATCACATGAGCCCAAATATTTAAAAACAATATTGATTCGCTAAGAATAAACGTGGGAAGGTTCAGGGCGCACAGAGCTGCACCCGAAGGATGATTTGACAAAACCCAATCAGAGCTCAGCCTCAAGTCACATGCTTTTCAAAAACGTACCTGTCTACATAGACACTCGTTTGTCCGGCGCCCCGTGTATACGAACACAAATGAACATAATACAGTTTAGATTTTTTTTTTATTGTAAATAAATTATATTAAGAAATACAGCGGAATACTGACTAAATGACTTTATTTCATTATTAAAATAAATAATTATTATGTTAAATAATTACATGTTAAAGGAGCATTCTTCTCTGCCTAACTTTAAGAGGGGCGGCGCCCCTGCGCCCCGTATTGACCGGCCGCCACTGGTTGTGCTACGATCACCTATTTAGGTCTTTTTACTCTGTTTTTGATTTAGGAAGGTAGGTAAGCAAATTTGTAATCTGTTTTCTAATCTTTAATTTCAGGTTACTCAGGTTAAATACGAGTCTGTTTTGCTTATTGTTTTGGCCTGGTCTACCTCTGAAAGAAAACTCTGTGTAGAACAAAAATAAACTACTGAACTATCTCTCTGGATCACTCTGTTCTCTTTTTCTGTTGCGGCTAACCCCTAGAGGTCGTAACACCAGGCAAAGTATGAATTTCATTGTACTGTTTAAACCGGTGGTTTTACTATGAACATTAATGTATGTCAATGTATGTCAACAAACATACAGAAGTAGAAGTTGGGTGATGCAACAGGACAATGGCCCAAAACAACAGACCAAGTCCACAACAGAATGACTTCAGAGAAACAAAATCCAGAGACCAGACCATAACCCAATAGAGATGCTTGGAATGACTTGAACAGATACATGAGATGTCCAAAGAATATGACAGAGCTAAAGCAGTTCTGCCAGAAAGAATTGGCTAAAATTCCTCTTCATCCACAGTTATGGGATTAAGGTTATTGCTGCCAAGAGCGGGTTAACCAGCTATTAATTCCAAGGGTTCACTTTTTTAAATGTTGAATGAGTGTGATTAATAAAGACATGAAATAATTTTTTGTGTCATCATTTTAGGCACATTATATTTGTCAATACCCTTGAGTGGAAAATAATGAAAATCAAATTTTGTGACAAATCAAATTAATGCAGAAAACCATGAAATTACAAAAGGTTCATATACTTTTACTTACCACTGTGTGAACATTACTACGTTGGCCCTGGAAACAGTGTCAAATGCTAAACAAAGCCCAGAAGTAGAAATACCATCTCTGTCCACATGGGGTATGAATTCTTTCTCTGACTTCCTCAACTGGTCCACTCACTCACTCACTCACTCATCGTCTATACCACTTTTTCTTGTATTCAGGGTCGCGGGGACCTGGAGCCTATCCCAGAAGGCTTAGGGCACAAGGCAGGGTACACCCTGGACAGGTTGCCAACCCATCGCAGGGCACACACATAAGCACAGTATGGACAATTTGGGAATGCCAATTAGCCTAATCTGCACATCTTTGGATTGTGGGAGGAAACCGTAGTACCCGGAGGAAACCCACCAAGCACGGGGAGAACATGCAAACTCAGAGACGGGAATCGAGCCTGGCAAGGAATCTACCCCGGACACTGAAAGTGCAAGGCGACAGTGCTTACCACTACACCACCTCACCTCCATTAAGGTAACTAAATACTAAACAAAATTACTGTCATTAAAAAGTAATCAGTTACATTACAGCATTAACTTTTGATAAAAGTAACTAGTTAGAGTACTTTTCCACTGCAGAAAATGAAAACTCCTTTGTGATTCCTCATGCATGTTGTTTTAGTCAAGACCTTTATAATTACTCTACGATCATCATTCAGCGAAGTTTGGCTCATAATCTGTTAACTACTAACAGCAGGAATAACAGAGGGAGGCGGTTATCGGGGGCACAGACACAAACGGAATCCCTGGTGTCTGGCTCACGGATTACATAATTACATTTGAAAATATAACTAAATAACTGAGTACTTAAATGGCGGACCTAACGCATTGGATTACTCGTTACATCAAAAAAGTAATCCACGTACTCTAACGCTACTTGTATTTTCTACTTGTAATGCGTTACACGGTGGTGGGGACAACTGTGTTTAAAAAAAAAAAAACTCACAATAGATTTTTATTGTCTTCTAATTTTTGTTAATTTTGTTTTTTCAATAATTCTAACAGCATTACCACACCCCAAGCAGTTATTAAGAATGCTGTAAATGCCTCATGTTTAGATTTAGTGTAGTGCTCTACTCACACTTGCATGAAAATAAATCCTGAAACTTGAACAGTTTTTTTTGGCTACACCTCTATCCTTAACCAGAACCCCTGTGAATAGTTTTCCTCCTCCTCCTCCAGTACTCATATGTCTTCATATGCATTTGCACTGTGTGTGTGTGTGTGCACGAGGGTTGATATTACCTGTTCCATTCCACTCTGATAGACCTTAAGCCCCTCCTGCAAAGCTGCCTGGTTTTCAATCTGTGCCATTACAACCACCGCATTCTCCAGACAAGGGACTTTTCCACTAGAAATTGTCTCCACATATGTCCGCACGAGGTGACCAAAGACTGTCCACACACACAGGCACAGCACAGAGAGTAATCTACCTATTAAATACTGAACAAACTATTGAAAATATCTATAAAGATCAATAATATTAAAGGAGAAATAACATAGTACTCACTCCTGCCTGTGACTCTGTATCCTCCTTTAAGGGTTTTAACCTTGCTTTCAGCAAAGATGTAGTCACAGAATTGCTGTGTGGCATTCAGAAATTTTGGGAAAATTTCACTCTCATCCAGGTTCTCTAAACAAACCATTTTTTCCTGGGAGGCAGGAAACGGGAAAACAAAGCACTTCCTGGTTGGAAAATACTGTCGAATGCACTGCCTTGGAAGATTGTAATTGGTGTTCTTAATACCAAGACCTGCATTTCAGGAATATATATCAGTATAACATCAGCACATATCACAAACATTTACACTCAGGGATAATTAAGCAAAATTCATCTACCTACCAGAATAATTTAAAGTAATGAGAAAAAAAAGAATCTCTAATTTAGCTCCATTGAATGCATTTTGGTTTTTCTCTAACTGGAAACTAACTGGATATTTGTATGAATAAACACATGCAGGGGGTTCCTAATAAATGGGGTGATGTGGTGAGTGTACATTACAGAAAGTGGTCAGTTTTGGGGTGGGAGGAGATGTATGAGGTGGCCTGTGTGTGTGTGTGTGTGTGTGTGTGTGTGTGTGTGTGTGTGTGTGTGTGTGTGTGTGTGTGTGTGTGTGTGTGTGTGTGTGAAATTTCACTTGTACCTTTCTTCAGCTTCAAGGCAAAATCCAGGTACTCATCCTCAGTCACTCGACCCCTTTCCTCAAGCTCTAGCTCCAATGAAAAATCACGCACTGCCCAGATGAACTTAGGAAAAAACTGTACAAACTGAGAGTCCGCTTCTTCCTCCTCCTCTTCCTCCTCCTCCTCAGCTGCTCTGGATGCAGGTGATTTGATCTTAATCTGCTCTGCAAGCTCAGTGACATAGCTGCAGCATGGTAAGGAATCATGACTGGATGGTAAATGTCAGGTTAATCAGGTTTTTGAGACCTGATTAAAGGGCTATATTTATGTATGTTATTGTATTACAATGGAGGATACTGTAGTTTTTCCACTGCTGTGTTGTCAATGGTTCCACGGCTGTTGTAGACCAAAGTGCTGCTCAAAAGAACAGCTAGACAGAAGATCCAGGCATCATTTTTAGAGTCGCCCTAAAACAATATCATCATTATTCCATATTTGTTAGGTGAAGTCACATGATGTCAAATTACAAGTCTCTCATTATAAGGTCAAGTCTGATTTGAGTTACTTTGACTGTTTGACAAAATACTGTAATAAGAGACTTGTAATTTGACTGACTTTAAGGTCAAAGGTATGTAACAACATTTTACTTAATGACAGTTCATTGATAAATGGGTGTGTTGAAAAAGACCCTGATTGCTTTACAACAATTATACTAAACTACATTTATGCATGCCTTAAATACATCTCCCTGGAAAGGGTATGACATGCAATTATGAATTATCTATTGATTTTTTTATGGAAATTAATTACAAAAATAGGATTTTAAAAATACTTTTATAACTAATAGCTTTTTCCATTGTCTCAAGAAAAAAAAAATTTAATGTTTTTTTAAAAACACTTTTAAAGTACTGGGTACTGCATGTACTGTGTTACTAGGAAGAGGTTGTCCTCACCTTGTCAACATCCCCCAGTCCCTCAGTGTCCAGTAGTACAAGAGTTTGTCCAGTATTATGGGGGTGCGGCACACACCACATCCAAATGCCTTTAGTCTTCGACTCAATGGTGCTGCCTAGAGCAAAGCCTGCAACAATTCACTTTGATGTCATCCTCAGTGTAATTTGAAAAAAACAAATAATGTCAGGTATTCCAGGCATTTTGGGCTAAGATACATGTTCACGTGCTGCTCATAAAACAACACTGGTGAAAACACTTCTAGCGGGTATTGGGGTAATGGTTTAATCATCTGTTGAATTCCAAAAAGTAAAAGATAAAAAAAAAGAAGAAAAAAAATGTCTCACCTGTTTGTTTGCCTGCCAGGCGGTTCAAGAGGTATGACTTTCCTGTGCGATAGAGTCCCACCACAGACACCACCACCACTGGCTGGTTATACTTTGACAGGTGTTCTACTGCACCAGCATTTACACACAGTGAACCATCCACATTTTCCACCAAACAAATAGGGTCTGGCATTGGGCTGCACATGGTTTTCTCAGACTCTAATGAAAACACATAAAAGCACATGCTTAGTGAAACAATATATTTGCAATGAGAACCTGACAGATGAAACAGTACAGCTATTTACTCCAAATGAGGGGAACAGAAATAATCTGCGTGCAAAAGACAGAAAAATCTAAGTACATATTTCCTGACTTATGGCAGAAGATAATAATGAGCAAATTATAATGATCATCTTTCACACATTTACTGCTTCCATCAACCTGAAACTCAATTTCCCAGACTTCCATGCAGCCTACAAACATGCAGGGCATGGACTACAACTCCCAACAAATCTCTTTTCTCCATTCAGGAGCTCCAGATTACTAACCAGCAACACCTGTGTTCAGTCAGACAGCACCTAATTAAAAGGACCATAGCTTCAATGCGAAGTATTTCAGCTCTAGTTTGATATTACCAAGTCGTTGTTTTGACTGTGATAGTCTGATTCTGACTCTGATTGTTGGCTTTGCCCTTGACATTCTGGTTGCACCTTACCTGACCCTTGCATGTTTTTGACCTTGATTCAGTCTCACGTTGGGATTGTCTGCTATTGATAAATAAACCAACGTTAATCTGCACTTGCATTTGTTTAACTCCATTGCTATCGTGACATCATTTAACTGGTTCTGTTGATCACTATGTTCTACATGACACCTTATATGGAATATGTAATGTCCATAAATTGTCCATTGTCTTTATGCTGCATCTTGATGGTCATGCATTTTATAGCGAGCCATAAGCCTGCGTAGCTGTTCTGAGCATCTCAGTCTCCTTCTGGGGCACCATGTGGGTGGGCACCATCTTGCTTCTTTCTTTCTCTCATACTTTTTATTGCAGTTTCTCTTGGGCTTTAATGTATTGCTTAATTTCTATCTTTAGTGTATTGCTTACCTTAAAATAACCTAAACCTAAAGCTGATTTAGTAAAGACCTTTCTTTAGTTTATAAATGTACTGGATTTCAACAAAGACTCATGAAAATATGGCCAATAGTGGCAGGAGACCTTGTGTGGTTTGGTTTTGTGATCCTGTGTCATCTGAAGTGAAACGCTTATGGTAGGGCCTCCCAAGGTGAACAGGTCTGAGGTGAAAATTCATAAAAACATAAAACCTCTATTAAAAAAAATGCAAGACTTGCATGCAAGATTTTGATCAACAGCTCTTTTCAGATCTTTTTTTTTTTTTGAGTGCCTGTGAGCCCAGCCGAACCAAAACTAGTTAAATGGAAAGGCAAAATGCCTTAACGGATGTTATTTTAACATTGTTATGTCAATAACATGTCCTTTTTGCAAAAATATATAGCAGTAGAATAGTCAAATAAATAAATACATTAAACAAATAGTTATTGCATTATGTTTCAAGACATCCTTAATTTACCTTATTAATCTTTTTTTAATATGTTTTGTCCCAATTATATTTCCACAAATACGTTGACAACATACACTTATCAACCATAACAAAATTATAACACTGGTTTCTGAAACATTCATTGAAATGCAATTATTTAGCACACAAACAAATTAACTATACAGCAAAAATATGTTATTATATTATGATTTCAATAAAGCAGCTCACATCGGAGCACGCTGTCTCATTGGAAAAGCCAGCATTTATTTAGTGAGTAGCCTATATTTTTAAGTATTTTGCATTTCTGGGGAAGTATGTCAGTATTTGTATTGATAAATCTGGTCATATCTGCGCACACGTTTATCAGCCTTTAGATCCAAACCCTACCATTCGAAAGTGAGTGCAGGGGGATCATGAGGTGCATTATTTCAGTCATAAATTCACAACCACATTCCAGCCATTATTTACAGCAGTGGTCAGATAATGGTAACAGCAAAAAAGCATGATGATTGCTATAATAAAAATGCCCAAAGCGCTTTGTGCGGATTCATGCGGGAAAGATTCGTATGTGCATATAAAAATATTTACTTAAAAATATTGATTTGTTTTGTTTCAGATATATTGTTTTTGACATTTTCACAAACCACGACATTATCATAGTTAACACTATCAGATACCTACTATCAGGGAATGAAATTAATTTTAAGACAATTTAAACTGCCTCATTATTTTGTCCATGTTAAGACATTGTAAAAACTATATGACTTTTTAAGCACGATTTAAGACATCTCATTTCATTATTATGAACATAATTTAAACTGCATATACACACATTCATCAGAATAAACAAAATAAAATTCATGTTTGCTTCAGCATTGGAAACAATATTGTTTTAGGATAACTTATAATTCACAATAAACTTATTATACACATTAAAATATTATTATTGTCTTGGTCTGGATTTTAGACAAGTCCATGCGCTATCTGGTGGATATTCTGTGAAGCACAACACTCACTCACTCATCGTCTATACCGCTTAATCATGTATTAAGTGGGGGGCCTGGACCCTACCCCAGGAGACTTAAGGCACGAGGCAGGGTACACCCTGGACAGGGTGCCAATCCATACACACACCCACACCCTCATTCACACACTACGGGCAATTTGGGAATGCCAATTATCCTAACCTACATGTCTTTGGACTGTGGGAGGAAACCAGAGTACCCGGAGGAAACCCACCAAGCACGGGGAGAACATGCAAACTCCATGCACACTGAGATGGGAATCAAACCCGGACACTGGAGGTGCACGTCGACAGTGCTAACCACTACACCACTGTGCCGCCTGAAGCACAACACTTTTATTTAAATTATAAATTGGTGCTTGTAGGCTCTGGCAGCACTCCGCGACACGAAATGCAGCCTTCCATGAGAAAAAAAACACGCATTTGTAATGGCCACATCTCTATGAATCTGCATGTGGGAGTAGAGTAGATCAGTTTTTAAAAGTTTAATTTGATATGCAAACAAGGTACATCATTCTTTGGTAAATAATATATAAGGAGTGTGAATTCAACAGCTTTTTAGTTTGCTCTTGTACTTGCTTTGGGTTCTGCCCAAGGCTTTATGATGAGGGGAATGTGGGTTAGAATATCTAGTCCAGAGGTCAGCAACCTTAAGGAGCCATTTGAACCCGTTTCCCACAGAAAAGAAAACACCGGGAGCCACAAAACCCTTTTCACATCTAAAATTAAGACAACACTGCATATATCGTTTTTTACCTTTATGCTGTGTATGAAAAAAACTATAGTGTACTGCATTTATGAAAACAATGAACTGCTACAGAGAAAACAAAATGTAATTTCTGCATGCAACAAAACATTTTGAATGCCAAAAAAAACGCTTGGTTGAAGGGTATTTCCAAATAAAATACTCAATGTCTATTTGAGTCCTCCTCATATTTATAAAATACTTAACTGGCACGGAAATGGACTATGGACCAATGGAAAGAAAGTGGCCTGGTCTGAAGAAGCACGTATTCTTTTAAAAAATAACTGACTCATTATAATTTGATTGATCAGAATCTAAATAAATATGTATTTATTTATTAATCTATAAATGTCTTAGATATCCAAATTAGCAAAAAAAAAATTTTTTTTTCCAATATAACAAATTATTTTTTTTCTTCTACTTGTCTCATTCCCTGGCTGAATCTGATGTGTGATCACTGCACCAGGGCTAGTACTAGGCAGACTGTTTCCACCTTAATTTGAAAATAAGAGAAAAAAAGTTTTAAACCTCACAAATGAGCAGACATAATCTTTTAAAAGGTAAAAATTAGAACAATAATGAATACATTATGACTATATATATATATTTTAAATCAGAGTGAAAAATCATACTTTATGATTGATTTTTGCATAAATTGTTTGCACTAATGTAGGAAAGGAGCAGGGAGACAGGAGCTATCCTTGCTCCTTTCCTACCTATATAAAAGAAAGTGTGTTTTTTGTGAAAAGTATTTTGTGTCTGATAAAATGCTCATGTAACTTCACAATAAATTATATTAATGTTTTTAGCATATAGTATTTTAAATTTAGTATGGTGCTACATATAATATTTATTTGCAGTTCAAATGAAAAAACTTGCAAAAAGAAATTACAGTCAACTGACTGCACTTGAAGCCCTGAATAAATCTGAAATTGTGCAAAATTTCGCTGCTTCTTCTTAAAGTACTTTCTTCCTTTCCTTTTTTGCTCCACCTGGCGATTTCCTCAAGAATTTTAATTGATTTTAATTTTTACAAAAGTATGAAAGACATAAATATGTTTAAAACCATATGGTGCTGTGAGGAGACCTTGTGCGCGGTAGAAGATGACAAAATCATCTTTGCCGCATATTTTAACTGAAAAAAGCACAATAACTATGTGTTTTTAAAGAAGGACTATAATGTAATGAATGTCTTATTTATCTATTTATTTATTTATCTATTTTAAATCAATTATTTATAAACACAATCCTTTTTCTAGCTTATAAAACAAAACTTGTAAAATAAAGGATTGTAAAAAGTCTCCATCCTAGCATTCTGTTTAAACGGTTTGCTGTTCTGGGGAGACGCGGCGGCGCGCATTGGACATAACGTAACGAAGGCAGTCACGTTGCTGTTACGTTTCTGAAATTGGCGCATGCGTGTTGGGTGAAGCGGGTATTTTGAACATCATCTGGATTAGCAGCCCTTTTCTCCACCTCACAACGTACAACTTCTTTTAAACTTTGGTAAGTGCACATATTTATATCGAAGTCCTTTGTAGAAATGGTCTTAACATAAATGAGCGGCATTATATGGCGTTCTTTGTGAAGTACATATAGCTTGGTGCAGTTGTTTATTTAACGTGAGAAAGATGCAAGTCATCATGTAACCTGAGTTCCTACAAACAATATATTTTGTATTATTTTAAGTTTACTACATTTATTTATTTATTACCGGTATTGCATATTATGAAGTATATTTAATTGTATTAGAAATATTAAATTTAGAATTTAATATTATTTAATTATTATTCACAGGACATTATTAGTTTGTCTATATCCCTGCATGTGTGATATTTGATTTATTGGTTATGTTGCTTATGTTAAGAGGAACTAACAAGTTACCTGCCTGGGGTTTCCCATGGGACAGGTGAGAGTGTGACAAGGTGTGAGAGAAGCACATGAGAAGACCAGTTTGTCTTGCCGTTTGTCTTAATAAAATAAGTTGTCGCAAACTTAACTGTAGCTGTTTATTACCCACAGCCAAAGAGACTGGAGAATAATAAGACAAGTCTAGAAAGTCCGGTTAAATTCATAATAACTCACTTGGTATTTAAAATCCCCCCCCCCCCCCCCCATTTCATTAAATATAAGAAGAAAAAAAAAAAGACTATTGAATATTTTGGTCAATATAATTGGTCAGATTAGCTCTGCACTAACGTTCAAAAGTTTTAGATCTGTATTATTTTTTGTTTTTAAAAGAGTTTTATGTTAATCAATGCTACATTTATTTGATCAATATAAAATACTACATTTATTTGATATAGTAAAACTGGAATAAGGTGAAATAATGTTAGACTTCAAAATTTCTGTTGTCGACTGGAATGTACTGTACTTAAAACTGTAATTTATTGCTGTGACATTAAGCTGAATGTTCTGCATCATTACTCAAGTCTTTAGTGTCACATGGTCTTCAGAAATCCCTCTAACATGAGGATCTGATCATGGGGAAATTTCGTGATATTTTTGTATAGAGAGTTTTAGCTTTTTTTTTGCCAATTTTAATAACAAGAAGAATGTTGGCCTATAAAAATGTCTAATACTGTCATTTAGTCCTGGGGGGGGTCTCTCTATTTCTTATTTATGTGGCTAATATATGGCTCGATCGTCCTGCTTGACCAAAGGTCCGTAGTGACTGAAAAGTTATTTCAAGTTGAACCTCGCTACGGCACTTACTGTAAATTTCAGGTATTGCGACTTGAGAGAAGTAGTTTCGTGAGGGCAACCATTATCTCTTGTCCAGTGTGCGAATCATTTTCTGAAATCCCTCTTTGCTAACAGTGTATATGGGTATCACACTGGGTTGTGCTTTGTTTTGTTCGGTCTCTTTACTACTCTTGGCTTTTACAGCCAGGCATTCATCATACTTTTCTCTGCGTTGCTTCAGATGCTGATATAAATTTGTCGTGTTGCTATGTGATGTAGCAACTTTAGTTTTGCAAATTTTGCATAGTACCTCTTTCTGCTCAGTGTCCGATATCCTGGAACCAAAATATCACCAAATAAACGAGGTAGCATTTTTTCTGGGCACAAGTTCAGTGTCGGTCTGTTCTATATCCATTTTCTCCTGTCTCGACAGCGTGCTGCGGAAAGTCACGTGACCACAAGCACACGCGCTACACGAGACTGACTGGTTATTTTTTATTTTTGGCATAAAAAATGGCCATACAGCTCTTCGAATGAATGTTCCACTACGTCCACGAATGCATTTGTTTATTTAATATAATCGCAACATTTGCTGTAATGTAATCGCATAGGCTGACATTGCAATTGCGATATGATTAATCGTGCAGTACTAGTCCTGTGTCATGCCAACAGTAAAGCATCCTGAGACCATTCATGTGTTTGCTTGCTTCTCATCCAAGGGAGTGGGCTCACTCACAATTTTGCCCAAAAACACAGCCATGAATAAAGAATGGTACCAAAACACGCTCCAACAGCAACTTCTTCCAACAATCCAACAACAGTTTGGTGAAGAACAATGCATAAGGCAAAAGTGATAACTAAGTGGCTCGGGGACCAAAACGTTTAAATTTTGGGTCCATGGCCTGGAAACTCCCCAGATCTTAATCCCATTGAGAACTTGTGGTCAATCCTCAAGAGGCGGGTGGACAAACAAAAACCCCCTAATTCTGACAAACTCCAAGAAGTGATTATGAAAGAATGGATTGCTATCAGTCAGGATTTGGCCCAGAAGTTGATTGAGAGCATGCCCAGTCGAATTGCAGAGGTCCTGAAAAAGAAGGGCCAACACTGCAAATACTGACTCTTTGCATAAATGTCATGTAATTGTTGATAAAAGCCTTTGAAACGTATGAAGTGCTTGTAATTATATTTCAGTACATCACAGAAACAACTGAAACAAAGCTCTAAAAGCAGTTTAGAAGGAAACTTTGTGAAAACTAATATTTGTGTCATTCTCAAAACTTTTGGCCATGACTAGAATTGAGAGAACAGGACACAGAAAAATTTGATGCTGAGACACTTGAGCACAAACCTGAACATCTTTTTTTCCATGCAAACAGTATTGCATATTTCTAAACCTTTCTCTCATAATTAGAGTCTCCCTAATGCTAAATGTTATGAATACCTGAAATTCTATCAAAAGTGACAATGCATAACATTAGCGCCCTTTTTTCAGTCTTCAAATATTGTGGCTCACTGAATGAAAACTGTCCTGGATGATCTCGATGTGTTTATCCGTGATGGATCATCTGCACTATTCAGAACATGTCTGGTGAGTATGTTGCATTGATTCTCTGCAGGCACTTTGACAAAAATACGGCTGTTAATATTTGTGTTGACATTATTAAGATACTTAAATTCTTATTCATTTGAACTCCGGCTCTTATATTACTTTATCTGATCATCTCAAATGATTTTAAGGATTTATGAGGTGTTTCTTTCTGTACATTTTGTCTACATTAATCTAGTAGGATCCAAAACTTTCATGGAACAAAAAGAAATATAATAACACAGAAAAGATGGATGTCAAAAGTGATTTTTTTTTTGTACTCTTTATTACATTAAGACAGTACTCCTGATGGCGGACAGACCAGAGGGATGAAAGTGGGAGTTCCTATTGTGATTGAAGATGATGACTCCCCTAATACTTTGACCAGTGTCATAAACTTTACTTTTGTGTTGGAGGAAGGGATTGTCTTGCAAGATGCTCCAGAACAGTTTGGCCTTTGACCTGTTTGCCTTGGATTTCAGTACCAAAAAATCGGAAGTACACTTTTGAGGTGATTGAGAAGGTGTTCATGGAATTGGGCACTCACTGCTCTGCAAGGGTACAATCCCTTAAGACTTAACTTCTGCTATGACTTTGCTTTTGTGAGCTGTTTTCAGACTTCAAATTATTATTATTATTATTATTTTGTACTCTTTTCCTTGTTTTGTGAAGTTTAGACTGTAAAAGGCATTTTGCCATGTTTCTTTTTGTGTACTTTTATTTGAAAGTCATGGAATGTTGTTGTAGTGTGTTCCTTTTGGTTTAAAATAAAATTTGGAAGAAACTTTCAAGCATTCAGTTACAGACATTTTCATTATATTGTATTACAAAAAAATCTGCTTCAGTAAATTTAAACACATATTTTGAACCCAATACATCCGACAAGTTCACATTTATTAAATTAATAAGTCTTTGAAACTATCAAATCACTTTTAACTTAACTAAATTTACTGAGTAAGGTCTCCCAACTTATATTCTTTTGTTAAGTCAACAACAAGTTATATATACACTGTAAAAAAAAAAAATCTTGACTTAACTCAAAATTTCAAGGCAACTTGCTGCACAGCTTTTTTGAGTTAACTCCACTTTTAACCCAAGTTGCTGATTTAAGTCAAAATGTCAAGGCAACTTTTTTTTTTTTTTGAGTTAAGTGAACAAGTTGGGTTAAAAGTGAAGTTAACTCAAAAAAGCTGTGCAGCAAGTTGCCTTGAAATTTTGAGTTAAGTCAAGATTTTATTTTTTACAGTGTATAGGGTGGGCCATTTAAATGGATACACCTTAATAAAATGGGAATGGTTGGTGATATTAATGTCCTGTTTGTGGCACATTGGTATATGTGAGGGGGAAAACTTTTCAAGATGGGTGGTGACCATGGTGGCTATTTTGAAGTCGGCCATCTTGGATCCAACTTTTGTTTTTTCAATAGGAAGGGGGTCATGTGACACATCAAACTTATTGGGAATTTCACAAGAAAAACAATGGTGTGCTTGGTTTTAACGTAACTTTATTCTTTCATGAGTTATTTACAAGTTTCTCTTTGTTCACAGCCATTGACATGGCGAAGAGGTTAACACGTGAGCGGATCGAAGTTGTGTTGATATCTGGTGAACGCAGTAACCGGGTCATTGCAGCAGATTTCAGTGCAAGACACCCTACGAGACCACCCATCTCTCATGCTACAGTTAGCAAACTGCTTGCTAAGTGTCGTGAAACTGGTTCAGTGTTGGATTTGCCAAAATGTGGACGCACAGCGTAGCACTCGCCGCATGTCACTGGAGAGTGGCATTAGTCGAACATCCCTTCAGCGGATATTAGCTACTCACAAATGGCACCCTTACAAACTCCAGCTATTGCAGCATCTCAACGAGGATGACCCAGATCGGCGCACACAATTTGGAATGGGCAAAACAAAAATTGGAACAGGACCCTCAGTTCACGCAGAAGATTTTGTTCAGTGATGAGGCAAACTTTTATGTGAATGGTGAAGTCAAACAAACAAACGCTATTGGTCTGACACTAACCCACATTGGATATTCCAACTCTCTTTATTGTTTTGAAAATTCTCAACAGACATACAGTACAGCATAGATCCAACAAAAGGCATATTCAAATATAAAAGCATGTATAGACAAAAGGTGCAACTGTATGTCATCCCAAGTCCCCCCACCCCCCACCCATCCCATCACAGGCCATTAGTGGTGCAACATCAAAATGTGCCCATCCAGTGAGCACTAAGCATATACACCTATATACATATACACACATAAATACAGTACACATATATACATATACATACACAGGGAATGCAGAATGAAGTGGATGAGATAAATGATAAGTAGTAAGCGAGGTATGTAAACGCATACATACATACACGCACACACATACATGCACACATGTCTGCATACAAATGCACATACATATACAAAATAAAATAAAGTAAAAAGTAAATAAATAAAAATAAATAAATAAATAAGGGGGAGCAGAATAATAATAAAATAAATAAATAAATAAAAAAAAACATTCAAGGAGAAAAAAAAATGATATAGAAAAAAAAGGGGGGGGGGAACCCCTCTCCCTAACTGTCCTCTGGGTCTTGGGGACCATCAGGTGAGGTAGTGATATCCAGAAAGGGATCCCATGTCTTGTGGAACTTCCCTGTGGAGCTCCTGAGAGAGAATCTAAGCTTCTCGAGTTGTAGGTTATAGAGAACCTCCTTGACCCAATGTTAATGTGATTGAGGATGTGCGAGCTTCCAGCTGAGCAATATTAATTTTCGGGCTAGAAGGGTGGTAAATGCCAATGCCTGTTTCGCTACTCTGGGCAGGTCTGTGTTGAGGGAGATACCAAATATCGCTGATAATGGGTTAGGGGTAATGGTGTGTCCGTAGGCCCTGCTTAGTGTATCAAAAACGTGTGTCCAAAATGACGTTAATTCGGGGCATGACCAAAACATGTGGACGTGGTTGGCTGGAGTTAAGCTGCATCTGTTACACGCCTCGTTGACAGAAGGGAAGATTCTAGCCAACCTCGCATTTGTATAGTGGATCTTATAGAGGACCTTGCACTGGATCAAGCTGTGCCGGGCACATATGGAAGACGAGTGGACTAAAGAGAGAGCTGTCTCCCATTGGCTATCTTCAATTTTAATGTTGAGACTGTCTTCCCATGCAGCTCTAACTGCAGTAGGGGGTTGTGAGGAGGCTGACCACATATGCCCATACAAAATGGAGATGGATCTTTTGGTGACCGCGCCCACTGACAGCAGACTTTCTGTTAAATTTTCAGGGGGACGGTTTGGGAAGTGGGGAAACTGCTTCTTAACATAGTCTCTGATCTGGAAGAAACGGAACAGATGATGATTTGGAAGGCTATATGTAGATGAGAGTTGTGCGAAAGATGAGAAAATACCATCAGTGTACAGGTTACTTATCTTGGAAATACCATGGGCCTGCCAGATCTTGAATGCTGAATCGGATTTGGAGGGTTCAAAACGGCAGTTCCTGTAGATTGGTGTTAGAATAGAGGGACCAGAGAGACCAAAGTTTTTCCTGATCTGATTCCAGATCTTCAGAGATACAGAGACCACTGGGCTGCTACTTAGGCGTGGAACTGGGATTGGCAGCTGTGAACACAGTGCGGAGGAGAGAGAAAATGCTGAAGAGTCTCTTTCCATACATACCCACATAGGCAGAGGATCTTGCTCCTCCATCCACCACAGAAGTTTTTGGGTGTTAGCTGACCAGTAGTAATGTCTAAAGTTAGGAAGGGCAAGGCCTCCACTCTTCTTAGGAGACTGCAAGATTGACCTGCGAATCCTAGCCGGTTTTCCGTCCCACAAGAACTTGGAGATAATTTTGTCTAGTCTGTCGAAAAATGATTTAGCTAATAGAATGGGGATATGTTGAAACAGGTAAAGGAACTTTGGGAGAACCACCATTTTAATTAAATTTACACGGCCTAGCAGTGAAAGTGGCAGAACCTTCCAGCGGTTGAAGTCCCTCTCTGTCTTCAAAACTAGTGGCAAAAGGTTATCACGAAACAGATCTGACTGGGATGTGGAGACAGAAATGCCAAGGTAACGGAAGCCGTCAACTGCCCATTTGAATGGTGCCACCGAGTGTGGAAGGTCTTTTGCCGATGCATTGATGGGCATAATCTCGCTCTTTTGATAATTAAGCTTATAGCCGGAGGTTACCCCATATAGGTCCAATATATTGAATATTGCAGGAAAGGAGTGGATTGGATCAGAGACGTATAAAAGCAAGTCGTCTGCGTATAAGGAAACTTTATGGATTGTGTCACGGCGTACTATGCCACTGAAGCTAGCCTCTGAACGTAGCCAGATGGCAAGAGGTTCTATCGCGAGGATAAATAACAGTGGTGACAATGGGCAACCCTGTCTGGTGCCTCTCTGTAAGGAAAATGAGGGTGAGATAGTGTTGTTTGTTCGCACTGAGGCCATTGGTGAAGAGTACAGGAGCCTGACCCAATGTACAAAGTCCTTGCCCAACCCAAACCTGTTCATCACTTCATAGAGAAAGGGCCATTCGACCCTATCAAAGGCCTTTTCCGCGTCCAGAGATACGACCACCTCAGGCAGCGAATTATCAGACATATGAATGATATTGAAAAGTCGTCTGCTATTATGCCAAGATTGACGACCTGGCATGAAGCCAGTCTGATCGAGTGTTATGATGCCTGGGAGAACCTGTTGTAAACGAAGAGCCAAGATTTTGGAAAGAATTTTAAAATCCACATTTAGAAGTGATATTGGCCTGTAGCTGCTACAAAGCAGGGGGTCTTTTTCTTTTTTAAGAATAAGAGAAATAGTGGCCTCCGACAAGGTGTTTGGAAGACGCTGGAGGCAAAGGCTTCATTATACATGTCCCTTAAATTAGGAGCGAGAAGGTTAGAAAAGGACTTATATTATTCAGTTGTAAAACCATCAGGACCAGGAGACTTGCCACTCTGTAACGATATAATGGCCTCTTGAACCTCCGCTATAGTGATAGGCCCGCCCAGACATTCCACCACGTCGGTTTCAATCTGTGGGAAAGTGATGGCATCCAACACGTCATCAGGAGGTGGAGGGCGGTCAGAAGTGTAAAGATTAGCGCAGAAATCAGCAAAGGTCCCGTTGATTTCGGTCGGATCTGTGAGAATCTTTCCTTGTGTAGATTTAATAGCCGGAATGATTTTTGAAGATGCTTCGGCTCTAGCTTGATGTGCTAGAAGCCTCCCAGCTTTATCGCCGGACTCAAAAAAGCGCTGTCTGGATTTAAGCAGTAAGGCTTTAACTTTATTTGTGGAAGCAAGGTTGAACTCTGTCTGCAATCTTAGACGCTCTCTGTAAAGGGAGGGGTCTGAACTGGCGGCGTAGCGGTCGTCCACCACCTTGAGGTCCTTAAGAAGTTTATCCATGTATGAGGTTTCAGTTTTCCTTATGTGTGAAATAAAAGAGATGCCTCCCAAAGAGTTCCCCTGCTCACCTCGGGCTGATCATTCAGTTCAAAAAATAACACAATTTGGGAGTGCAGAAACTGCTTGTAATTATCCTCTGTCAGGAGGACCGAATTAAATCTCCATGACTTCAAGGGGCTCAGCCATGTAGATAAATTCAGGTCGAGGGAGATTGGGGCGTGGTCTGATATTGCAATGTTGTGGTAGTCTGCCGTGATAACTTTGGAAAGCAGTCTTAAATCGAGGAGAAAAAAATCTATGCGAGAGTAGGTGTGATGAGCATGCGAAAAAAAAAGAATAGGCCTTGGCTGTGGGGGACCTGTGCCTCCACGGGTCCACAAGGCCATATCGTTGTGCCATAATGTGTAGGGTCTTGGCTGAGTTGGATAAGGGGACTGGCTTAATAGATGACCTATCTAATAGTGGGTCCTGAACAAAATTGAAGTCACCTCCTATGATTATTAAATGGTTTTCTAGGTCTGGGAAAGATGAGAATAGCTTACTCACAAATGATGCATTATCCCAATTAGGGCCATAAACACAGATCAGCAAAGTGGGGGTATTTTCAAGTGTCCCAGAAACCATAACATATCGCCCATCCAGATCAGAGGTACATTTGTTTACTGTGAAGGGGAGGTTTTTATGAAGTAAAATGGCAGTACCTCTAGCTTTACTGTTAAATTTGGAATGGAAGATCTGACCCACCCAGCCAGTCTTAAGCCGCATCATCTCTCTGTTACAAAGATGAGTTTCTTGGATAAAGTAAATGTCTCCCTTAAGGTACTCTAAGTGGGACATAATCCTACCTCTTTTCGTGGCGTTGCCCATCCCCTTGACATTCCATGAAATTACCCTAACTGGACGATTCGTACCAGCCATACCTTAATATGCGTAGTGGAGGAGATAAGATTAGGGAGAAGGGGAGGGAGGGGGTCTGAAAAAAAAAGGGGGGGGGGAGGGGGGGAGAAAGAAAAAAAAGAGAGAGAGAAACAGACACATACACACACACATACACACAGATATAAACAGGCCTGAGCTTCCCATAAACAACAAACATCCAGTGACTAATGCACTACGGTGCTAATAAGCACTGATAGAACTTCCTTAAATTCTAAAAGTTCCCTCTCCCGAAGGATTAAATATTAGATAAATTGGTCACAAAGATAAGCAAATAACCCCACAGATAACAGTATTTTTTTTAAAAAAGGGAAAGAAAAACCCACTCACAATGCCGTGGAACCAGGAACAGATTAAAAAAAAAAAAAAAAAACACACACACATAACAGTCGTCATGTTATGGAGAAACAAGGTAACGATAATCTTACCAGATAACTTTAAAATGAAAATGAAAAAGACCGCTACACAAGTTGGTCATAAATCAAGGCACATGTTGTGTGGTGGCAGTATTGACAGTGATCAATTTCCATCTACAGGGACGACTGGGTGGTGATTGGCAACGATAAAGTTTTTAGCGTCCTCCACGGAGGAGAGGTGCTTTCTGGAGCCATCCCTCGTTACGATGGATAGCTTAGCCGGGTAGCGCAGAGAGGGTTTCAGGCCGAGGCTGTACAGTTCCTTCATCACATCCCGGTACTGAGCGCGTTGCTGCATAATCTCGGGGCAATAATCCTCAAAAATAAAAATTGGGGAGTCTTTATATTTAATTTTGCCTCGCAACTTCCGCGCCTCGCGCAGCACCAGTTCTCGGATTTGTGGACGATGAAAGCACATCACCACAGGTCTGGGTTTCTCGGATGGCCCTGGTTTAGTGGCTCGTGTGCGATGAGCACGGTCTAGCTCAGGTGGCGAGGTCAAAACATTGTCACCAAGCACTTCAAATAACATTTGAGAGAAAAACACTGTCGGTTGGGGGCCTTCAATGTTTTCAGGAATACCTATCACTCGTATATTGTTACGTCGGCTTCTGCCCTCGAGGTCAATTAGCTTAGCCTTTAGCTTAGCATTCTCTGCGGCCATAACAGTTAGCTTTGCCTCGGTAGCCTGCCAGCTCGAATCGGCAGAGTTCGCAAACGACTCTAGCTCTAAAATCCGTTGCTGGTGGTCTGTAATTGTTGTCTGAAAACTGTCCATCTTGGCTTCAAGCCTTATGTATGAACTCTTAATCTCCGCTAGAACCGCTGCTCGATGCTCTTGAAACATCGGGGCCAATATGGCCGTGATGGTATTAGCCAACGAGTCATCCCGTTCCTGTTCCTCCTTCTTTGTTTTCCTAGTCATATTTCTTCACACGAAAGAGTGGTCTAGTGTATAATATAAATGCAATACTGCGTGGGTATTAGTCTTAAAGCTGGTCAGTGACCATGTAGGAACTAAAAAGTTCGGGAGCTCGGTTTAGAGCGACTACTCCATCTCACAGCGTAACCGGAAGTCTAACCCACATTGGATCGATCCCTCCAAGACTGTTGGAACAAAAAAAGTGATGGTATGGTGTGGTATATGGGGTACAAAGATAGTGGGGCCATTCTTCATCAATGGAAACCTCAAGGCCACTGGATGTTTGAAATTGCTACATGATGATGTGATTCCCTCTTTGTGCACTGAAGCTGGCACGTTCCCTGAGTTTTTCCAGCAAGGTGGAGCACCACCACATTATGGGTATCAGGTCCAAGCATTCCTAGATGAACAGTTTCCTGAAAAGCGGATTGGCCGTCGTGGGCCAGTTGAATGGCCCCCAAGGTCTCCCGATCTGACCCCCTTAGACTTTTATTTTTGGGGTCATCTGAAGGCAATTGTCTATGGTGTGAAGATACGAGATGTGCAGCACCTGAAACTACAGATACTGGAAGCCTGTGCTGGCATTTCTCCTGCGGTGTTGCTATCAGTGTGTGAAGAGTGGGAGAAGAGGGTTGCATTGACAATCCATCACAATGGGCAGCACATTGAACACATTTTATAAGTGGTCAGAAACTTGTAAATAACTCCTGAAAGAATAAAGTTACGTTACCAAGCACACCATTGTTTTTCTTGTGAAATTCCCAATAGGTTTGATGTGTCACATGACCCTCTTCCTATTGAAAAAACAAAAGTTGGATCCAAAATGGCTGACTTCAAAATGGCCACCATGGTCACCACCCATCTTGAAAAGTTTGCCCCTCCACATATACTAATGTTCCACAAACAGGACGTTAATATCACCAACCATTCCCATTTTATTAAGGTGTATCCATATAAATGGCCCACCCTATATATTATTACAAATAAAAACATGCTGGATGGCAGCAGGCCAAATCAGTCGCCAGGCCACCGGGAATCCTCCCTATGCTCCCAATGGCTAGTCCAAGCCTGGACCAAATACACCCCTTCATGGCAACAGTATTCCCTAATAACAAGACAATATGCTCTGCCACATTGCAAAAAGGAATGGTTTGAGGACCATACCAAGAAGTTCAAGACCATGAAAATCCAAGATCTCAAGCTGATCAAAAATCTTTCGGAGGTGTTGGACAAAACCTATATCTCACAACCTACAGGTCTTAAGAGAGCTACTTACCAGGGTTATTATCATACACTAAAACGAAAACTTAACTAACAAAAACTATTGGTTTTAAAACATTTTTGTGAACCAAAATAAAATAATTTACCACATTAAATATTAAAAATTAAACTAATAGCAGTTGCTATAAAACTAACTAAAATAAAGAAAATATCTATCAATTCATCAAGACTGGTATGTCAACCAGATTATGTGACACAGAAGCTTTAGAATTTAATGCTGCACTTGATCGTCAAAACTCCGGGATTTACGCCTAAAGTCCTTGATTGAGATTAAAATACAGTGCAACTCAGAGTGTCAAAAACAAATGGCCAGAGAGGCCCGTAAAGTGACACTTTGTATAGATAGTTGGACCAAAAAGGCACATATAAATATAATGGCATTTTACCAATTAAATTTAATACACAAAAAACACTCTCACTCTTAATAGAGTTTGAGAACTCAAACCTTTTGAAAAATAAAGTTTAAATCATTCTTACAATTTTTCCCCCATTAGAATACAGTAGCATAAGCCCACTTGTACTGGGTTCGTGTCTCTCAAACAGTTGTGTGTAACTTTAAATAGATCAGTTTACAGTGTAATATCCACTAAAAACTATTCCCGACCCACAATTACATTTTGGACAATTTATTATCCTTACCATTTATTGCTTATTATAATAGGTCCCCCAATGAACAATGCCTACCTTGGCTGTTTGTCCTCCCACAGAAATCAGCTGTATGGTTTGATCTGACAGAAAGGCAGTGACTTTTATCCTGTTTGAAAGTGAAAGAACAAATGGCGACGAGTACTTCAATGCTATATTTAGGAGCAAACAGGCTCTTAAATATGGCCTTAAAATACTCTTCATCGTAACTGGGGAGGGGGTTGTATAGTGGTTAATAGTTTTTTTTTCTTTTTTATAAAACGTACACTGGGTTGTATAGCCCCAAGTAACACTTTTTTTTCATATTTGTTTCACAACATAACTGAGATCATCAAATCTTTAATATTACACAAAGATAACCTGACTAAATAGAAAATGCAGTTTTTTAATAATGATTTCATTCATTAAGGGAAAAAAAATTGATCCGAATTTACCAAAAAACAAATGACTAGCCAAATTAAAAAAAAATCTGAGTTAAATTTCACTTAGATCTGATTATTGCAAGACCTATTGAATCAAGAAATCCCTTAAATAGAACCTGTCTGACAAAGTGAATACATACACAAGCAAGAAAGATGACCACAGCAGTAAGACGATTGTCAAGCAAAGCTGGTTCAAGAACTGGGAGAGCTTCACAGGTTATGGAGTGAGGCTCGAGTCAGGGCATCACAATCAGCAGTCACAGGCGTCTTCAGGAAATGTGCAGCAACTTTTGCATTCCGAGTATCAAGCCACTCCTGAACCAGAGACAGCATCAGAAACACCTTACAGTACCTCAGTTAAGGAGGAAAAGAACTGGTCCATTGCTCAGTGGTTCAAAGAGCTCTTTTCAGATGAAAGTTAATTCTGCATTTTATTTGAGACTCAAGGTCCCAGAATAGTAGAGAGACACAGAATTCAAGCAGCTTAAGCTCCAGCGTGAAACTTCCATAGTCTGTGATTTGGGGTGCCATGTCATCTGCTGGTGTTGGTCTACTGTGCTAAATCCAAAGTCAATGCAGCCATGTACCAGGAGATTTTAAGCACTTCATGCTGCTCTCATATGACAAGCTTTATGGCTATGCAAATTTCTTTTTCCAGTAGGGCTAGCACCTGCCCACTAACTGGTTTGCTGACCATCATATTACTGTGCTTGTTTGGCAAGCCAAATTGACCTGATTCTCTTTGCAGCACTTTCAAGAAAAAGATGAGAAAATCCTAACCCAGTAATCCAGATGAGCTGAAGCTTGCAACCTGACCTTCAACAACACTTCAGCAGTGCCACATGCTGATTTGTTTCCATGCCATGCTGTATGGATTCTGTAATTCATGCTAAAGGACCAAGTATTGAGTGCGTAAATTAACATATTTTTTCAGAACTTCAATATTGGGAATTATTCAAATATTTTGAGCCACTGAATTTTTATAACCTATAAGCTGTAATCATCTAAATAAAAACAGAAAGGTCTGGACAAACTGGTGAATGTAAACCTAAAAACGTGGGTAAGCACTTACTGTAATTACAAAGGCATTACAATATGAGATATATTAACTAATATACTATATGGAAAATGTATGTGAACACCTGACCATCATGCCCATGTTTGCACTTTACCCAAACTCTCGTCAAAGCTGTAAGCACACATAAGACTACAATGTCTTTTTCCGCCGAAACTAGGAAGCCCAACCATGCCCCAAATATGACGACACCCTTGTACAAGAATCAAGTTCCATAATGGCATGGATTGCCAAGATTACACGGAGCCCTGACCTTAACCCCAATGAACACAGTTAGAATGAAATCGAATACAAACTGCATGCCAGACCTTCTTGGCCTGTATTGACTTCACAAATTCCCTTTTAGCTGAATGGGCAAAAATCCCCACAGCCACTTTCCAGAATATTACATAAAGCTTTCCCAAGCTCTGGTTCAGCTAGCACACATAATGGGATGGTTAGGTGTCCAGATACACTTTTATGGCAAAAAAAAAAAAAGAAAAAAAAAAGTGCACCCCTCCTTATATTGAGGTTAGTTATTTCAGTCGGTCCAATGGTTAAGAGGTGAAGAAAATCAAAACAAAAAAGCCAATAATTTGCCACAACAAACCACATGTATTGCTTTACCATTGTTATTTGTAAAAAAAAAAAAAAAAAAAAAGGCAGTTTTATACTACTAGTATTATACTAGGCTGTTAGTGTTATACAGTTGTGTTCAAAATAATAGCAGTGTGTTGAAAAAAGTGAGTAAAGCTCCATATCCATATAATAACTTTTTAATTTAAATCACACAAATGCATTGGGCATGTTCTATTCTGAATCACAACATGAAGGAAAATGTGCTAAATGTATTATTAGTTTATGATTATTTTATAAAGTAGACTATACTGTAGGTTAATAGGGTATGTATTAAAGGCTTCATTTTCGCTAGAGGAAACAGCTGGTGTGATGAATGTTGAAATTTTAAGCATGCTCCCTATATGGAATGGGGCCGAATGTGAAAGTGAAAGTAAACACTAATTTCTGGGAAATTATTTCCTGGAAACCCCCTGACTGCTTCTCTCCACAGTTTGATTTGCTGTTCCAGAGCAAGTAACTGTTGTATTATAAGGTATGTGTTTTATCATGCGTTGTCAATTATTTTGTTAGTTTATAAACATCCTGTTTTACTGTGCCTTTACAATACAATATGCAACCATTTGCTGCATGCAAACTATTATATTTATATATAATATTAAATACAATATTAAATATACACCAGTGTTGGCATCTTATTTTGATTTAGTTTTAGTCTTAATCCTTTGACTAACATGTACATTAGTTTAAGTCACGTTTTAGTCTTTTAATGAATAACTAAAAATAATTATAAGAAATTAAAGAAAGATTAATTCAGTTCCCTGTTGATGTATAGCTTGGACATAATGTTTCCTGCTTCAAATGGCCCCCAACCCTCTGTCTGATGCATTGGTCTGCAGACGAATTGTGAGAGAAAAAGTTATCCGATTGTAAAAACAGGCCCTGACACAAAACAGCTTGTACTTGGTTAAATGATCATTCACACAGGTCCATCCACTGTCCTTGACCGACACTGATGCCCACCTTTTAATAGAGTTAGTCAGTGGGCTGGTGACAACTAAACCAAGGTAATTTATAACTTGACATGAGAAGTAATACCGACGCCTTCTTTCCAGAGGCAAATTCTATTAGTCCGCATTGACATTCTTGATTCTATAGCAAATTCTCCTATATTAATTGGTGCAGTATGTGTACGAGGTTAATCTCTTAAGGCAAGAACGTACTAAATTTAATTTTTACTAGAAATGAAATTCTCCCTAATCATGTCTAGGATGTCCCAAGGCCTGTACTCTGACAGTAATTAAAATCCCTCAGTCCCATTCACTGTAAAAACTCCAACTAAATTAATGTTGAATTAATTAATACTATATTGTTGGCCCAACTTATTACAATGGAATTTACAAGAGACTTACAATAGATAAGCTGCTCATTCTGTTTATCATAATAATGATAATACTTATCCCACCCCAACTAAGTTCATGTCCTCTCTCGCAACGCCGCCGTCGGGCAATCAGCCTTAATGAGCCGCACCTGAAGACGTGTCTATATTAGGGTCCTGATACCTCTGCACTTCATGCGATCATTTAGGTAGCACAGGTGTTATTCCCTAAAATGCTCCCCCGCCTATTATGCAATCGCTATCTTCAAAGAAAAGCTCATGCGCCTTTTCATTCAAACATATTACCGAATGTTTTCCTTTCCCTACGCTCGGTTTTGTAAACCCAGTTGAGTTTAGTAACAGCAGCAACAACGACCATTATGATCACACTTTGTTGTATTTCACAGCTCTGTCCTCTTTGCATTGCCACATAAACACAGGACAAATACCAGTTTAAATACATCTGAGCAGTTGGGGTTAAGGGCCTTGCTCAAGGGCCCAACAGGGACAACTTGGTGTTAGTGGGCCTTGAACCTGGGACCTTCCGAACTGTAGTCCAATGCCTTAACCACTGAGCTATCCCTGACGCCATCAGAGTTAGAGGGGGCATTTTGTGGCTGCTCCAGGTACACTCTACTTAGATATTGCACAGAGGGGAGTTCATTTTTGTTCTTTCCAATCCTACCTTATTTTCAGCTGAAGAAATAATAGTAAGCTTTGGTAAGTCTGGGTTCTTCTTTTCATTTTTATAATTTTTTTTAGCCCTGCTGCAAATTCGTGACAAATTTGTTACTTTTAATAACGTGGTGTTTGGTTTAATGTTATATCATTTCCAAGTTTGACAGTGTCGATTTTAGAGTGCATTTATACGTGCGATGTGAATAGGAAGTAAATAAACATGTAGCAATGTAAAGAGGACAGATCTGCGAAATATGTAAGCAATATAAATTCAACAAAAGTGTGATCACAATGGAGCATCGTGTTACTGAACGCAACTGTGTTTACAAAACCAAACGTTGGAAAAGGAAAACATTCGCTAGTGTGGTTGAATGAAAAGGCACGCCGGCTTTTCTTTGAAGATAGCGATTGCGTAATGGGGGGCAAGCCGTGGCAGCGGGGCATTTTAGAGCATAACACCGGGAGAAATTAGTTGTGAATGCGATGCCGTTGTGTAAAGGGGCGGGGTGTGTGGAAAAAGTATGACAGCCAGGAGGAAAACATGAGCATGAGAGAGAGATGACATGACAGCGTGGGAAAAATGGAGAAATGAACGACGGTGGTTCGTGACTGAAACATGAAAGGCCCACATTGGCCAGCGGCCCACCGGGAAAACTTCCGGTGCTCCAGACGGCCAGTCCATCATTGCCCAAGGTGGACGCCACCTTGCCGGGCGGTGGAACGGAGTGTGCAGAAAAAAAGGAAAATTTAGAATGATGCTAAAATTTGTGCGATCATTTTTCAATCACTCATTTGCATGTTGCATTTTTTCATGTCACCTTGTGAGTTAATTAACTACGTCAATCAGGTCCTGATTCTAGTCTGTGAGCTAGGTAGGGTACTGACAGAGAAGTATGAGATGGGCTCGACTCATAGGGTAGCAGGAAAAAAGCTCACTAACTAGCAGATCTAACTTTGTACAGCAATACAACTAGCAAAACCACTCGCTATACAACATGCCTCTCAATAACACATAAGGCCCCCTTACTGATTTCTTTTTTTTTTTTTGCATGTTTGTCACATTTTAATGTTTCAGATCATCAAGCAAATTTAAATATTAGTCAAAGATAACACAAGTAAACACATCATGCAGTTTTTAAATGAATGCTTTTATTATTAACGGAGAACAAAATCCAAAATTACATAATCCTGTGTGAAAAAGTGTTTGCCCCCTAAGCCTAATAGCTGGTTGGACCACCCTTAGCAGCAACAATTGCAATCAGGTGTTTTCGATAACTTGCAATGAGTCTGTTACAGCATTGTGGAGGAATTTTGGCCCATTCATCTATGCAAAATGTTTGTAATTCAGCCACATTAGAGGGTTTTCGAGCATGAACCGCCTTTTTAAGGTCATGCCTCAGCATCTCAATTGGATTCAGGTCAGGACTTTAACTACATTTAGGCATTTGTCAGGCAACCTTATCCAGAGCGACTTAAATTTGTAGTTCATTATACATCTGAGCAGTTGAGGGTTAAGGGCCTTAAGGGACATTCTCCTTCAGGATATTATGGTACACAGCAGAATTCCAGGTTCCATTTATCACAGCAAAGCTTTCCAGGTCCTGAAGCAGCAAAACAGCCCCAGACCATCACACTACCACCACCATATTTTACTGTTGGTATGATGTTCTTTTTCTGAAATGCAGTGTTACTTTTCACACATAATGGGACACACACCTTGCAAAAAGTTAAACATTTGTCTCGTCAGTCCACACAGTATTTTCCCAAAAGTCTTGGGATCATCAAGATGTTTTCTGGCAAAACTGAGATGCGCCTTTATGTTCTTATTGCTCAGCAGTGGTTTTTGCCTTGGAACTCTGTCATGCAAACCATTTTTGCCCAGTCTCTTTCTTATGGAGGAGTCATGAGCACTCACTTTAACTGAGGCAAGTAAGGCCTGCAGTTCTTTGGATGTTGTTGTGTGGTCTTTCGTGACCTTTTGGATGAGTTGTCACAGCGTTCTTGGGATAATTTTGGTTGGCCAGCCACTCCTGGGAAGGTTCTCCACTGTTCCATGTTTTTGCCATTTGTAGATAATGGCTCTCACCGTGGTTTGCTGCCGTCCCAAAGCTTTAGAAATGCCTTTATAACCTTTTCCAGACTGAAAGATCTCAATTATTTTCTCTCATTTGTTTTGGTATTTCTTTGGATCTCGGCATGATGTCTAGCGGGACTTTACGTACTTAGGGTCAACAGTCCAGAGCAATGGAGAGCGTGGAAAGGAGGTGAAAAGGCGTGTACATGCAGGGTTGAATGGGTGGAGAAAAGTGTCAGGTATGTTGTATGACAAAAGAGTATCAGCGAGAACGAAAGGAAAGGTGTACAAAAGAGTTGTGAGACCGGTGATGCTCTATGTTTTAGAGACAGTGGCACTGAAGAAAAGACAGGAGGCAGTGTTGGAGGTACTGTACAACCCATGTTAGATATTTTGGAGATAAATTCAGAGTGGCCAGATTAAAGTGGTTTGTACATGTTCAGTGAAGAGAGTGTGATCATATTTGTAGAAGGAAGCTGAGGTTGGACCTGCCAGGCAGAAGGTCTAAAAGAAGACCAAAGAGGAGATTTATGGATGCAGTGAGAGAGGACATGAAATAAGTTGGGGTGAGAGAAAAGGATGCAGAGGATAGAGTTAGATGGAGGCAGATGATTCCCTGGTGACCCCTGAAAGGGAATAACCAAAAGTCAAACAAGAAGAAGAAGAAAGAGCACATCTGACCCTGCCCTCTTAAAGTTCCTTATGGATCAGCCACATTCAGTGACCCCATGGGGAACTTGTTGATTCACAGTTGAAAGAAGCTGCTCTACATAGCCTCACATTTTCAGTCCAGCCCCTGTACCTGACAAGTTTCATAGAAATAATGGTAAAAGTGTTTGTAGAAAGGGTTAAAGGGTTAAAGCTAAACATGTAATTAGTGATATTGTAATCAGTGGAATCAGTGATATTATTATTTCAGGTGGAGGCCCATGTGCTGTACATGTTTCTATGTTTTTTTTCTGCAAGAAAGAAGTCTCTGTCTAACTTAATACAACAAAATAAGATTTTGTAAGGTTGACTATCTTACGGTTTATTTACGCCAAGTTGTACTTCTTTCATTGTGAGACAAATACACTTCCTATTTTGTATTCAGAAAGTGAATCACAGATGCAAAAGTGAAAAAGAATGTAGATCAGATAAAGATGGAGTTTTTATTTCAGTGTCTTACGTTTGATGTATTCTTGTAAAAAAATGTTCCCCTTCAGTGTATCTCGAGCACACAACTTTGGTTTTATCCAAACTTGAACACTATGTCTCAGTGTTGTAGTTGATTTCAATGATATCAGTTCCTTCATCCTCCAGGAACTGCATGCATACTCTCGTCACAGGAGGCCAGGCATTGTCATGCACCAGGACACACCATACTAGCTTAGGGTTTTATCCCTAAACATATATCATTTTGTAGGGCTCTGGCAATGCTCATGCTCTTTCTCCTTGCACAAAGGAACATGTGTGCACACGCACACCCACACACACCCCCTGCGCGAGCCTGCATAATGTTCAAAATATTACTGTTATTGTGTCACAAACTGTTTTAAGAGTTGTTTAGGCGAGAATGCATGTGTTTACAGCTCAAAACCTCCATCGGTTACTAAAGATAGCGCCTATTTAAAAAATTGCCCCAACATTCTCAGCGATTTCACTCCAGACAATTCCCAGGGCCTCTGAACTCATGTAGCTGCCCAACTAAACCTCACCTCTGAAAGAAATTTTAGCAGTAGCTAAAATTTTATTTCATTAAATTTTATTATTTCATTTGGAGTATTTCTAACAGGCAATTGTACACAGTTACAGTGTAATATATTGCAGCTGTGTGACGCCTCCTGTACTCTTTGTTCCATTTGCAATATACACTCAAACACTCAAGTGTGCACTTCCAATTCAAGTCCGGGATTGAGAAATGGCATTACGAACTTTCTGGATTTTCACTTCTGAAGTGAGGGGCACGCCACTTTAAGCCGGCAATAAAAATTCAAGCATCCCTGAACCCAATATATATGTATATGAACCCAAAACCTTCAGAACACGAATCACATGGCAAAGAAATACAATGTCCTGCTAAACTCCTTCTGAAACAAACACTACCTACTTTTTTTGTCCCAGTCCGACCCTGGTGGCAACCATAATAATTATAATAATTATAAAACAGAATATTATGTGCTGGACGTGTTTTGCCCCAGTTCTCATGAATGACTGTATTATTCAGAAGTGTCCTTTGTTCATCTTCTTCTTCTTCTTCTTTTTCTCGGGTAGGTGAAAAGGAGTAAACCCAGAGTCTCACCTAGAATCAGAAGTGAATTTTTTTTTCACTCTGTTGGAAGTGGCAGCAAGGCTTTTGTTGGTCATCCCTGAGAGGAGTTTTAGTGTCCTGAGTAGGCTTAAAACATTATAGTGAGTCACACAGGGCTTAAAATGTGGCCATATATCATTTCCATCAGGAGAAACTGAACAGACATGGCAGGAACAGGAACATGGCAATCTTTTATTAAAGTTAATAATACTATCAAAAGAACCTTTTTCTCTGGTTGAAAATGATTTGATCCTCTCCAATGCTCCATGGCAATGGCCATGGTCTGGTTAAATGTTTTGGTAAATAGCAAGACACTGTTATGCCCCTCTGACGTATTAGTTATTTTTCTCCCATGTATTATCTCCCATGCTCTCATTTATGAGTTCTGTCCCTTCTACTTGGAAATGTTCCATCATGCAGTAATGCTTAATTTGCCTAGAGGTCTTTGCTTGTAATTTACAACCAAAAATAAAGAAAGAAAATGTCAAAACCAATAAAGCTGCCTAATGCTAAAGCAAACTAAGCACTTGCTCCTGCACAGGGCTCCTGTGGCAACCAGAGGGTGCCCAAGAACACTTGAAATGTCGTGCAGGAGAGCATGTTCATGCACATGTGCACTGTAAACATTAAATGCATTTTAAATCAAGCACATTTTGTCAGCCTGTCATTTGATTAAATTTAAAAAGCACCCAAAAAGAAAATTTTATATCCTTTTGTAGCAAAGAAAAGGAAGACAAAAAAAAAAAGTTTTTTACAAAAAGGGTTGTAACCAAGAGGTATATCTGGATTCAGTAAAGAAGTTAAATAGATGTATATGAAATTTTTGTTGCATTAAGCACATCAACTTAATGTAACTGTAAATGGTAACTCGTAAAAGGAAGGAATAAAAAAATAAATATCTTTACATAGTTTTCAGAAATAATTATTAATTGTTATTCTTCTGAAACATTGTCCCTTGTTACAGATTCCCATTTTTATTTGATGTCATTATTTAGGGATTTGTTTAATGTATTTAAAATGATTTAAATTGTTTACATTTTCTTTTACTTTTATGTAGTAAGGGTATATAGAATTAAATTTATGTCAAAAAGAAACAAAAATAAAAGAATGAAACAAAATTAGTTTCATGAAAGTGAATAAAAATGATTTGAAAACAAAAAAACAAAATTAAATGCATAAAAACAAATTTTTCAGTTTTGCTGCTGGTCTTTTTAGTTTCGCTTCCCAGTTTTACTTTTGGGCATTTAATTTTTTTCCCTGTTTTTTTTGAATACCTGCCCAAACATGTGGGTGGGTGTTTCAGGGCTGCTTACTCATAAACCAGCAGCTATAGGGTGTACCTTACAGGTTCTTACTGGCGTTTGGATAAAAGCATTGTAGCATTTACAGTCCATTTCTTAACCTTTATTTTATATAAAGTGGAACCTCGGATTGCGAGTAACGTGGTTTACAAGTGTTCCGCAAACCGAGCAAAGATTGGTAATAAATTTTTAATCGGAAACCGAGCAAGTACAGTGGAACCTCGGATTGCGAGTAATATGGTTTACAAGTGTTCCACAAACCGAGCAGAGATTTTTAATAAATTTTTAATCGGAAACCGAGCAAGTATTACTTTACGAGCGTGGAGTATCATGTATCACGAATGCGACTCTTATTTTGACACTGAGCTTCATTCTCTCACCTTTTCACCCCCCCCCCCACCCCCCACGGCTTCGCAAACACACAAAAACTCTGCTTGTCTCTTACGCGTGTGTGCGCATAATTTGACACCGACACACACACACACACAACAGACCCTGACACATGCACAGACGCTCTTTCGCCTTTTCACCACCTCCCCAGCTTCACAAACACACAGACACTCTGCTTTGTCGCGATTTGTTTTGTTTTTTTATTTTTTTTTTATTTTACAGCTGTCATTCTCTTAGTATGTGCTCACACCAGGTCAGAGAGATTTATTTTTTCCCTGTTAAAATGGTGTTTCCGTTGTGTGTGTGTGTGTCCGTTTGTTGTGAAACTTAAGTGATTCTGTTAGTATGCGCTCATGCCAGTCTCAGATATATGTCTTTTTTCCGTTAAAGCGGTGTTTCCGCTGTGTTTGTGTTTGTTGTGAAACTTAAAAAGTGATTCCGTTAGTATGCACTCATGCCAGTCTCAGAGAGATTTCTTTTTTTCCTGTTAAAACGGTGTTTCCGTTGTGTGTGTGTGTGTGTGTTTGTTGTGAAACTTAAAAAACGAGGTGGGGAGAGTGTTACTGTGTAAAACGAGGCAAGGGAAGGGGCTAATCACACACACACACACACACACACACACACACACACACACACAGATCTCCCTGGCTGCACACACGCTTTATTTACACAGAAACCTCAGCTCTGTCACGATTCTTTTCAAAGGTAAGGTGCTGGTTCATTTGTTATTTTTTATTTTTTACTTTACAGCAGTGATTGTTAGTATGCTCACGCGAGTATCATTAGAGAGAATTATTTTTTTCCTGTTAAAACAGTGTTTGCATTGTGTATGTTAGTTGTGAAACTTAAAAAGCGAAGTGGGGGAGGGAGAAGGAGTTTTACTGTTTAAGATGGGGCGAGAGGCTAATTCCACACACACACACACACACACACACACACACACACACACACACACACACACACACACACACACACACGCATACAAATACACGACGCCTGCACGCACAAACGGAAACACTTATCTGTCTGGATTTATTTGTACTTTTTTTTAATGTTCAGTGCAGGTTAATTTGTTTTATTTTTACTTTATATGTTGTATTATTTTTATGTATTCATTGTTTTGGGCTGTAGAATGAATCATTTGAGTTTTCATTATTTCTTATGGGAAAAGTCTATTTGGTTTACGAGTGTTTTTGGAATATGAGCCCGCTTCTTGAATGAATTATGCTTGTAATGCAATGTTCAAAACCAGGGTTTGATAGTGGTGTCCAAAAGCCATCAAACAAAGCTAATCTGCTGATGCACCAACAGTGGCAAAAAGTGAGCAGCACATGAGGGCTATGGTTGCAAATCATGGTTATGCCACCAAATACTGCTTTGATACTGATCAAAACAAAGAGGATTCAAAGAGCTTTCGGCACCTTGAACAGCAAAGCTGTATGCAGTGGAAGGGCAGGCTGCCCTAACTCATCAGGCTTGGATGCTGATCACCATATATCATCTTGCTGTCATCCACGGCCTATATCTGTACACAAACTTATGTCTCTCTCCTATGTCTGCAGACTCTGTAAACTCCGGAGAGAATTTGATACAAAGAAAGCAGCCTGCATCATGCCCATAAATGCGCCCCACCATCTTTTCATCCAAAGTCCCTTCTGTTTTGCTCAGCTCGGCCTGCCTGCTCGTCTTGCCTGGCGACGACAACGAGGACTCAACCAATAAAGTACTATACCATGTGGACCCATGTACCTGTCCTTGGTAGCCTCATAGAGCCACTGAGACTTTTAAGAGTGTAAATAATATTTAGCTATGTTGAGAAGACACTGCTGTTTGCACTCTGTAAATTGAAAGCATCGTGTTTTTTGTGGAACTTGATGTCCATGTTTCAATCTGCTTTCAAACTGCTACACAGGTGGTGAATGGAGGCAGGCAACCACAACGGACTCCAGAAGAAAATCTGAGGTACTTCTTGAAACAAGCATGCAACAGCAGGTGCTGCTGGAGCAGCTATCACAAGGACTGCATACGATTGCAGCAAAGCTGACGGGGTCCAGCACTGAGGAGCAAGGGATGTTACTCTGCTGGACCTACGCAGAGAAGCTCAATACCTGTTGACTAAACTCATGCCACATGATGACCTCAAGGCGTATATCTGCACTTAAGAAAGAACTGCAGAACAGGAAAACTGGCCCTGATGGGAGTGGAGCAGCATTCTGATTCCTTTGCTCACTGGTGAGGAGCAGCATGCATATTTGTCCCTTTCTAATAAAGATGGTGAAAGTTATGCTGAAAGCGGTGCTTGAGTTTTACAGGTAGGCCTACAACCCACAAACCTCGCCAAGAGCTTAGCTAGACCGGTCCTGGCAGCATGCATCGTGGTTGAGGATCACCCTTTACAGGTATAACGCTTAAACTCTTCTGGGGAGGCTTTCTACAAGGTTTAGGAGTGTGTTTATGGGAATATTTGACCATTCTTCCAGGCTGAAGATACAAATACAGTGTAAACAATTGGAGCCAAATGTCATTTGATGAGACACTTAGTTGTAGTAAAACATTTGAATGATACAATTGTTTTAAAGAAGGCCATACATCTGTGAATGATGAGCTAAAATGGCACAAAGCCCACTGCAGGTTTTCCAGTGAACATGAATCGACAAAATCAATGGATAATTTGTCACCTTGTGGAAGAGTATCTATCTATGGGAACTATACACAAAATCATTCACAAATACCCTTGTACATTAAAGCAACTTGCTGGCAGTTATTACTACATCCCCCTTACCGTTCTGACCTTGCTCTAAGCCATTTCCACATGCTGGGCCATTTAAGAAATTTCTGGAAGGCCAGTGTTTCAAACAAAGATCTGATCATGGCGCCAGCATACTGAGAAAACTTTCTACCATGATGGTACAGTATCCAAGCACTAGTTAAACGCTGGCATAAGTGCATTAATGTAGCATAGTGTGGTATAGAGAAATAATGGTAGTTTTTACTCTCATAACTGTGTTCTGGTATTCTGTACAATTACCAAATGACCTGGTTTGACCCAATCGCACAAGGTGACATGAAACATGCAATGTGCAAATGAAGGTAGAAGCACTCAAATGTTATCACTACTGTTGCTAACAGTTTTCCACTTCATCTGTTAAGCTCTGTGGTTGGGAATGAAGTAATTCTGACTGCCACATAACCACTTAGGATGTATTGTACCATTATATGTTAAATGAACTTGCTTATCTAAATTTTTAATCCTGTAAAAATTCCATATATCTGAAATAATAATTCAACCTTTGTACCCATTCATCAGTGATGTACTGCCTCTTTATCTTAGTATATTTTTAATCTAAGCAGTTGGGAGTAGTGCAGGTTGTTGAAGGCATTTATCAGATTAAGACAACTGTTTTTTTACATTAACATGTACTGTACAATCTACTTTTTGAAAACTGTGTTAAAAAAGTACTACAAATTAACTGAATTAATTGAGAAAATATTGCAGGACAACTAGACTGGATTTATTGGAATGACAAAATGCACCGAAATAAATGCCATGTACTGTTACACCCCTAATATGTTTATATTACCAGTACTAATTTCTGTTTTAATTTCTGTTAAGATATTTTTAGGTTAACTACGTCTTGTTGTATTAACATAAAGAAAATAGCCGGGACAGGGTATGAATCTATCGTGTAGTGAAAAAAATGTTGAATAATTAAGAATAATCACTTAATTTGCTGATCACAATTCCACATAAATCCTACAACCATCCAGATACTCTTTTTTGATTTATGACACTAATGAGAATCCTGGACACACTATTGAAAAATGTAATGCCTGCAGCATCTAATGGCAGAGGCAGTATAACATTAGATACATTAACTAATATGTTGCATGGAAAATGTATGCGGACACCTGAACGTCATGCCCATGTTTACACTTTACTTAAATTGCTGCTAAAGGTGGAAGCACACAACTGTCTAGAATGTCTTTATACTGTAACTTATCTCACTCCACTAAAATTAAGAAGCTCAAACATGTTCCAACATGATAATTATGACATGGGATGCAATGAGTGGTGTGGACGAACTTGAATATCCCACAAAGACCCCTGATCCTAACCCCACTAAACCTGTAGGTTGAAATACCAACTGCATGTCAGGCCTTCTTGGCCTGTATAAGTTCATTAACTCCCTTCAGGCTGAATGGGCATAAATACCCACAGCCACTTTCCAGTATATTACCTAAAGCTTTCCCAAGCTCTGGTTTAACTAGTAAACATTATTGTGATTGTTAGGTGTCAGTACAATTTATGGATTAAAATAAATAAAGAAAAATTGTTGTGCACAAGTTATAGTGTAGATGACTGTACTCTATGATTTTCTCGGGAAACCCCACTTTACATGAATCACACTTTGATTTCCTGGAAAGCCCCAGTTTAGCTGAAATTCTTCTTTGTTAGGTGATGCAGAATTTGTTTTGTACAAGTTATACTGTGGTTGCACGCAAGGATTTCACGGAAATCCCCACTTTACCTGAAGCTTTTTAGCTCTAGTTCAAATAGCTCAAATGACTGAAAAGCATATTTATTATTGATGTCAGGTCTTTTAGCCAGTCCCATTGCTAATTGGTTTATAAAAATGCATTGTATTTGTTTAATTTAAAGAACACAGAAAAAAGTGTGCTGCTGATATTTCAATGAATAATTCTAATATGCGTATATGAAAATTAATTAATAAAAGTAAAGAATATTAAGCATAACACAAAATAAGAAAGATAATTAATTCAGCCTTTGTTTTATTGGGCTACTGTGAACAAAGGCTGCTGTTCCATTAGATACTGCAGCATTTGTTGTGCACGGGTTATACTGTAGATGATTCCATGCTACAATTTCCCGGAAAGCCCCACAGGTCTCGTCTGAGGTTTAGTGTGTGTGTGTGGTGGGGATGGGTGGGGGAGGGTGTGGGTTGTAGCCTATTAAAGCTACTGACAGCTTTTCTCAACCAATTTGGTTTGCAGTTTGAGAGCAGTTGACAGCGGGCTCTTAAGGTACGTGTTTGTTTGATTGGCCTCTTTGTTTATCTGCAAATTACACTAATGTACTATAATTATAAACATGCTGTTTAAAGTGTCTAATAGATTATAGTGTTTAATAGATTACATATCCATATGCTGCATTACAAATTATTCAATTAATGTAACAAAGAAGGAAACAATTACAAATAATGGAAAATTGAACTTGATTTATATTTAATAAATAAAGTATCTATTATAAATAAAAATGTGGATGTAAACATTAACCTTACAAAAACACTGCAACATTCTTTTGAGCATAAAATATATTTGTGAACACTAAAAATTTATTTATGTTATACTGTTGCATATTTGCTTATACAGCCCCATATAACTTAATTTGTGTTGTGAAATCATTGGTTATTGCAGCCAATCATCATTTAGTGATGCTTGCTTTGGTGGATGGAAAAGATCAAATTTTTATTTAGATGTAAATTAAATTATGCACCTTTACACCTTTGCAATGTAAAGCATACCAATCCACTTGATTGGTACCCATAATCCATAAGTCTCATTTCCCCAAATTGCCATCATCACACACAATTATCTATGTGCTTTTAAATCGCAAGGGGAATCCCATTTTGTCTCAGAGGGAATTTCCCCCCCAAAAATAATGGAAACACTGATGATTCATTCCACAACCCAAAATCAATCCATCCATCCATCCATCCATCCATCCATCCATCCATCCATCCATCCATACATCCATACATCCATCCATACATACATACATACATACATACATACATACATACATACATACATACATACATCCATCCATACATACATCCATACATACATCCATACATACATCCATACATCCATCCATACATCCATACATACATCCATCCATACATCCATACATACATCCATACATACATCCATACATACATCCATCCATCCATACATACATCCATCCATACATCCATACATACATCCATCCATCCATACATACATCCATCCATACATACATACATCCATACATACATACATCCATACATACATACATCCATACATACATCCATACATACATACTGGAGGAAGCAGGTACAACATTATCTATTATCCACAATAAAAGAAGACAGATAGCAACATAAACCTTAAAGAAAGCTCAGCAAAAAAAAATAAGTTGCTGCTCCAAAACAACCATAAATGAATTATATGTGAAATATTTTGTCTTTGCATTTGTGTTTAACTGGAACTAAACAATGTGTATGTATGTTGCTGTGTTGTGGTAATAATTAGATATTCAAAGAAATGGAGAAGCCAGAATGTCTGATAAGCACTGATTCTGAAGGACGTCTGTATGTTGTGGAGGAAGTGAAGGAAATACTGGACAGAATTTCTCAGCCGGTTGTTGTGGTAACTATAGTGGGGCTCTACCGCACAGGGAAGTCTTACCTCATGAACCACCTAGCAGGAAAACAAACAGGTAAGGTAAAAGCGGTCTAGTCTATAGTCTATAACACCTTGTGTTTGCCCTTCACCTTCTAATAAAATTGTCAGAATACTTCTACATATAAAGCAATTACTTTGAATGTGTGCCATTGTAGTATTATGAAAATAAATTATAATCTTGTGCTCTTACTGAGTATAAATGTAATTCAGTATAAAAGCTAAAAAAATGTTTAGAAATCAGGAAACATGAATCGCCCAATATAAACTCAAGTGAACAATAACAACAAAAAGACAACAGATTTCAATATGCAATACTTTTACCAAAAACGTAAACCAGGTGGGGAAAAAGGAATACAAATTGAATTTTGTTTATTCTTCACATACACAACCATGCACAATATGATATGCAGTGAAATGCTTATACAACTGTTTGTGACATTGAAAAGGAAAAAGGAAGTAATGATGCAAAATAGGAGAGAATATAAAATAATATAAAATAATAAAATATAAAATCAACATATAGAATATAAAATATAAAATCAACAATTTTGTTACAATAAAATAAAATAAAGTAGAAAGGAAAATGTGTAAAGTATATAAAAATGTAAGAATGTAAAAAAGTAAGAACTGTATAAATAACCTGTATTAAGTATGTGGAATGTGCAGACAGCAGCAGTATGGTGTGATCATGGTGGTCATACTGCATACTGCTGTTTTGGTGTGTTGCAACACATGTGTGAAGGAAACATATCAAGTCCAATCAGTTGAGTCCTATGTGGAGTCCTGGTTGAGAGTATGTATAGCCTGTAGCAAGAAGCTTCTGCTTGTTGTAGATTGAGTGCAGGTCAGGGAGCTTGGTGGGGATGAAGTGATCAGCTGATCGCACCACCCTCTGAAGAGCTTGTCTGTCCTGTATGGTGCTGTTCCCAAACCAGGTTGCAAAGTTTCCCGTTAGGATGCTCACTGTGGTGCAGGAGTAAAAGTTCTTAAGCACCTTATAGGGTAGTCTAAAGTCTCTCAAGTGTTTGAGATGGTAGCGATACTGCCAGGGCTATTTCACCATTGTGTTGATGTGACAGGACCATGACATCCTGTGCGATGTGAACACCGAAATATCAGAAGTTTCCCACACTCTCCACTGGGCTCTCGTTGATCACAGGGGTCTGGTAATTCCTCTCCTGTTTTGTACTGAAGGCGACTCTCAGCTCCTTTGTCTTATTGATGTTCAGGAGGAGGTTGTTCCTCTAGCACCAGTTCTCTAGATTCCTAATCTCCTTCAGGTAGGCCGTCTCAATGTTGTCAAATCAGGCCCACCACGTTTGTCATTAACAAACTTGATCGTGGTGGAGTTGGTAGTGTCCATGCAGTTGTATGTGTACATTGAGTACAGCGGAGGGTTCCAGTGCAGAGGGAGATGGAGGCTGAGACATGTCTGCCCATCCTTACTGCCTTTGGTCTACAGAGAGTCCCAGGTGCTCCAGCTTGGTGGTGGGTGTGGAGGAATTATAGTATTAAACACTGAGCTGTAGTCCACAAAGAGCATTTTAACATAATTCCCCTTTCTAGTGTCCAGGTGACTAAGTGATGTATGAAGGAGGTAAGAAACACTTTTCTGGTGTTGGCATTCTCTTCCTGTCTGCAGGCATTAGCATTATTTTTAGCATTAGCATTGTTAGCTTCTATCAAGCAAGCATAGAAGGTGTTCAGCTCAAAGACACGTGCGAGTAGCACTGCTTTGCCTCACTTGCACCTTCTAAACTTTGTATGATGCAGCTTTGTACGAGTCCATGTCACCCGACACAAGTCCCACATTATAGGCAGTGCCAGTCCCAGGTATGTAGAGATCAGTTTGCTGGTCTAGAGCATTGAGTTGTATGTGTTAACATACTGCCAAGAGGGAAAGACAGAGGCAAATGTCTTAGAGAAGTAAATATTGCTCCACATCAGTCTGGAAAATTCTATTTAATTATATATTTTTTTCTATAGCGTTTTTAACAACAGTCATTGTCGCAAAGAAACTATACAAAATCAAAAAACAATTATGGAAATGGGTATGAAATGTGTAAAAAAATATGTATGAATCAAAATGATTATTAGAAGACTGAACAAGCACTGTTTGTTTGGAAGGGTTGACAAGGGAAACCTCTGCTGTCTTAAAAGAACACAGTAGCATGACTGAGGTTCTCAAAACTGCATCTGAACAAAGCACAAGGCTTCTGGAATAATGTCCTATGGACAGGTGAAACCAAAGTGTTGTTGTTCGGCCTTAATACCCAGAGCCATGTTTGGCAAAAAGTAAACTTAATTTAAACATTTAAATTGCATTTAAATACTCATAAGCACTGTCAAGCACAGCATTGGAGGGGTGATAATTTGGGCATATATTGCAGCTGCTGGCTCTGGGCACCATGCAGTCATTGAGTCAGCCATGAACTCCAATGTATGCCAGGGTATTATGGAGGCAAATATGAGGCCTTCTTTCCAACATCTACTTTAAAGCTTGGTCAAAATTGGGTCATGTAATTCATACAGTGATTCAAAGCACACCAGTAAATCTATTTCAGAATAGCTAAAAATAAACAAATTAAGGTTTTGAAATTGTCAAGTCCAGACCTTAACACCTGAAATGCTGTGGTGGAATATTAAGAGAGCTGTGCATATGTGAATGCCCAAGAAACCTCAATAAACTTAAGCAATTTTGTCAAGTAGAATGGCCCAAAATTTATCCACAGTGATGTGAGAGACTGAGAAAGTCATACAAAAAAAAAAAAAAATTCTTATATAAAAATATCTACATCTCTGTGGTGAGTCTACAAGCTGCAGAATCGTAAGGGTACTTAGTATTGTCCATTTGACTTAATCTGTCCCCTTTCCCCACAGTCGAATGTCTCCAACTTAACTTTCATGTTCATCAAACCACTCTGTCACCAGTCTTGCTCTGTGTATTGGTGAATTATCATCCAGATACACGGCACCGCCTTCAGGATACAATGTTTGAAGAACTGGATGCACATGGTCCTCCAGAATGGTTCGGTAGTCCTTGGCAGTGACACGCCCATCGAGCACATGTATTGGGCCTAGTGAATGCCATGATATTGCAGCCCAAACCATCACTGATCCACCCTCATGCTTCACTCTGGGCATGCAACAGTCTAGGTGGTATGCTTCTTTGGGGCTTCTCCACACAGTAAATCGATGTGGGAAAAACAGTGAAGGTGGACAATACATGTCAGAGAAGAATAAATGTTTCACATTGTCTACAGCCCAATTTTTTCCGGTGCTGGCACCATTGAAACTGATGTTTGGCATTGGCACGAGTGACCAAAGGTTTGGCTATAGCAGCCCAACCATGTACCATGACCCTGTGAAGCTCCTGACGAACAGTTTTGGTGGAAACAGGAGAGTTGAGGTGCACATTTAATTGTGCAGTGAGTTGGGCAGCTTTGGTATTATGTTTTTTGGATATAATCCGGGTTAACACCCGGACATCCCTTTCAGACAGCTTCCTCTTGCATCCACAGTTACTCTAGTTGGATTCGGTTCGTCCTTCTTGGTGGTATGCTGACATTACCCTGGATACCATGACTCTTGATACGTCACAAAGACTTGCTGTCTTGGTCACAGATGCGCCAGCGAGACTTGCACCAACAATTTTTCCGCTTTTGAACTCTGATACGTCACCCGTAATGTGGCATGCATTGCAATATTTTAAGCAAAACTGTGCTATTACTCTGCTTATTAAACCTTCAAAAGCCTTGATACCTCCAACACTAAATTGGTGTTTCAGTTTCATTGTAGCACTCCTGTATATAAACAGTCTTATGCAAAAGTTTAGGCACTCCTTGATAAACAACAGATTTCGGTGAATTTTGTAATTAAAAAGATGTTTAAAAAAAACAACATTATTATGACACTGTGCAAAAGTTTGGGCACCCTAAGAGTTCCAGATTATTTTTACAAGGTTTCAAACCTTAATCAGCTCGTTAGATCTGATGCATGGCAACAGCTGTCATTAGTAAATGCTAATTTCAAAGCTTTATAAATAATTTGATTCTTCAGACCTTGTGAACACACTTGCGGACACTCAACAACCATACCTCTGTAGCTGTACTGTACTGTGTAAGACTCTGAAAATGAAAGGTATTGATGCCCACAATTCAGGAGAAGGCTACAAGAAGATAGCAAAGCATTGTCAGCATGCAGTTTCCACAGTGAAAAATGTAATTAAGAGATTGCAGTTCGGGGAAACTGTGGTGGTCAAGATGAGATCTGGAAGACCAAGAAAACTCTCAGAGAGAACTGCTCGTATGCTGGTCAAAAAGACAAATCAAAACCCCAGTTTGACTACAAAAAAACTTGCAGGACGATTTTGCAGACTCAGGAGTGGTGGTGTACCATTCCACTGTGCAGCGATGCTTGCACAGACAAGACCTATATAGAAGAGTCAGCAGGAGAAAACCTTACCTGCCATCATAAAATCCAACGTCAGAAGTATGCAACAGAATATCTACAGAAGCCTGATGCGTTCTGGAAACTGTGGACTGATGAAGTTAAAATAGAACTCTTTGGCCACAATCAGGGCATGTTTGGGGAAAAAAAGGAGCAGCATTTCATAAAAAGAACACCTTGCCAACTATTAAGCATGGCGGTGGATCTATCATGCTTTAGGGTTGTGTTGCAGCCAATGGCACAGGAAACATTGCACGGGTGGAGGGGAGAATGGATTCCACTAAATATCAGCAAATTCTGGAAGCAAACATCACACCATCTGTAAAAAAGCTGAAGCTGAAAAGAGGATGGCTTCTACAACAGGACATTGATTCTAAACATACCACGAAATTCACTATGGAATAGTGAAGCTGCTGAAGGTTTTGGAATGGCCATCACAGTTCCCTGATTTAAACATCATTGAACATTTTTCGGTAGATCTTAAAAGAGGTGCGCATGCAAGATGACTAAAGAATATTTCAAAACTAGAAGCCTTTTGCAAGGAAGAATGGGAGAAAATCCCAAGTGCAAGAATTGAAAGACTTTTAGCTGACTATAAAAAGCGTTTGCAAGCTGTGATATCTTCCAGAGGAGATGTTACTACGTCCTGTACGTACTGAGTATGTAGGGTGCCCAAACGTTTGCACAATGTTTATGTGCAGTAATATTGTTTTTCTATCTTTGTTCAATTCATGACATAAAAAGTAAGTATGCACCAATGTTTGCTGAAAATATTGTGCATTTTTTCCATTTCCAAGAGAGACTGTGTAAACAGCTTTTCAATTTAAAAAATGACCAAAATCTGTTATTTATCAAGGGATGCCTAAACTTTTATTTAGGCAGTATTACAGTTTGGAGCAGAAATATTTAAAGTTAATGCAGACATGCCATTTTACTAGTAAATATTAAATTATAACAAATATAATTCACCTGCCCAATAATCAAAAAATGTTTTTTATTCATATTGTAAAAAAAAAAACCTAATTATGTTATTGTCCACAAATAATTACCTCTTACTGTCATTTCTATCTATAGAAAGAGTTACCACTCTCTACCAAATACTGTATGTCTTAATGTATCCTATTATATTTGAACTTATAAATACAATATACTGTATGTTACAGGAAAGTATATGGCATCATGTGTAATAGTATAACCATACCATGCAGTATTTTGTGTTTGTTTCAGGCTTTGCTCTTGGCAGCACCATAGAGTCAACAACTAAAGGCATCTGGATGTGGTGTGTCCCTCACCCCACTAACCCGGGATACACACTGGTTCTACTGGACACTGAGGGTCTTGGGGATGTGGACAAGGTACAGACAATAACAAAGACAGTTACTAACAGTGTCAGTATCTCTCCATTATCTCCAACTCTTCTTTCCATTATCATGAAAATATATTTAGTAATATATAGTACACAGATGTTATATTTTTTTAGGAAATCCAAGTTGCATTTAAGTACTGTATATGCTTTTGGATTGTGGTCTTGTAAAATACAGTGCAATAAAATAAAATAGATTTAAAAAAACAGATTTTGAAAGGTTACTGTACAATTATGTAATGGTTTATATCAATGGGTGAATTTTTTAGGACAATGATGCTGTATTTAGGAATCAATCACTGATGATGATGTGTGTCAGGTCATTTAATCACACCAAGTCATTGGCCTTTTAGGGTGACGAAAAGCATGACACATGGATGTTCTGCCTGGCTGTCCTGCTAAGTAGCACTCTGGTCTACAACAGCCTTGGAGTCATAGACAACAATGCACTCGAGAAGCTACAGTATCCTTTGCTGAAAAACTCACATAAACAGTATACAAACACCAGGTAAACATGATAGTGTTGTTTTCTTGAAGTATACCCTCTGCAGCTATGTGACAGAACTAACTGAGAACATCCAGGTGAAAGCACAGACAGGTGATGACCATGATATCGCAGCAGAGTTCATGAGATTTTTTCCCTCCTTCATCTGGACTGTGCGAGACTTTATGCTGAAGCTGGAGAAGGAAGGCAAGGCCATCACAGCTGATGAATATCTGGAACTTGCTTTGAAGTTTAAAAGTGGTAAGTAATAACGTGTCATCTTTCAATATCCCTGCCTTTACTCCATTTCCAAATGACCGACTTTTGACTTAATAAAGTGTGACTTCACTTGATTTGTGGCAGAAAAAAATCTCAAAAGTCACTGTTTGCACTTCAATTAAAAACCTTATACCTTTTGGATAAATTTAGGGGTAATGTAACCCAACCTTTAAGCAGTACAGTGGTCTCAAACACTATGGTAAATCAATGCAGAAATGACTAAATACAAACAAACTGTTCTACAATGGCCAAGTCAAAGTCCAGGTCTGAATTCTAATGAGAATCCATGTAATTATTTGACAATAGCAGTCTACAATTTTTATACATCTAGTGTCTATATTGCTCATCCTCTGTAGGGCCACAGGAAACCTGGAGCCTATTCCAGAACTCCAGAAGTAGAACAATTCAGGTTACACCCTATTGGGTGCCAACCCATTGCAGGGCACAAACATGCACACTCGCACATCCAATAACAGATTACCAATCGGGCAATTTGGTAATGCCAATCAGACATACATTACATGTCTTTGGACTGTGGGAGGAAATTGGAGTACCCAGATGAACCCAACCAAGCATGAGGAGAACAAGCAAAATCACAGACCTGAGGCGATATCTAAACCTCCAACTCTGGCGTTGGGAGTTCCAATTGATAACCCCTAAGCCACCATTTAGGACATTTACTTAGATATAATAATACTAATACTATAAATTAAAAGAGGAAGGGCACCCTAAACTAGAAATGAAAACAAAATTGGCTTAAATCTAAAGTGAGTAAAAAGAGGTATTGCAACTGAATAAAGAATGTATGAAGATTGTTATGTTGATTGAATTGGGCCCCAGCTGTCCCTGTGGATGAGTACTGTTGTTAGTGGGAAAGAACTAATACAGTCCTAATGCAGTTAGAGTGATGTGACAAGCTAATTATCTTCAGCATCTTACCCCGGGTCACTTCGCTCATTTAGTTTTGAAAAAGAAAGGATGAGAGCGAAGTTATGCTTGAATGTTGAATTGAATGTTACTCAAGTACACCACTGAATGATGTATTCTTTGTAGCCCTGTTCTTTTTTTAGAAATTGTACTGTACACATATACAGAATAGGTGAAAAAGACAGATACCATCCATTTTTATTTGTGAAGTGTTAATGCAACAGTAGTTTGGCAGGCTAACACATTTTGGAACACTGTTGGTATTTTTGAAAGTTAGCTCTCAGGTATAGCTCAGGTATACACTTCCTAATGCCCGAGGTCTGTTCTGTGGAACCAGGCATACGCTTTGGATGTTTAGATGGTCGATGTTTAAATGCTATAAACATATGTTAATATTTTGTTGCTTTAAGGTTGTGTCTGCAATAAGGTGTTGGGGTCAGTCATTCAACATTATTTCAATTAAATGTTCTTTAATTTCTGTATTTATTTCAATGTTTATTTAAAAAACATTTACCATTTACCTACTAACCTAATTAATGAGATAAAAATAACATTGATTAATATTTAGTCACATGTACTTTACAGTGGAGTGACATTTTTTTATTTTTCAAGTTAAAAAGCTGGGGTCAAAGCACAGGGTAGGGCAGGATACAGTGCCCCTGAAGCAGAAGGTTAAGGGCCTTGCTCAAAGCCTCAACAGTGGCAGCTTGGAGGTGCTGGGGCTTGAACCCCTCCCCTTCCAATCAGTAACCCAGTGCCTTAACTGTCTGAGTCACCACTGCCACGACTGCATAATCTGCATATTTATAAGGATTTTTTCTATTTTCATTTCTAGGTGCTTCAGCCAGTGTTGATAAGTTCAACCTGCCCAGGCGCTATTTGCGTAGCTTTTTTGCAGAACGAAGGTGTTTTGTATTCCCACGTCCAACTAGAGATGATGATGACCTAATAAGAATGGAGGAACTAACTGAGAAGGACCTCAACCCACGGTTTCTGAAGCACACTAAGGAGTTCTGCAGCTATGTATTTAGCACTGCCAAACCAAAAACCTTCACAAGAGGACAGATGCTCACTGGCAGTGGTCAGTAAATATGCATTACAGCAGCACTTAATGTCAAAAAATGTCAGATGTTGTGAATATTGTTTTCTAAAATACAAGTATGTTCCATTTGTTTAATTAGCTCTTGGCAGTCTGGCAGAGATCTATGTAGAGGCAATTCGTAGTGGCAAGGTTCCTTGTCTGGAAAATGCAGTGGAGACTTTGGCAAAGATCCAGAATGAGCGGGCCGTCGAAGAGGGCCTGCAGGTCTACCGTGATTTTTTTGAGGCAGTCTGCCTTCCAGTAGATCCATCTGAACTATCGAACAACCACAGCAAAGCAGAAACGGCAGCTATCAAAGTCTTCATCAGCACTTCCTTTAATGACACTGAGCACAATGCACAGCAGAAACTCAATGTACATCGCAAGCACAAAGTTTGTTAACATTTTTTTTTGTACCTCTAACATAAATATTGACATAAATTCTCTCTCTCTCTCTCCAAGGAAGAGATCCAGACTTTGTATCAGAATCGGTGTAATCAGAATAGGGAGGAGTGGTCAAATGTTTGTAAGAGGGACCTCAACCAGGTGTTCACCCAGTTGGAGACAGCAATGAAAAATGGTTCATTTATGCGGCCTGGTGGCTACACAGAGTATCGCAATAAACTGCAGAGCTGCACAAATGAATATAGAGCACGCACACAGAAACAATTCATGGTATAACTGCTAATATATTTTCTTACTATTGTGAAAAGTCCCTTCAAAATAGGAATAATTTACATAAGTGAAATACTGTACATGAAGTAATTTGTGTGTGTGTGTGTGTGTGTGTTTGCAGAGTGAGGAAGTGTTAAGTAAGTATCTGAGGGAGAATGAACAGTTTGAGAAGAATATTCTTTTAGCTGATCAGTGCCTCAATGCAGCAGAACAGAGAAAAGAAGGTACACAATACCCCCCTCCAACCCCCCTCAATACACACATGCGCTCACATGCGCACAAACACAAATCTGACCTAAATGAAAAGGTGGTAGGTCACTGTGGAAAGTTACTACTGTATTTGAATTGGACTGGGTTTGATGTAACTAAACTATGCATTTGTTTAATATTTTTTTCCTAAACTATGCAGAATGACTCTACAAGCAACACTCAAGCTAAAATAATAACAAAATAAATCTGATCTTTTCATGTCTTTATTGAATACACTCATTCAAAGTTCAAAATGGCTTAAAGTGAAAAAGTATGTGAACTCTTGAAATTAAGAACTGGGGGGAAAGGAGGATTAGTCAAAGTATTGAAGAAACAGAGAAGTCTTAAGTTGCTGCTTATAAATTGTCAAAGACTCTGTGGTACAGACATCTAGAGGAGGTTCATTCCACCACCTAGGTACCAGAACAGAAAGTCTGAGTCTGGATGAATGTCTTCCTTGACATTCATCTAGAGAGATGGCATGACGAGGCGAGCAGTGCAGGAGGTTCAGAGGGAACGTGGTGCAGTGTGTGATGTGATTTGAGCAGAGAGGTAAGTGGGTGCTGGGCTATTTTTAGCTTTGTAGGTGAGCTTCAGGGTTTTGAATTTGATGCAAGCATCTACAGGAAGCCAGTGCAGGGAGCGAAGAAGTGGGTGGTGTGGGAGAACTTGGGAAGGTTGAAAACAAGACGTGCCGCTGTATTCTGGATCAGCTGCAGAGGACGAATGGTGGGGAGAGGCAGACCTGCCATGAGTTGCAGAAGGGCTTGTCCAGGCTTGAAATAACAAGGGACTGAACAAGCACCTGAGTAGCCTGTGAAGAAAGAAACGGGCGGATTCTTCTGATGTTGTAAAAAGGAAATTGCCAAGTGCGAATAAGGTGAGCAATGTGTGGGGAAAATGACAGATGATTGTTCACATTTACCCCAGATTGTGGGCAATGGTGGACGGAGTGATCTGATTGTTGGGCAAGGATATCACAAGGCCTTGACTGGGGGATGAATCGACATCAGTTTGGTTTTACTCAGATTGAGCTTTAGCTGATGAGCTGCCATACAGGATAAGATGTCTGCCAGATGCTGTGATCCAGGTGGAAACCTGAGTGTCTGAGGGAGGAAAGGAGAGAATAAGTCGTGTGACATCTGCATAACAGTGGTATGAATATCCATGCGATGATATGACCTTACTAAGAGTATAGAGGGAGAACAGAAAAGGACCAAGTACTGGGCCCTGTGGGACACCAGTAGAGGGTCAGCGTGGGGCAGATGTGGATCCCCACCTTTGCAAGCAGTTCCACAGATTCCAAGGCTTGTAAGAATAGATAATAGAATCGTGTGGTTTGCTGTGTCAAATGCAACTGACACATCCAGGAGGATGAGGACAGGTGATGGATTAGTTGCTCTAGAAACGTTTTAGTGAGTGACAGGGCAGTCTCTGTGGAATGTGCTACTTTGAATCCGGATTGGTTGGGATCATTAAGGTTGTTCTGTGATAGCCAAAGAGACATTTGATTAATAACCGTTTACCAAATAACTTTCAAGAAGGGAATAACCCTTGCCTTCTTAAAAGCATCAGAAAAGGACTAGAAGATATGGAATGGTTGTTGATGGTTTTGGTTAAGGGAAGTAAGTCTCCTGAGATGGCCTGAAGCATTGTAGAAGGGATCGGATCTAATGATCAGGTGGTGGCACTGGATGGCGAGATGATCTGCTGAATCTCTTCAGATGACATGTTGGAGAATATTGCTAAGGGAGGGGAAGGAATGACCTGAAGTTCTGGTGTAGGAGTTGGGTTGGTAGCAAAGGACTGGTAGATTGCTGCAATTTTTCCATCGTAGAATGTGGCAAAGTGATCAGCAGTCAGAGAGGATGCCAGTGGGATGAGTAGTGAGGAGAAGATAATGTGAAGTTTGCCAGGATTATGTGCAGATGCTTCCAACTTTTCCCAGTAGAAGGCAGTTTTGGCAGAAGTGACGTCACATGAGAATTTGGAGAAAAGAGTAAGAGACTAGTTTGATCTTCTCTTTGCACTTAATTCTAATTAAGACTAGTTTTGTCTTCTCTCTGCCCTTCTGTTGTTGCTGTAGGAGGTCTAGTTTATTAACTAGTATTTATTAATACTTGTATTATATATCTGACTTGTGTGTGCACAAGTGACTGTACTGTATATGGTAAAGCAAGTTGAGCTAGAAAATATGGCACCCAACTTGGAGCCCTAAAATAAAACACAAATATGCATGTAAGACACAAATATAACATATAGAAATGTGCAGTAAATATTATCGGATGTTGACGTGTGTATAATGGGCAAAACAGGCGAGAGAGGTAGCTTGCTCTGCAGAGCAGTCCGGTTATCAACTGACAATAAAGCAGTTGTCTTTTGCAAACAAAACTCGCTGAGTTTTCTCTATAACATTTTGCAATACATTAGACAGCCAAAGAGCAGGACAAGTAGTCTTCCTTGGTTTAGAGGACAGAGGGCATATGAGATCAATGGATCAGAAGAGAGAGGCGAGAAAAGTATCAGTTGCAGTCTCTAGTGGTTGAGAGCAAAAGGAGTCTGGGTCTGGGAAGGATGATAGGGTATATGAAGACACAGAGGAAAGAGAGACAATCTTTGGCTGTCACTCGGGGCTGTTCCTTTACCTCATTTATGAGATATCATTGTACTTGGTCAAAAAGTGTCTCCATTTGCCACTGTAGACTGGATAATTTTTAACATCTTTGAAAATACTTTTGAAACACTTTCCAGCCTTATGTAAATAAGCAATTCTGAATCATAGATCCTCTGAAAGCTCTTTGTGGTGAGAGATGGCTCACATAAGAGTATTCTTCTTGCGCGGAATAAACTCTAAAAGTTTGAGTGTTTTTTGATCAAAGTATCTCTAATTGACACCTTCAAACTCATTTTCTTAACAAGACTCCAGGTATGCTGGCCTCAGTTAGCTTTTTGAGGTAATTAACAGAAGAATTTACATACTTTTTTCCACTAGCATTGTGTTTTTAGGCTGTTCTCAATAAAGACATGAAAGATCAGATTTTTTTGTGATATTATTTTAGGCACATTATATTACATTTTATGACAGATTAATGCAGAAAACTATGAAATTTCAAAAGGAATTTTATTGCCACTGTATACAGGTGCATCTCCATAAATTAGCTATAGATACAGTATATTAAATTATATAGATTAATTACACATAGTGATATATGTTAAATGTTTATTTTAGTTTTGGTGATTATGGCTTACAGATGACAACCCTAAATTCAGTATTTCAGAAAATTAGAATATTACTAAAGTCCAATAAAAAAAATTAAGATTTTTAACACAGAAATCATGGACTACCGAAAAGTATAAACATGTACAGCACTCGTTACTTGGTCTGGGCTCCCTTTGCATTAATCACTGCAGCAATGTAATGTGGCATGGAAGCAATCAGTCTGTGGCACTTCTGAGATGTTATGGAAGCCCAGGTTGCTCTTATAGTGGCCATCAGCTCTTCTGCCTTTTTTATTTTCTGAGAATCTGAATTTCTGAAATTCTGAATTTTAGGTTTTCATTAGTTGTAAGCCATTGTCATCAAAAAATAAAATAAATATATGCCACAGAAATAAAATAAATATATGCCACAGACTGATGCACTGTGAAAGGAGTAGTCAACTTCTGTTGCCTGTCTTGTCAGCGCTTTCAAGGTTACTGTCCCCCAGTCACTGCTGTACAGATGTAACACATTCACCTCTGCACAGCAGTGACTGGAGGGACAGTAACCTTGAATGGAAAGCACGGATAATTCCGCTGTGCAGCAAGTGTTTGGACAATTTTGAACTGATACTCTAAGGAAGTTAAAGAGAATTTCTGGTGATGAGTCATGAGTTCATCACTATGTTCCATTAAAGTAAATAGCAGATTTTGTAAAGGAAACATTAAAAAAGTCAACCATAAGCTGGAATATTGGTGCTTACAGTTTTTGGGGACCAGTATTGGAACATTATCAGAATTTTTTTTTTTTTTTACCACAACAGTGCTCATTATAGTGAGATGATTACAGTTTTGAAGATCCTGAAATGAAACCAAAAATTTGGACGCAGAGGACTGCCATCCAAGGGGGATGTTAGCACACTTTTGCCCGCACTGTTGAAACTCTGCAAAACACTTAATTTGCGAGGTATTAAAGAATCCTCCTTATAGTCATAATCTTGTTCTATCAGACTCTTACCTGTTTGCTTTACTGAAAGCAGCCCAATATGAGGACTAGGATTGATTAGTGGAGACAGTGGTGCATTCATGACTCGCAGCTCAGCCTGAGAGAGAGAGAGTAATTTTAAATTGTTTTACTGAAGATAACAAGCAAAACACTGAATCACGTTTACTGTTACACATGGTTTAAAACTAAGAGGAATCACTCACATACGTTTTTTTATACCTATGCTGATAATAAACCACATTAGGATTGTTTTTATAACTTTTGTGAAACCTTGCAAAAAAAAATTCAAACTGTTTCAGAGCTCTTTTGTACTGTCTGTACATATTAATAAATTTCTTTATATGCTTCTTAGCGGAGCGTTTGCAAAAGGAGTCTCTACAACGGGAGAATAACATGTTAGTGAATACAACGAGGCTTCATGAGCAAGAACGCCGCGAACAGCAAAGAACCTATGAGAAGAATGTGAGCCAGCTGCTGGAACGGATGGAGAACGAAAGACAGCGAGCAAAAGAGGATAATGAACGAGTGGTGGAAGCTAAGCTTAGAGTAAGAAACGACATACAACAGTACTATCAGAAATTTGAATCCAACCTTACTGTTTATTTAAATGCATTTTATTCATATTTGTGACCCATCATACCAATTCAGGCATGAAGGTGCACGTTAGGTTTGCTCTATGGCAAGAGTGCTGGATGTGAAATGTATCAAATGTTCAGCAAAAATCGGTTGATATCTTTTAACAGAATTGAGAAGGTTTAAATCATAATATTGTTTTAAAGCACATTAAGGAACACTATCCAAGCTGATTATTCCAGTTGTGATAGAAAAACTTTGGTTTTACTGGAACAAAAAACATACTTATGGTGAAGTTATTTTTAGAAATAGCAGACCATTCCTAGTGACAGAATGAGGTTCAGGATTCTTATATAAATGTTATCAAAATTGGATTTTGACACTTTCTCAGAGACCTTCATCATAAACAAATTCTCACTGGCCATATTCCAGCAACCAGGCATGATACAGTAATAACCTTGGCACAAAAATAGAGCTTATTGAACCAGGAATTAAAATATCCATAATTTAAGTCAAATCAAAATAAAAATCCTACTTAATACCTGATTTGATGTGAAGGGTCATACATGTAATTGAAAATGCCAAACTGATGTGATAAAATATTTGAATCAATATTAAGTTAATTAATTTATATAACATATAGTTTTTCTCAAATTCTAGTAAGCATTGGTCAATACTGAAGCCACTTTTTTCAAACCTCTTCATACATTACCAACATAGTTAATCTCAGCTCACACACCACCAAAACTCTTCATTAAAAATAAAATGGAATAAATAAAAAAGCCGCTTCATACGTAAAAAAAACAACAACCAAATATTTCACATTTCTGTTTAGTTGACAGCATTTTGTATCCAGTTCAAAATCTTAAGTTGACTCAACTTGTATTCAAATATTTACGTCAGCCCAAGTAGTATTGGTTGTGGTCTCAATTACTATTTCTTTAGGGTTTAATTAGCCCAACTTTTCATCTACTCAAAAAGGAAAATTGTCTCCCATTTTCCCAACACATTGACAATTAAAACGAACAGACATTACGTAAGAAAAACTTTATTCTTCCAAAATGAGTCAAAGTTAAATCAGGGATATTTTGTTTAAAAGTCAATAAAGTTCCTTAACACCAAGTGCTTATCAGACTCTATAATGTTTTATATTACAACATCATAACCATTTTTAAAAATTAACAAGAATTTGACTTTTCCCCCAATGTATCAGGCAGAAAAAAGAGTTTTTCTCAACATGTAAATCTGAAAGTCCAATAAAAATCATTTGGATGGATTCATAGGCGTCCAGTCCTTTTAGAATTCAATGTTTAAAGCACAGACCTGACCAAACATCACTCCTAAAGCTGCTGCATAGTCACCCAGGCCCCTCCACCACCTTGTTCACACTCCTCCTGTACTGTATAGCTCCAAATGACCAGCCATCACCCCTCTGACCCAATTCTCCACATCAGAACTCTGGTTAAAGTAACAAGAAGAGTCTGTAAAGACAAAGATGTTACATTTCACAGAATATCTAGTTATGATAAAAAATATAAATAGAAAATATATTAATTAGGCTACTGTATATACCACTAGAGAGTGTAAAATACTGTTTTTTCTAATTCTAATGGATTAGAATGAATTCTAAGGATTGGTTAAAGCTATGCTTTGTGTCATATTCAAAAGGGTTTGATATTTTTTAGGGTTTTACCCTGTCATTCATATAACGTGTGTGTGTGTGTGTGTGTGTGTGTGTGTGTGTGTGTGTGTGTGTGTGTGTGTGTGTGTGTGTGTGTGTGTGTGTGTGTGTGTGTGTGTGTGTGTGCGCGTGTGTTGCATTGCAGGAGCAGAAGGTTCTGTTGGAAAGTGGATTTCAGCAAAGAGCTGATGACATGAAAAAACAAATTGACAGTTTGAGAGGAGAGATGATGAATGCTGAATCAATTCAGGCATATCATAAGCAACAAGCTAATGAGATGAATGAACAGATTGAAAGTTTGAGAGGAGAGATAAGGCATAATGCCACATCAAATCATTCATGTCTCATTCTTTAAGTGTTTACATTTTTTTTAAAAATCTGGGGCTGAATGGTTATACGACATGCTGCTTTAAGCAAAGTCTATACATTTTTCATTGGGTTGGGACTCTAAAAGCTTAAAGTAAGTCTGCTTCATCTTTTCCAAACATTTTTTATGTGTGTTTTGTGTCAATGGCTTGTTAAAAAATTCACTGTTTTTTTTTTTTCATTTGTTCAATAGTCACATGGCTCTCTAGTGTGTACATTGGGTAAAAACATGAGAAAACACAAATGTATATATTATTTTGACACTCTCCATTGTTTATGCTGTTTTTGCTAACCCTTCTTTGTCTTAGGGCTCAGCTCCTCAACAGCTCCTCAACAGAGTTGTGTTATGAATGAGAGCATTTAGGAGCTACAGTATGAATGAAACAGCAAATGTGCTATTGCTAGATATAAGCAAGAACTCCAAACTTCTTTTACTTTCATTGTCTGTGGGAGTGAGGAACACTGGTTGTTTTATTTGCAATAAAAAATACTATTGTCCCCACAAGTTGTGTGTGTTTGTTCAACATTTTACATCTGACAGCTTTCTCAAATTATATAGGAAGATTCTATTCCAACTATCCATGACGCAACCTCAGATACTAAAGCTATTAGTGTTGCTATTTTTAAGTTAGTTTAATATGTTAAATTTATTAACATTATTTGTTCAACTCAAAGTAAATTTGCCATCATTGCCTTTTTTTTCATTCCAAAGCAAGATGCACCTTCAGACTAGTAATTAAAAAAAAAAAAAGAAAAAAATCAGAATGTACCAGTGAATCAGCATCTTCTATATTTTATTTCATTAGAATGTTATACCAGGATAAGGGTAACGCTTCTAAAAAGTTTTGAAAAAGAAAATAATAGTTTTAATAGCAAATAGATTATTTGCTATTAAATAAAAAAAATTTTCTCACCACTGTAGATTTTAATGGTATTTCATGTGGAGCTCCTCAATTTTAACCTGATTAGCCTAAATCATTCATCCTTTCCACTTTGTAAGAGCTAAAGAAGACTAGGTTAAACAGTAACCTGGCTTTATTCCGCTCTTAGTTGTGTTTTGGGATTTTTATTTTATGGAATTACTATTCATACACATAATAGACCGGTTACTACAGAGAATTGTTTCCCCCCTTTTGTTTGTCAAATTTGTTTGTCTGAAAATAAGTGGAAAATGGGTTAAAGTAACATAAGTGGGTTTAAAAAGGTGATATTTTGTTTTCCTCCCATATCTGACGTGTGCGCAGATAAGACCCCTAAAAAAGATTGAAAATCATCAGACCATAGTGACATGTTATATTAAAGTATGTCCTACAAAAAAGGCTTGTGTATGGCTTGTGAACGTCTATCTTCCTCTTGATTACATTACAATGTGTATGGCTTGTGACCGTCCATCTTCTTCTTAATTACATTCCAGAGGATTTCAGTGGGGTTCATATCCGGAGACTGGGCTGGCCATGACGGGGACCTCAGTAGACTTAGGGCATGAGGCAGGATACACCCTGGACACAGTGCCAATACATGACATGGCACACACACATGCGCAGTGGCACTCATTCACAAACTACAGGCAATTTAAGAACACCAATTAGCCTAATTTACATGTCTTTGTAATGTGAGAGGAAACTGGATTACCCGGAAAAAACTCAACATGCACGGGGAGAACATGCAAACTGAAAGTGCAAAGCGACAGTGTTACTGTAATGTTAACAGTTTAAAAGGTAAGGCTGATTGGTGTGTGTTTATGTATATACTGCATTAATTTGTCTTGGGAATGACAGATACAAGTCCTGCACTGTGGCCGGATTTTAAGCCATTTTTCTTGCAGCATAGTGGCCAGGTTACTACATGATGCTGGTGGAAGAAAACAATTCCTGAACGTTTCCTCCAATACACCCCAAAGTTTCTCAATAATATTTGAGAAAAAGAGTGTGCAGGCCATGGGAGATGTTCAACTTCACTTTCATGTTGATCAAAACACTCTTGTGTCACCAGTCTTGCTGTGTGTATTGGTGCATTATTATCCTGATAAACGGCACCGTCTCCAGGAGACAATATTTGAATCATTGGATGCACATGGTCCTTCAGAATGGTTTGGTAGTCCTTGGCAGTGGTGCACCCATCTATCACAAGTATCGGGTCCACCCCCATGCTTCAGTCTGGGTGGTACGCTTCTTTGGGGCTTCTCCACACTGTAACTCTCTCGTATGTTGGAAAGACAATGATGGTGGACTCATAAGAGAACAATACATGTTTCACATTGTCCACAGCCCAAGATTTAGATGCTGGCACCACTGAAACCGACATTTGGCATTGGCACGAGTGACCAAAGGTTTGGCTATAGCAGCCCAGCCATGTATTGACCCTGTGGACCTCCCGACGAACAGTTTTGGTGGAAGTTGAGGTGCACTATAAATATGTAAAATGTTACATAATTAATTATATGTATTGCTTGTGGACTCTTTTGTGGCTGACTAATACAATGTGTATGTATAGTTTATTTGTTCATTAAAAAAAAATAAAAAATCAGAATGCACCTTCTTGTACATAATTATAGTTGAAAAGCAATTGTGATACCAGGCAAGAGTTTTGATACTCTGTTTTAATTGCTGAGTTTTGGCAGTGGTCCTTAGTCCATGAATAAGTAATACAATTTTAGTAAGTGTTGTAGAATGTTATGGTAGAGCATATAATGTCATAGTTTACTTTTTACTGCATTTTACTTTTAAAATGTAATCATAATAACAACATAGGGCTGTGACAATTATAGAGTATTTCAAGACAAGACAACAAATGACAAATTCCTCAAAGTGTCATTTTTCATACACGTTACTGTACTATAAACATAAAGATACACACTTAGAAGTTGTTTCTTTTTTAATAATGAATTGTAAAACAATCAAGATTTTCAGAACTGATAATAGAATATTATGTTAATGTTAACTAAAATACTTGAAGCTTACAAATAATTTTGTGCAAGTATAATTTGTCCATACTCTCTGTGTATAATTTTTTATGTAAATATTCCTTCACTCTTATGATTGCTTCTTACTCTATCATGAAAGCTTCACTAAAAGTTGCAAATAACTACAGAAATGGCATTTTGAGGCTTTTTTTCATGAGTTTGTACTGAAGCACTGTGGAAAACACATCTTTGGCAACGTCTACTATAGGCATGATGTAATCTTTAAAAACATGGCCAGACTGTGCATCCTTTTCTTTTTTAAGCTGATCAATTTCCAACTCTAGCACCTGGGCTTTCTCTTGAAACCCCTTTGTTAGGAGTTCTTTTTGTTCAGCCATTTTGCTCTCCACCGCTCTGTCTAGCTCCTGCTGCTGCTGAAGCTTCTCCTCCGCAAACTTCATCTCCAACTGTTGCATCCTTTGCTTATGTTGCTCTGTTTCCTCCTGCATTAGCTGTTCCATCTCCAGATTTCTTTTCTTTTCTGCTTTACACTGCTGTTCCAACACTGTTGCTTGCTCTTTCTCCTCTGTACATTATCATAGATGGAAAAGAAAGGGTAATGAAAGGATATTTTCTCGAAGAGTTTGTCTTAAGTATTGCAAACGTTAAGTCGATGTAAGATAATGTTATATTCAACTGTTTTGGTTTCAAATGTATAAAGGAACAGAAATTAAGGCATATGTATTATCTGAATTGAACCGCAGCATTTGTACAAAAAATGCAAATATGAGTAGCTTAATGCAAATATGAACGGTCAAGGTGTTTTGGTTAGGCAGCCTTAGTTAGTCAGTCTAACTAAGTCTAGTTAGATGACTTGAGTTGCCCCATTTAACCCTCTCTGCAATTATTTAGATCAAAAAACATTTTGATTAATAGTGAGTAAAGATTAATTTACATGTGTCATGTAAAAAAGAGAAAAAAAAAGAAATAATTTTGGTAATTTATCTGGATTATTCACACTTTGTTTTATGAATTGTACTATTTATAAACTATTTATCGTTTATGGGGAAACAGTCAGTCTGTATGTACAATATAATATATGATGAGTCAGGGAATACCCTACGAGTCTATAACCTGACTATTTAGTGGTTGTTCATAAACTGTTTGGGAATATAAAACATAGTTATTCTATTTTCATATTCATCTTCTAGATATGTAATCTTTCCCCGGTATTTAAACTGGGTAACGATGCCATAGGGCTCACTGTATTACTGTTGCATGAAAATAAGCATGTTTCCAACAGACATATATTGATAGGATTTAATATTTTGACCAGAGTGTCCTTTAAGTAATATTGTTTCTTCATATAAAAATTTCCTTGCTATAAGTTTCACACTATATTTTAACATATCTACTGTAGCTATAAATTATATAGTTACTGTATGCTTGTCTTACCCTGAATCTTTTTCTCACTCTCAGTCAATTGTTCATCAGTCTGGAGAATTATTTTTGCCTCCACACTTTTCTCACTCATGAACCTCTCCAACACCTCATCAGCCTTCAAACAGAAAACACACATACACTCAAAAGTGAAACAAAACATGTACATGTAAAAATGTTTTGTAAAAATGGTTCGTGAAAAAAAGTTTGTGCTCTCTCTCCTGTACAGTTTATATTTATATTTAATGATGTATTATTTTTATTATGTATTATTATATTATATTTTGTGATATAAACAAAATATATCAAAAGTTAAATATAGTTCATAGTGAGGCGCTAGAACCTACCCCAGGAGGCTTAGGGCACGAGGTGGGGTTCACCCTGAACAGGGTGCCAATCCTTCGCCGGGCACATACACACATTCATTCACACACTATGGGCAATTTGGAAATTCCAATTAGTATTTAATTGTAACATATACTACATTACAGCTCAGTAAAATTCTTTCTTTGCACATCCCAGTGTAACTGAGATCAACTGAGATCAATCAACCTGGTGGAGCTGGGGATCAAACTAGTGATGTTATATAGGACACTGAAGCGCTGAAGTTTGTGTCGAGCAAAAGAGACGTTTCCAAATGAAGCCTCGTTTTGAGGCATGGGTCGTTTCCCTGAATGTCACTTGGCAATGGCAAACGAGGCCTCGTCCTTGTCTGCGTCAATTGTTACTCAACAATTATTTTTAAATAGAGCCGTCAAAAAAGAGGAAAACTTTCCCTATTTGAGTCATTTTTCTCTATTTTTAGAAATAATTTTAAACAAAATAAACTAACACGATTGCAGTTGCAGTAAGGCAGAATTAAAAATAAATATAATTGAATAGATAATAGTTAAAACTCTGAAAACATGACTTGTGCATCATTGTCCAGCCTTTTTCATTTTCGTGTGTTTTTAAAAGGCAAGGGAGGTTGTCTCAAAAAGGAGAAACCGAAACTGTAATCTCACACAGTATGATGCAGATCAATCCCTGCTATCCGTTTTACCCAAATGAGGATGGGTTCCCTGTTGAGTCTGGTTCCTCTCAAGGTTTCTTCCTATTACCATTTCAGGGAGTTTTTCTTTGCCACTGTCGCCATCGTCCTCGGCTTGTTCATTAGGGACAGTCTTAGCATTGAATTCAATTGAATTAAACACTAGTAGAACTTAAGAATGAAAAATGTCTGTGAACCGTAGATTCCACTGGAATTGTAAATATTGGTATCTGGTGCACTGCAGTGTTTGTACAATATATGTGAGATACTTCTGTGATTTGTTGCATCTTGCATCTATGAATGTTCGTAAATCCGCGGTCTGTTCGTATCTGCGAAAATTTATAACTCGAATGTTCATCAGGGACTTACTGTACATCCATTCATGGTAACAGGTAACTATTTTTAGTGGCCACTTTTAGCAGGTGAATGCACACTGTCAGTTTAAAGTAATGACTTGGTCTCCAAATTCCAGAGGTCTTAATTCAATCAAGCTTGAAAACCGATCTGATCCATACAGGCCCCACTTCACAACTACAGGCCTGGCATCTTAAAGGATCTGCTGCTAGCACCTTTTTGACAGATACTACAGAAAAATGTTTTATGGAATCCACGCTTAGACATGTCAAGGTTATTATGGCAGCAAAAAGGGGTGCTTACACAAACTACTAAACTAATCTAATACACTTCCTGCATTCATGGACATTAGTTTAAAATGGTCAATATATGTTTTTTTTTTTTTTTTTTTACCTGGTTTCCCTTGTTAGGATGGCTGTTGTACTGGGTGATAACATCACCTCTGTGTGTGCAATAAAGCTTATAACCTCCAGGCTTTGCATACTCCCCCCGCTGCACACAATCATTCATCTTCTCATATAGATCAATCAGAATCTGCTGACACTTCTTATCTGATGCCTCCATATTCTGAGCAATTAGCTCAGCATAGTGCTGATCTACTGCCTCCTGAAAATATAGTGTATACAACAACATTCAGATTACCCAAAACACAAGCACACATACTGTGCTGATATTCAGTAAAACCAAACTTATGCTCATTGGCTACTGCTTAAATATACAGTATATAGACACTATTTAAAATGACACTTTCTTTGGATTTAATTTCAAGTGGGCTAATAGAAACTGGAGTTCCTCAAGATGAGCTTGTGTGTGTTCAAAGCCCACCGTCAGTTTGTTGAAGTATTCCTGGCCTTCATCCTTAAAAGAACGCTTCATAAACTCAGTGCTGGCCATCCTGCTCATCTTCTGGTGTTCAGCAGATAATGTGTTCAAATTGACTGGGAACATACTCTTCACCTGAATTATTTTAAATCATGAAAAAAATTGTGACATTTCATTCATATCATTCTTTTTTTAATAAAAAAAAATCCTTTCCTTACAAACTGTATAACGAGTTTATCATATTTATCTGAATAACAAATAATAAATACACATTTTCATTTCTGTTACAGTGATTTTTTAAAAAGTAAATATAAGTAATTTTTCAGCACGTGTTTCAATGAAGAAGAAAATAAATCCTGGTATTCTAACCATCCAATAGGAAATCAGTTAAGAAACCTCTATGAATATCATTTGTAATTCAGACTTTTGTGACGATTGAACACTTTTGCCACACACTGTACATGAAAATATGGGATCTTAAGTACTCCAACCAGCTCACTTGGTACCAACACCCATGTCATGGTTCAGTTTACTGAGATTATTAAATTGTTTGCCTCTTTTTGATGTGAACATTGACTAATGACCTACCTATTTTTCCGTTGTTTTAAGTATTGTGCCTTTGATGCATAATTGGCTGTCAGAATAGTGCATATGCATAACATTTTTTTTCAGGATAAAATTCAAAATAGGTGTAACCACAGGTGATTTTCAATTTATAGTTCTAAAGTCCCACATTTCTGTTCAAATCTGATCGTTTTTATTTATATATTTTCTGAACCTGCTTTGCAACATAGACTATTGTTAAAAGTGCTATACAAATAAAAATGAATTGAATGCATACAGTATAATATGTATATGGTAAAGGTGCAATGCAATGACACTATTTACTTTTTTATATAAATCCAGATTTAAACCAAAAATGTTTCCTGAGCTAAACCAGAATTCATTAATTAATTCGCAAGTAAGTAGATTAATAAATAAATAATAGAACCCTACAAAAAAAAACAATGTCAGCACTGTTGATGTTTAGTGCATAAATTCTTGCTCTGACTACCTCAACTGCCACAGCTCACTCAAATTGTAATTCATTTTAATTACACCTGTGGCCATGGTTATTTATTTTTAAAATATCGCTCCACTGAATGTTTTTAGTTAGTGTTCGTGAGGGCGTGTGAGGGTTGGTATTACCTTTTCCATTCCACTCTGATAGACCTTAAGCCCCTCCTGCAAAGCTGCCTGGTTTTCGATCTTTGCCATTACAACCACAGCATTCTCCAGACAAGGTACTTTCCCACTAGAAATGGTCTCCACATATGACTGTACGAGGTGACCAAAGACTGTCCACACACACATGCACAAACGCACACATGTCACAGCAGAAAAAGTAGTCTACACGTTGAATTAAATACTGGACAAACTGCTGAAAATATTTATACAGAACAATAATATTAAGGGAGAAATAATATAGCTCTCACTTCGTCCTGTGACTTTGTATCCTCCTTTAAGTGTTTTAATTTTGCTTGCAGCAAAGACATAGTCACAGAATTGCTTTGTGACATCCAGAAATCTGGGAACAATTTCACTCTCATCCAGGCTCTCTAAACAAACCATTTTTTCCTGGGACGCAGGAAATGGGAAAACAAAGCACTTCCTAGTTGGAAAATAGTTTCGAATGCACTGTCTTGGAAGATTGTAATTGGAGTTTTTCACACCAAGACCTGCATTGCAGAAAAAAAAATAGGTAACATCAGCACAGATCACAACCATTTATTCTCATGTACAATCAGAAGATTCAGGAGAAATCCCAGCATCTTGCCTTGCATCCAATGCCAGCTCGTACTTTTGCTTTGTTTTATTTTAACCTGCAATAGGCTATAATCAGAGTGCCAATGTCAAAACAGCAAACTGTTTGTATGTGCCCGGCGAAGGATTGGCACCCTGTTCAGGGTGAACCCCACCTCGTGCCCTAAGCCTCCTGGGGTAGGTTCTAACAGCAAACAGTTTTAAAAAATAAAACTGCAACTGTCTAGCTAGCTGATGTTATCAGTCTGAGCAGCTAAACAAATTTAGCAAAAAATATCTACAGTATTCCGTATTGAACAAATATGGGATGCTAATTGTTCCATATTTTTGAGAATAAAATTGAAATCCATGTATGAGAGATAAAAGTTACAGTTTAGACTAATAAAACAGGATGATTGAATAAGACAAAAACAGTCAGTAAATAGAATAAAAACCCCTCCAAGATGGGGAGCGAGGGGACTAGTAGACATCGTCTCAGGTTGACTGCAGGGGTAGCAGGAAAAAAGCTTAAATCTATTTTTGTATAGCAATGAAATGCCACTCAATAAAAGAGAGATAATTCATAAGACTGTGAATATATTGTATACTGTACAGTTTCACATGAATATTTAATTCTTCTGTTTTCTGTCAAATCGTTCAGGATATACACACAGTCTTATGCAAAAGGCTAGGCACAGATAAATAACAGATTTTGGTGATTGTTTTAATTGAAATGGTGTTAACACAGTCTCTATTGGAAATTGAAAAAATGCACAATATTTTCACCAAAATGGTGCACATGGTGCATAGTTATTTGTTGTTATAAATTGAACAAAGATAAAAAAAATAAAATCATTATTGTGGCACTGTGCAAAAGTTTGGGCACCCTACATAATCAGTACTTACAGTAGTAACACCTCCTCTGGCAGATATCACAGCTTGCAAACGCTTTTTATAGTCAGCTAAAAGTCTTTCAATTCTTGTACTTGGGATTTTCTGCCATTCTTCCTTGCAAAAGGCTTCTAGTTCTGTAATATTCTTTGGTTGTCTTGCATGTGCAGCTCTTTTAAGATCTACAGTACCCACAAATTTTCAATGATGTTTAAATCAGGGGACTGTGATGGCCATTCCAAAACCTTCAAGTCAGGTTTTTTTCTGCTGACTCTTCCATAAAGGTCTTGTCTGTGCAAGCATCGCTGCACAGTGGAATGGTGCTCCACCACTCCTGAGTCTGCTAAATCTTCCTGCAGGTTTTTTGCAGTCAAATGGGGGGGTTTTGATTCGTCTTTCTGACCAGCATATGAGCAGTTCTCTCCAAGAGTTTTCTTGGTCTTCCAGAGCTTGTCTTGACTTCCACAGTTCCCCTCAACTCTTAATTACATTTCTCACTGTTTAAACTGCAAGCTGACAATGCTTTGCTATCTTCTTGTAGCCTTCTCCTGCATTGTGGGGATCAATAACTTTCATTTTCACAGTCTTACACAGCTGCTTGGATGAACCCATGGTTGTTGAGCAAGTGTATGCACAAGGTTGGAAGAGACAAAGTATTTGTGAAGCTTTGAAACTGGCATTTACTAATTACAGCTGTTGCCATGCATCAGATCTAAGGAGCTGATTAAGGTCCGAAACCCTGTGAAAAGAATCTGAAACTTTTGCACAGTAATTTTTTTCACATTTATGGCATAAGAATTACCTATGCATCAATGTTTGCTGAAAATATTGTGCATTTTTTCCAATTCCAAGAGAGACTGTGTTAACATCTTTTCAATTAAAAAATCACCAAAACGTTTTATTTATCAAGAGGTGTCCAAACTTTTGCACACGACAGTATCCAGCCTACACACCATCGCCAAGGGGAAATGGTTTATTCTAAACCCAGGTCAAAGATTAGCTATTGTTTTGATCACATTTTAGAAAAAAGGAGAAAAAAGACAAGCCAATGGTATGTAGCTGTAGCTGTTTTTATAATATTATGTACATAAAATAGGCAAGCATACCATGTTTGTTGACCTTCATATACAGTGTTTCATGTCATAATGCAAAGTTATGGCAATTTTTTTTTTGCGGTTCACTGAAGGGGGTTTTAGTTTACCATAAACATTAGAACTACTTCCCAAGGGAGGAATTGAGGTGCCACAGCACCAGAGCAAAAATTACTGAAAAAGTTCTGTTCAATCAGGCAGATCAGTGTGTAATAACTAATAGATACATTGATTATTTTTACTACTAAGCCAGCTGAGTAACAAATTATATTAACCATTTTATTTACAATAATATATATATACATACACACTATGTACAACTTTAACTAATATTTTTCAAACCCAAACAGCTCATACACATATGCGTGTATAAAATATGTGTGTGTTCAAGTCAAACCGTGTAATTTCTCCTGAATGAACATTTATATTTAATGGATTTGTAAACTCTACAGTTAGTCAGTCAGTTAGTGGTCAGTTGTTGTGTATGTATGGGCTGGCCGGTGTGTGTCTGATACTCTCAGCCTTTTGTAACAGTTCATCTGTGTAGAGATGTCACTTGTACCTTTCTTCAGCTGCAGGGCAAAATCCAGGTACTCATCCTCAGTCACTCGACCCCTTTTCTCAAGCTCTAGCTCCAATGAAAAATCACGCACTGCCCAGATGAAGTTAGGAAAATACTGCACAAATGTATAATCTTCTTCCTCCTCCTCCTCAGCTGCTTTGGATGTAGGTGATTTGATCTTAATCTGCTCTGCAAGCTCAGTGACATAGCTGCAGCATGGTAAGGAATCATGACTGAATGGTAAATGTCTGCATTATTAATACTATTAGTACTGATTAAAGGATTATATTTATGTATCTTATTGTATTACATGAAGGATACTGTAGTTTTTCCACTGCTGTGTTGTCGATGGTTCCGCGGCTATTGTAGACTAGAGTGCTGCTCAGAAGAACAGCTAAACAGAAGATCCAGGCATCGTTTTTGGAGTCTCCCTAAAACAACATAATCATTAAGAAGTGTGAGCTCAAGTCAGACTAAAGTCACCAATCTGATGATGTAGAAATTGTTATTTATACTGCAGTAACATGTACTCAAAAATATATTGCCATGGAAAAGGTATGATATGCAATTATTAATCTATTGAATATATTTATTAAACTTAATTACAAATATAGGGTCTTTTTAACGCTTTTATAACTTTGCTTTTTTCAGTTGCTCAAGTAAATGTCTTTTTACCACTTGCGTATTTACATTAATGAATGCTGCACATACTGTGAAGATGCTGTCCTCACCTTGTCAACATCCCCCAGTCCCTCAGTGTCCAGCAGCACAAGAGTTTGTCCAGCATTATAGGGGTGTGGGACACACCACATCCAAATACCTTTAGTCTTCGACTCAATGGTGCTGCCCAAAGCAAAGCCTGCAACAATTCAGGTATTCTATGCATTTGGACTGAGATAAATGTCCACATGATAATCATAAAGCAACACTAGTGCACACATTTCTACTGGTTGAGCAAAGTAAACATTCTACAGGCTATAAGGATTTCACAGACAAAACAGTTTTGTGGTAGAAGTCTAATCACCTGTTTTACCACCAAAGTAAAATGTTTAAAGTAAAGAAAAATGGCTTTAAAACAAACTCACCTGTTTGTTTGCCTGCCAGGCGATTCAAGATGTAGGACTTTCCTGTGCGATAGAGTCCCACCACAGACACCACCACCACTGGCTGGTTATACTTGGACAAGTGCGCTACTGCACCAGCATTTACACACAGTGAACCATCCACATTCTCCACCAAACAAATAGGTTCTGCCATTGGGCTGCACATGGTTCTCTTAGATTCTCTAAAAAAAATGGGGTAAATAAAAATAATCTGCTTGCAAAAGAGGGAGAAATCATAGTACATTGTAACTACATGGGTCTTGCAAGTGGCAGAACCAGATGAGCGGTTGCCAGGCCACAGCACCCTAAGCATAATCAGTGCAGGTACACTGCACCTGGCAGCGTGCCTATTTAAGGGCCTTTATAGCTGATTAGTAGGTAGCACTGATAAAGGTACAGTGGAACCTCGGATTGCGAGTAACGCGGTTTGCAAGTGTTCCACAAAACATGCAAAGATGTTTAATACATTTTGACTTGGAAAATGAACAAGTCTTGGTTTACGTGTGGCAAGTATCATGTAACAAGCATGCGCTTCTTGTTTTGATGCCGAGCGTCACGTGATCAGAACTGAGCCAACGGTTTTTCTCTCTCTTGCGCTGAGTAATTGTGGGTAATCGTTTCCACTGCTGGGTCTTAGTGCGCATCCCTCACTGGTATAATCAACATCAGTGCACGCATATTCTGTTTGGGGCGGGGGGGGGGAGGTGCTTACTGTGTAAGACGAGGAGAGGGAAGGGGCTAATTCCACACAAACTTATATCATGTGCAGCAGGGAGGCTCGTCCGTGAGTCGCTACACAGCGGATTTCCGAATCCTGGCTGTCCAGACCAACTGGGGAGACTCCGCCCTCCGGACAGCCTACTACGAGGGACGGGCTGGGACGCGCATCAAGGATGAGCTCGCCGGACGGGAACTTCCAGCTATGTTGGATGGCTTAATTCAACTCGCCCTCCGAATCGACCAGCGCCTGCTCGCCTGACCCAAGCCAGCTCCTCGCACCCTGCCGCCCATCACGCCATCACTGCCCCATTTCACATCCCGACCCTCCTCCTTCATCTCTCACACGCCGGTTCCTGAAGCGCGCTCCTCCTTTGCAACTGCACCTACCGGATCAGTCGGTTCTCCACCTCGCGCCGTGGTTGACACCGGAGCCGGGGAACCCATGCAATTAGGACGGCCTCCTTAACCGCTGCAGAACGGTAACGCCTCTTCAGAGAGGGGCTCTGCGCATATTGTGGATCAGCAGCACACTGCTGGCCTCTGCGTCCAAGAATTGCATCTGCCCTCTGCGTCCGGGAATTGAATCTTGAAAGGTTGGTCAAAGTAGCGGAGAGGTGGATGAAACCCGATGAGCTGCTCCTACTGCCTTCAGACCACTTTCGCACACTCCTCACTATAGCAGGCTGTCTCTGAACCAGGGGTTTGTATATTGGCCTGAGGTGGACTAGGTTGTGATCTGACCTCTCTCTATATGGGGGGGAGTGCTGCTGCACTGTAAGCTCCTTTAACATTAGCATACAGCAGGTCTAGTGTTCTATCCCCCCTAGTGTGACAATCCACATATTGAGTGAAAGTGGGAATAGTCTTGGTGAGTGATGCATGGTTGAAATCACCTGAGATCAGTAAAAAGGCATCGGGGTGTCGAGTCTGGAGTTTTGCGGTTACAGAGTGGATGACGTCACACGCGGCAGTGGCATTCGCAGATGGAGGAATATACACAGCAGTTATCACATGAGAGAATTCTCTAGGTAAATAATAAAGTCCGATAGCCAGCAGTTCAATATCGGGACAACAAACACGCTCCTTAACAGTCACATGACCGGGATTACACCATATGTTGTTGATGTAAACAGCCAGCCCCCCTCCTTTCCTCTTACCGCTCTCACACCTCGTCCTGTCGCTCCGTATCGCGCTGAAGCCTTCCAGTGTAATGTTAGAGTCAGGCACATCACTATGTAACCAAGTCTCTGTAAAACACATCAGACTGCACTCACGGAAGATGTTTTCAACAAAGCGACCAACTCATTCATCTTATTGTCCAGAGATCTCACATTGCCCATGATAACAGACGGGACATACGGTTTGTACTTTCTCATCCTTTCCTTATGCACCGCTCGTCTCCCTTCATCTTTACTTCCTCCGCACCGCTTTCTTCCACCTCTGTATCCTCTTGTTGTCCTCTTCCGTATCCCATCCGGAATGTTTAGAGACCTATACAGAATCGGATAAGCGATCAGCTGTTCCATGGTGTAAACGAAGGAATCGGCTCCTTGTTGTTGTGCGCTGATCCCCAGGAGTGCGGAAAACATAATTACCATTATGTAACCAAGAACAATAACACTTTCAAACTGCATGGTTTAAAAGGGTGACCCTACTTTTTAAAATACAAATAAAGTTATAAATAAATAAAAAAAGGAAAGTATAATAAAAAGTAAAAACACATGAAAAACTCTGGGAGCAACCGCACCAAGCTGCAAATCATTTCCCGTCTCACAAGCATGCCTCCAGTTTGGCCACAAACGGGTCGGAAGTTCATCGACTCCGGTGCATTGACTCTTCTTACGGCAAAAAACGGGGGTAAAAATCGAGGCGTTATCCCAGCCCGTAAACATCACCTCTGTTGACGGTCGACCCCTCTCTTCCAGCCCTATCACCTCTCAAACATAGCCCATCACCCTCATCATCAACCAACACGAAGAACAGATTAAATTCTACCTCATCTCCATCTCATCTCCTCCCATCATCCTCGGTCACCCGTGGTTATTGCAGCATGACCCACTCATATCTTGGACACAGAACCGGATTCTACAATGGGGGCTGACCTGCACCGAACTCTGCCTGCGGGCCCGGGCTGGGACGTGTTCTAGGGAGCCCGAGGCCCCCAAAGTCGACACCAACAGCATCCCGACACCTTACCGGGACATGGCTGAATTGTTTTGTAAACGACGCGCCACCCACCTACCTCATCACCCCTACGACTTAGCAATTGACCTTCAGCCGGGTTCCGTCCCGCCCCGCGGCCAACTCTACTCACTATCTTCCACTGAGATGCAGGCGATGGAGGAGTATGTTTCCAGCGCTCTTCGCCAAGGTACCATCCAGCCCTCCTCCTCACCTGCCGCCGTGGGGTTTTTCTTTGTAAAGAAAAAAGGCAGTGACTTACATCCATGTGTCGATTATCAGGGGCTCAATGATCTCACCATCAAGAACCCATTCCGATAACGATAACACCCATTGTCGCTTACCAACTCTGCCCTGGATGCCCTCTCTAGTGCCACCATTTTTACTAAGTTGGATCTCCGGAGCGCCTACAACTTGGTGCGCATTAGAGAGGGCGATGAGTGGAAAACAGCCTTCATCACCCCCACAGGACACTTTGAAAGCCTGGTCATCCTTTTTGGACTCTGTAACGCACCTGCTGCATTCCAACAATTCATCAATGATGTTCTCAGAGACATGCGAGGCCGCTGGGTGTTTGTCTACCTAGACGACATCCTCATTTACTCCCGGACTGTTGACGAACACATCCAACACGTCAGAGCGGTTCTCAAGAGATTGCTCGCCCATCAGCTGTCCTGTAAGTTGAAGAAGTACGCTTTCCACGAGCGCTCCACCACGTTCCTGGGTTTTGTCATCTCGTCCCAGGGTGTGGCCATGGATCTGCAGAAACTGGAAGTTGTGCGTCATTGGCCCCTACCCAAGACCCTGCGAACTTTTATCGTCGCTACAGCACAGTTGCAGCTCCTTTAACTGCTCTGACTCGCCCATTCTCTCACTCCTTCAACCTCAACCCTACTGCCATTTTCGCTTTCCATGAGCTTTGCCGCCTCTGCCTTGCCGCCTTTGTTCACCTCTGCTCCTATCCTTCTCCACCCTGATGCAGACAAGCCATTCGTTGTGGAGGTGGACGCTTCGGATGTGGGTGCCGGGGCCATTCTCTCCCAACGAGGTCCAGACCAGAAGCTGCATCATTGCAGTTTCTTCAAAAAATTTGACCACATTCAGCAGCGATACGGGGTAGGGGACCGCGAGCTGTTGGCCATAAAATGGGCCTTGGAGGAATGGTGACAGCGCCTCCAGGGCGCCAGAGAGCTGTTCAATGTCTGGAACGACCACCAAAACCTAATCAGCATCCGAAAAGTGAAACAGCTGAATCCTAGACAGGCGCGGTGGGCGTTATTTTTTGAGAGTTATAACTTCCATCTGTCATACCGCCGCCTCTGTCCTACCTTCCACCAAGATCATTGCACCACTCCGTTGGGATCTGGAGATGAGGGTACGCCAGGCACAGGCTGCGGAGACCAAACCGGCAGGTGTGCCACCTGGTAACCGACACCATCAGGACGGAGGGTCATCCAATGGGGACATTCCTCCCTTCTCGCTGGACACCCCGGAACGCGTCGCACCCTCCAGTTCATCCAGCGCGCCTTCTGGTGACCCACCATGACCAAGGATGTTCACGAGTTCGTCCAGGCGTGCCCAGTGTGTGCTTCAACCACTTCCTGTTCCCCATCGGCCCTGGACGCACATTTCCGACAACTTTATCACGGGCCTGCCGGTTTCCGAAGGAAAGAACACCATCCGCACCATCGTCGACCGGTTCTCCAAAGCTGTGCACCTGGTGGCCCTCCCCGGGCTCCTGTCAGCTAAGAAAACAGCCGAGCTGATATTAGAACATGTAGTCCGCCTGCATGGGTTCCCAAAGGACATCGTCTCAGACAGGGGGCCTCAGTTCACCTCACGGTTCTGGAAGGCCTTCTGCCGTCTGATCTATTCCACCTGCAGTCTGTCCTCCGGCTACCACCTACAGACTCACGGTCAGACAGAACGGACCAACCAACAACTGGAGCGCTACTTGACGTGCTTTATCGCCGACCGTCAGTGCTCCTGGGCTCGCTACCTCATCTGGGCGGAACTATCCCACAACCTCCATGTATCATCTGCCACCGGCTTAAGCCCATTTGAGGCATGCTACGGTTTCCAACCTCCGACGTTCAACCACCAAGTACCGTCGGCCCAAATCTACATCCGCAGACAGAATCCAGAAAATTATCACCTCGATACATCTGTCCATACCGCATCACCCTCCGAATCAACCCCGTCTCCTACCAGCTCCAGCTGCCTGCGGCGCTCCGGATCTACCCAGTATTCCATATTTCCCAGCTAAAACCCTTCACCACTCCACCTATCGTGCTGTGATTATGTTTTCATCTTTCCGCAGAAACTTGCGGACCTTGCAGAACTTGCACCACTTCTCACCGCAAGATAGGGGTATAACAACAGGAATAACAGAAGGGGGGCGGTTATTGTGGGCTTCTAGGATGACTTTCTCTCTCTCTCTCTCACACACACACACACACAAACACACACACACACACACACACACACACACACTCACACTAACGACATAACTGCTGTATGGCTCATGGATTACATATATTGTCTGAATAACGGATTACAATTTTGAAAATATAACTAAATAAATGAGTACTTAAATGATGGGCCTAACGCATTATATTACTCATTACATCAAAAAAGGACTTTATAACACACTTTTTTTTTACACCCAACACTGGTCATAAGCACTCTAACAAACGACTATTTCGTTGACCCCCTGAGAAGCCCTGTGTAAGGGCTCTTATAAATATTATATAAAAAACAGGACCACGATATGTAATAATATTTATAAGTAACCTACATCTTTCCTGACTTAAGGATGAAGAGAATTTTCGAGATGATAATGCTTATCCCTTAACTGGTTCTGCTACATTCACTACGCTCTACTGTACATGGCACACTTCATGAATTAGTGTGAATTTTTACTGTACATATATTTTATTATTTTATTCTTAGTTAAATCTATTTCTACTTTCTTTGTTATATTCATTTCGTGTAAATACTTTTAAATAGTCTTTATTCTAAGGTCACGGGCAGTCGCCTAAGCATTTCCCAGCATATCGTACTGTGTATGACTGTGTAGGTATGTGACAAATAAAATTTGAATTTGAATCATGAATCAGTGTGAATCAGCACAGAACACAGTGATATTTTTAAAAGCACTGCTCTTGTCTCAGAACTTGCAGAATGGTTAGATATTTAAATGACAGAGAAAATGAAGTGAATGAATCGAGTATTTTCTCAATGTGATTACTCCAAGTGTGCATTTTATCCATCAACTATAATAACCGAAAATTTTTAGAAAGCAATAGGAAAGGCTAAAGTCACTTCAGTTGGATTAGGGCAAGTTGTCACACAATGTAATAGTGCACTTGCTTTAAAGGTTTAAATGAGAGTCTTCTACATAAATAAGTGAAAGATTTAAAATGCTTATTTCGGTTTTATGTTTTTTAGGTGAAATAAACATTTACATAATGAGCTATGCCCCTCCTATTTGGAGATGGTCTAGCATGCAGTAATCACCAATTTCCTAAAGGTCTTATTCTGTTGTAGGGATGAACAGGTCACCCCAAAGTGAGCTATGGATCTGTTGGCTTCCAATGAAACAGCACCATGCTGACAACATTATTTCCCCCTGTGACACAGAGCAGCTGGAAAGTTAACCAGGTCAAAAGAGGAAAGTCCAGATTACTAGGATCAACCTCGAAAACACGTGCAAATCAGCAAGCTGCTGAACAGAGAAAAGACAGTTTCACAACTCCGTAGAATAAAGAAGAGACAGTTTCACATCTCCACTCAATGGTGTAAATCAGCAAGCAACTCCTTTGAGTAAGGAAAGAGCAGTTTCACATCTCCACTCAAACAGTGTAAATCAGGAAGAAGACAGTTCACAACCTTCCCTGGCACTCCTGCTGACCTCCAAAGCATGTGCCTTTTCTCAAGAACAAAGAGACTATACCTATATTTTCAAAGATAACCATTTAAAGAGTTCCAATAGGACACATGATGGTATGAAGGTAATAATGAATATACTGTACAAGGTATTTTATGTGTGGTATTGAATGAAATCTTGTTATTTTCAAAGAACATTGATGTAAAAAGTTGGTAGTAGGGCTGCAACAAATAATCAATAAAATCGATAATTCGTTGTCAATGAATGCCGTTATCGATTAGTTGGGCTGCTCATGTTACTGAGGAGCGCGACCACAAGATGCACAAATACAGTAAACACAGATACACAGCCGCTCGTACAATGGACGTTACAGAAGTGTTTGCAGGAAAAAGCATGCGCCCCAAGTCCTCCAAGGTATGGGAGCAAGACGGTAACCTGCAAGCTCTGCAAAACCGAGCTTTTATGGCATGGCAGTACCACAGTCATGCATGAACACATGTACTGTAGGTGTTACAGATGGCGAAACATCAGCAGGGTAAGTAAAAAGTGTATCTCTTCATCGTGTAAAAGTTGTATAGTTTAAGTACTTTTGTTTTAACTGTTTGCTAATTTCGGGACAGTCGCTCTAGATCTGTTCACTTGCTACTCGCTAGCATCACATGGGACAATCACCTCATGAGTAACAGTGATTAGTTAAATGGTGCTACTTTAGATTAGCTTAAATTACACGGTGCGAATAACAGTAGAATATTACATTTATTGCTGTTGTGGTTTTCAGCGAATGAAATTAACAGTACATTTGTGACTATTAGCTTTTTGCATTTCTAATTTTTTTTTTTTTTATAGTCCACTACAAAGTTAACTTGTTAACTAGCAAATCTGTTTTCACGTAATTTACTGCGGTTTTACTTATGCATACATCATTTTATTATACAAAATTACATTATTTTAGCTGTTTCTATCTTAACAACTGAATATGTCAGTGTATTTTTTTAAACAAATATATATTTGACACTGACCCACACACGCCCAGACGCTCTCTCCCCTTTTTACCCCCTCTCCGGCTTCACAAACACACAGAAACTCTGCTCTGTCGCGATTCTTTTCAAAGGTAAGGTGCTGGTTTATTTTTTTCCTGTTAAAACAGTGTTTCCGTGTTTGTGTGTGTGTCCGTTTGTTGTAAAACTTAAGTGATTCCTTCAGTGTGCGCTCATGCCAGTCTCGCTTTTTTCCGTTAAAACATTGTTTCCGCTGGGTTTATGCGCTTGTCGTGAAGCTTAAAAAGTGAGTCTGTTAATATACTCTCATGCCAGTCTCAGAAAGATTTCTTTTTTTCCTGTTAAAGCGTTTTTTCCGTTGTGTGTGTGTGTTTGTTGTGAATCTTAAAAAGCGAGGTGGGGAGAGGGAGGAGGAGTGTTACTGTGAAAACAAGGCGAGGGAAGGGGCTAATTCCACACACACACACACACACACACACACACACACACACACACACACACACACACACACACGGCGCCTGCGCACACCAACGGAAACACTTACCTGTCAGGATTTATTCATACTTTTTTTTAAAGGTAAAGTGCAGATTAATTTGTTTTATTTTCATTTTATAGATTGTATTAATTATTTTTATGTATTTATTTTTTGGGGCTGTGGAACGAATAATTTGAGTTTTCATTATTTCTTATGGGAAATGATGATTTGGTTTATGAGTGTTTTGGAATACGAGCCCACTTCCGGAAGTAATTATGCTCATAATCCAAGGTTCCACTGTAATTATCAATTATGAGCAAGGTAACGTAAGATCTGGGCAAATGTTTAGACTTTAAAATACATGATCAAGACAACAGTTCTTTATAAAGTATTTCATGAACTAATCTACGATACATTAACCTACACACACACACACACACACACACACACACACACACACACACACACACACACACACACACACAGAGAGTCTCTCCGTCCCATGTCCCAATCAGATGTGGTTCCTCGCACGGTTCCTCTTTTTCGTGCATACATCTACCTAACGTTTGGTCTGTCACGTAGAACATTCTGTGGAATTTTATTACTTGTGTATTAAGTGTATTACAGTTTATCTCAAATGCTAAAACACATTTCACCAACACTTCCTCCATGTTCCCCAATGTCTAAACACAACACCCTTTTCTAAGCTACATAAACACAATCACACCTTCTCACTTCAAAACTCACACTTTCACACCAAAAGAGCTGTTCGAAGCTTTCAAAAATGTGAACACTATACACATCATTACACACTACAGCAAAACAATTGAAAACACAATGCTCAATTTGTGAGAAGGTTCTTTGTTTCATAACTGCCAATGCATATTTTTAGAAACTTTACAGTAACGGATCCTTTTAGATCTCTGCAGAGGATTAGGCATTTAGATTTCTGAGTTGCATTTGAAGAGTATAAATCTATAGAAAATCCTGCACGTACATTACTGTAACACAACTCAATGCAAAAACAGAATCTAGTGCACACATCACTATTAACCTGAATAAGCAAAACTGTGGTAGCCAAATAGGTAGTAGAAGCAATCAATGTTATGTTATATATAAACAGCACTGTTTTTTGGAATTGCGTCTCACTGGGGCGTAAAAAATATTATGCTTGAAGAGGAATTTATATCTATGGTTATTATAGAGGATGACATAATATTAGTAGGACACAACAACTTTACATGTAATTTAATCAATAAATCCTTATATTATATAGGTTAGTAATCTGTAAAAAAAAAAAAAAAAAAAATGCAGTGTGAAATTTCCACAGTAGCAGAAACAGGTATCCATGGTGCTTACACATTTAAAATAAATCAAATAATTAAGCTTGTGAGGATCTTTTTGTGCCGCTTTTCTGGGAATCTATTTTTGTCAAGAGTGAAATGGGTGATTGTATTATTACATTTATTACCCCAGCAACAAAATCACCAAGCCATAATTAGGTTACTCATTTACACTCTCGTGATCTGTGCACAAAATTCCCGTACCACAATCAGATTCAGGACTAGATTAATTTAGATTTAATACTAAAATAAACACTGCCTACCTCGGCTGTTTGTCTTCCCACAAAGATCATCAGATTTATGGTTTGATGCGACCACAACGCAGCGTCTTTTATCCTGTTTGAAAGTGAAAGAACAAATGAGTTCGCTTTCGGAAAAAAAAATATCTAGAACAAATAGGATCGTAAATATGGCATTAAAGTACTCTTCCTTAAAGTGAAACTGAAAGTGAAAGTGTACTGTTAAAGGATAAGACTAGTTCACCGCGCATAAATGCGTCGAAGATCGTGTTTCTTATACCTAAAACAGTTAAAATACTTCTGTTTGTAATACTAATGCATAAGAACGGATTACTGTAGCCTACCTGCAGTAACAGACTTGTCTCAGCATCACACACTCGGGGTTTACTGAACCCGCTATCAGACACTGTGCAGTCCAAAAGAGGGAGGAGCTGGGGCTCAAATATGGAAAGCCAAAGAGGTCACATATATTTTTAAAATGTATAATGTCGAAATACATTCATTCCAAATTAGACCCTAATATGTTGATATCCATCAACCAGGTTTCAAGCTCATGAAACAGCCCTTTGATATCAACTATATTGTGCATTATTACACTTGGTTAGGAGTAGGCAGCATTACACTAAAAAACAGAAAAACAATGGAAACACTATTTTATGAGCATGAACACATCTTAAAAGAATATAGTGTTGACTACTAATAACCTGCAGTCAGAGAGAAAATATTCTCAGCTCAAACCAATTTGGTCATCTTTTTCTGACCACTCTTGATCATCAATGACAAAATAATATGTGATTAATGTGATCCTTTTGGTTTTCCATAGTTGTATCTGTCTTGCAGGCTGCAGTGCTGCCTTGTGATTTCTCAGAAATACTTGCATTCCTGTAAGTCCAGGTGGGTCAATATTCTACACGCAAAGCCTCCCAGCTGTCTTTATGCCAGCTGATCATAATCAGTGATTAACTTTTGTTAGAGTTTGCATTAATCTCATGTTTTGTACTTTTTATACAACCATATTTTTCTAATGCTTATGGTTACAACAGTTTGCTTGAAAATTTCCAGTTTGATTTATGAAATGTATAACAGTCTTACTCCACAAACATTACAAACAAACATCTTACACCTTGTTTACACTAAGTTGTTTCTTTTATCATCAGCCAAATGCACTCCCTGTTTAAAGTAGGTTATCACATCTGGAACATGAATGATCATAATATTACTTTTAATCAACATTTTGATCTGAGTGCCTAACACAGGGCTCAGTTCTGGTATTTTACATGCCCTCAGTACAAAATGCTGTGTATATGTTTGCTCTAATGACCTGTGTTTTATCTCATAGTCGCGCTTCACATTACTGCTTTAATTAGTGCTAGGGTTACAAAACATATGGAGAAGATTCCCGCAGGAAGAATAAACATACAATGATCTGTCCATACACACACACAATATATATATATAGTAGTATATATATATATATATATATATATATATATATATATATATATATACACACACACACACAATTTAGTGTTGGAGGTTTCATGGCGAAATTTGACCAGCGTGGTGGCCAATCTTCATTGATTGCACAGTCCACCAGTAAGAGCGGTGTGTGAAGGTTTAATTAGTAGAGTAATAGCACAGTTTTGCATAAAATATTGCAATGCACACAACATTATGGGTGACAGAGTTTAAAAGTTTAAAAGTACAAATTGTTGCTTGGCGTCTCCCTGGCGCAAGACAGCAAGTGTCTGTATCTACCATGATGTATCAAGAGCCACGGTATCCAGGGTAATGTCAGCATACCACCAAGAAGGACGAACCACATCCAACAGGAGTAATTGTGGATGCAAGAGGAGAAAGGGATGTCCGGGTGCTAACCCGGATCGTTTCCAAAAAACATAAAACCACAGCTGCCCAATTCTCTGCAGAATTAAATGTGCACCTCCATTCTCCTGTTTCCATCAAAACTGTTTGTCAGAAGCTCCACAGGGTCACTGTACATGGCCTAGCTGCTTTAGCCATTCTGGGGGGCTATGTACACTCAGTGGTTCAAACATTGTATCCTAAAAGTGGTGCCATGTATCAGGATGATAATGCACCAAAACGCACAGCAAGGCTGGTGACAGGCTGGTTTGATGAACATGAAAGTGAAGTTGAACATCTCCCATGCCCTGCTCACTCACCAGATCTAAATATTATTGAGCCTCTTTGGAGTGTTTTGGAGGAGCGAGTCAGGAAAACATTTTCCTCCACCAGCATCACGTAGTGACCTGGCCACTATTCTGCAAGAAGAATGGCTCAAAATCCCTCTGGCCACTGTGCAGGACTTGTATCTGTCATTCCCAAGGTGATCTGATGCTGTATTGGCCACAAAAGTAGGCCCTACACCATACTAATGGATTATTGTGCTCTTAAACCAGGTGTTTCAGTTTCATTGTCCAACCCCTGTGTACATAGTTTATATAGACACAAACACACACAGAGCATGTCCAAAGAACCCGCGCATACAGTATTGGTACTCTTTCCACACGTTGTCTGAGTTAAAACACATTATTTCTGAGCAACCATTCATTCATTTCAAACAATGGATGAACATTTTAAATGTCTGAAGTAGTCTGAAGTTATCTCAGATCACTACCTTGTCTCGATTAAAGCGTGTTATAGTAATAATGTACGCACAGCACCGCGCTTCCACCTTAAACGTACATTTACATCAAATACCGCACAGAGCTTTATCAATAATCTTCCAGAATTATCTACTTTGATTGGATCGCCATCTGACTTCACAGAACTCGAACAGGCGAATGAATATCTAGAGTCAGCACTTCGTTATAGCTTAGATAATATCGCTCCAGTTAAAAGGAAAATGATTAGAGATAAGAAACTCGCTCCTTGGTATAATGACCACACACGTGCTTTAAAACAAACCGCTCGCAAATTCGAACGTAAATGGCGCCAAACTAAATTGATAGTATTTAAAATAGCTTGGAAGGAGAGCATCCTGAACTATAAAAAAGCTCTCAGTGATGCTAGATCAACATATTTCTCCACTCTAATAGAAAATAACAAAAACAACCCGAGATTTTTATTTAATACCGTAGCTAAAATAACTAAAAACAAGACCACTGCAGAAATCTCCACAACATCATCATGCAGTAGTGAGGATTTCATGAACTTTTTCAATAATAAAATCATAAATATTAGGCAAAAAATTCAGGCTTTGAAACCAGACAATTTAAATAATTCAGATGATCTAACCACATCACATCAGAACTTAGAACACTTTACTCCCCTTGAAGCGAGGGAACTAATTTCACTCATCTCTTCTTCAAAATCGTCAACCTGTATATTAGATCCTATACCGACACATTTTCTCAAGCAGATAGTACCAGCAATAATAGAACCCCTGTTGAAAGTAATTAACTGTTCACTCAGTAGTGGGTATGTCCCCAAATCCTTTAAATTAGCCGTTATTAAACCGCTAATCAAGAAACCTGACCTTGACCCCTGTCTGCTTTCTAATTACAGGCCGATATCAAACCTTCCCTTTATCTCCAAGATTTTGGAAAAGGTAGTATCACAGCAGCTATGTTCACATCTACACAGAAATAGCATAAATGAACTGTATCAGTCAGGATTTAGGCCTCATCACAGCACAGAGACAGCACTTGTTAAAGTAGTAAACGACCTACTATGGGCCTCTGATCAGGGTTGCGTCACTATACTTGTGTTACTGGACCTCAGTGCAGCTTTTGACACCATTGATCATAGTATTCTCCTTCACAGATTAGAAAAGGTAGTTGGAATTAAGGGAACTGCCCTCTTGTGGCTCAGATCCTACTTGACTGATCGTTATCAGTTTGTAGATTTAGATGGTGATCATTCCTCATGTTCTCAAGTGGAGTTTGGTGTTCCACAGGGCTCAGTTTTAGGCCCACTGCTTTTTTCCCTTTACATGCTTCCTCTGGGCAACATAATTCGTAAACATGGTATTAGTTTTCATTGTTATGCTGATGACACACAATTATATGTCTCAGCAAAACCAGATGAGAAAAACCAGTTTGCTAAAATTGAGCAGTGTGTGCAGGACATACGAGATTGGATGTTAATTAATTTTCTTCTGCTTAATCCTGATAAGACAGAAGTTCTGGTCATAGGACCACAAGTAGCTAGAAGTAAGCTTTCTGATCAGACTGTAACTTTAGATGGCCTTTCTGTTCCATCAAATGCAACAGTTAAAGACCTCGGTGTGATTATAGATTCCAGCCTTTCGTTTGAAGCTCATGTAGATAATATCACCAGGATAGCTTTCTTTCACCTTAGAAATATTGCCAAGATAAGAAACATATTGTCACTAAATGATGCAGAAAAACTAGTTCATGCTTTTATCACCTCTAGGTTGGATTATTGTAACGCCTTACTGTCTGGTTGTTCAACTAGGTGTATAAACAAGCTTCAGTTAGTACAGAATGCAGCAGCGAGAGTCCTCACTAGAACCAGAAGATACGAGCACATCACCCCTATCTTATCTACACTGCATTGGCTCCCTGTGAAATTTCGCATCGATTTCAAGATACTACTTTTGACATTTAAAGCACTAAATGGTCTCGCGCCACAGTATTTGAGTGAACTGTTAGTGTCTTACGATCCGCCACGCCTACTTCGATCAAAGGATGCAGGCTGCCTGTCAGTACCACGTATTATTAAAACTACAGCAGGGGGCGAGCTTTTTCTTACAAAGCCCCAAAGTTATGGAATAGTCTTCCTGTTAATGTTCGGGACTCAGACACAGTCTCAGTGTTTAAGTCTAGGCTAAAAACTATTTATTTAGCCAAGCATTTTTGTAAATAGATTAACCTTAGGTAAAGGAGCAGATCTGGGGGACTCATGGACGTAGAGTATTCTGGTGAACTGGTATGTTTAGATGCTGTCCTCCCCACTCTCATTGTTCACTCAGGTTTGTTGACGGTGAGGTGATTGGTTGCTTTACATCTCAGGGAGCCCTCATGTTTGTGTTTCCTTCTGGCTCTCCCTTTTAGTTATGCTGTTATAGTTAGTCCTGCCGGAGTCCCTGCTTGCACTTTGCACTAATATACATTCACCTTATACATGTTGACTGTGACCATACCTAACTGCCATCTCTCCTTATTTTCTGTTCTCTCCTTTTCTGCTCTCTCTCTCTCTCCCTCTCTCCTTTCCCTCTCTCTGTCTCTCTGTCGAGCTATACATGTTCGCTCCTGAGTTGCCAGTGATCCAGACCCCTCTGCCCTCTGGAGCCGTCTAACCCGTCCTGGAGTCCTGCTTCTGGTTGGAGATCCCGTCACATGGATGCCCCGTGTGGTCTGCCTGGATGCGCTTTGTGGCTGGGGATGTTTCCATGAAGACTGTCCTATCATCGATTGATGCTCTGGGGACCTGTGACTTCAGTTGTTCGATAGCTCAGTGACTGGAATCTCCTACAGTCTACTGAGCCTCCGGGAACAAACTGGACTCCTTTTAATTTAAATTTTAACACATCTCCTGTTACACTGAACTTCCAGTACACATTATTATGCTGATCATTCTCTGCTATCCGTTATCACCCAGATGAGGATGGGTTCCCTGTTGAGTCTGGTTCCTCTCAAGGTTTCTTCCTATTACCATCTCAGGGAGTTTTTCCTTGCCACCGTCGCCCTCGGCTTGCTCATCAGGGACAATCTTATCATTTTGATTCATACACATTGCATAAAAACTTACTTCTTTTTATTGTGTAAAGCTGCTTTGCGACAATGTCAATTGTTAAAAGCGCTATATAAATAAAATTGAATTGAATTGAATAAATAAAAAAGAGACAAGATAACGTTTTAAAAGGATATGCAGTGCTGAATGGAAGTTAATTATGCGCACTGTAAGTGGTAAAATGCACTCATGTCTTATGCAAAGGTTTAGGCATCCTGTCATGGTCGTGCAGTACTGAGAGACGGGCGCAGATGCAGGGTTAGCTCCTTTGTTTATTTCTTTTGCAATAATCTTGTAACACACAAACAAAAAAGCCAAAGGTGACTCCCCCCAGTTGGGTCTGCAGGTGGGCTGACTACACGAAAACAAGGGAAAACACAAAACCAATAAATCAACTGAAAGAACGGAAAAGAGGCTGAGCCCTTCGTAGCCTTGACTGTGATGACGAAACGTCCAAACCCCAACCTGCAGAACTGTTCAATCCTGGGGGGAAAAAGACAAACACGTAGCCATGAATTGAAAATAATGACGTGCTGATCAGTGAACGGACAAACTTTATTCGGATGGAATAAATAGGGAGACATACAGGGGAGACACAGGTGAACTTAATTTAGTGCTAAAGTGAAACAAGTAACCACATAGACACACCAGGGGGAGACAAAGCATTGGCTCAGTAGTCCGTCGCGCTAGATCTTATTCCCCGTGACTGCGGTGGCACAGATGTGACACATCCCTTGATAAATAACAGACTTTAGTGATTTTTTTAATTGACAAGATGTTAACACAGTCTTGGAAATGGAAAAAATGCACAATATTTGCATAATTACTTTTTATATCATAAATTGAACGAACATAAAAAATAAAAACATTATTATGGCACTGTGCAAAAGTTTGGGCACCCCACATAATCACTACTTAGTAGCACCTCCTTTGGCAGATATCGCCGCTTGAAAGCACTTTTTATAGCCAGCTAAAAGTCTTCCGATTCTTGTACTTGGGATTTTCTCCCATTCTTCCTTGCAAAAGGCTTCTAGTTCTGTAATATTCTTTGGTCGTCTTGCATGCACAGATCTACCCACAAATTTTCAATGATGTTTAAATCAGGGGACTGTGATCGCCATTCCAAAAGCGTCAGCTTGCATCTCTTGAGGTATTCCATGGTAAATTTCGAGGTATGTTTAGGATCATTGTCCTGTTGTAGAAGCTATCCTCTTTTCAGATTCATCTTTTTTTTTTTTTTTACAGATGGTTTGCTTCTAGGATTTGCTGGTATTTAGTGAAATTCATTCTTCCCTTCACCCGAGCAATGTTTCCTGTGCCACTGGCTGCAACACAACCCCAAAGCATGATATACAGTAGTATATCCACCACCATGCTTAATAGTTGGCAAAATGTTCTTTACATGAAATGCTGCTCCTTAAGTTCTATTTTTCTGTCTTCTTCAGTCAACAGCACTTGTTTCCAAAATACATCAGGCTTCTGTGGATGTTCTGGTGCATACTTCTGACATTGGATTTTATGATGGTGACGCAGGTAAGCTTTTCTTCTGCTGACTCTTTCATTAAGGTCATGTGCACCACCACTCCTGAGCCTGCTAAATCTTCCTGCAGGTTTATTGCAATCAAATGGGTGTTTTGATTAGGGGTGCTCCGATTGATTGGCCGCCGATCATAATCGGCCGATAATTGCTTTGGGAAGTTTGATCAGCAGTCTCTACAGTATAATGGCCGATATACAGTAGAAAAGCCGATCAGATGACGCAAAACCCACGGGACATTTTTTGCGCGCTGCTAAAATGGCTTCACCGATCTGGCAATTCTATGTGTTGTGTGAAAAAGACAATACATTAGCAATCTGCAACCTATGTAACAAGCCAATTCCACGAGGCGGAAGCACCCAAAGCATTTTAACACCACAAACCTCATCAGACATTTGAAGGTTAGTCACGTAAACAGTTTTCAAAGTTGGCTCGCGCTGAGATAGCGGGAGAGTTCAGCAACTCGCGCACCGCCACTCACGCAGCTGTCAGTAATTCCCCTATCTCACCTCGGCAGTTTTGCACAGTGGCCGTAAGTACGGTTCATCATGATTCACAGAGAGTGATTACGCTGTGGCACTGTGATTACCTTTCCATCTTTCCACGCGAAAAAATTTAAATTAAGTTAAAAATTAAACATGTTTAATTAAACATGTTTAATTTTTTGGCGGTCCTCGCGGATGCTTGCGGACCTTGCAGAACTTCCGGTAACTCATGTCCTGCTTGTGTGTTCACTCACTCACTCATCATCTATACCGCTTAATCCTGTATTCAGGGTCACGGGGGCCTGGAGCCTATCCCAGGAGACTTAGGGCACATGGCAGGGTACACCCTGGACAATCCATCGCAGGGCACTGACACACACACACACACACACACACATACACTCACTCATTCACACACACTACGGGCAATTTGGGAATGCCAATTAGCCTAACCTACATGTCTTTATACTGTGGGAGGAAACCGGAGTACCCGAAGGAAACCCACCAAGCACAGGGAGAACATGCAAACTCCATGCACACAGAGACGGGAATCGAGCCTGGCCGGGGGTCGAACCCGAACCCGCAGGCGACAGTGCTAACCACTACACCACCGTGCCGCCCTGCTTGTGTGTTATTTAATTTAATTTTATACAATCTACAGAAAAGTTGTATTTGTCAAGCTCTAAGCTGTTCCCAATTACTAACCAAGCACAGGCTTCTATGTTTTAAGTTGACATGTTGCACAGTTGTCAATTCATGATATTCCTCTTCTTGTAATTTCAATACTTAAACTATATCTAACAACAATGTAAATTAATAAATAATGCTACATGATGAGGCTTTGAGTAGATCCTGTAATTGGTGATCGGTATTGGCCGATACAGCTTCTAGGGATTCTCCGCCCCAAAAATCCTGATCGGAGCACCCCTAGTTTTGAATCGTCTTTCTGACCAGCATATGTGCAGATCTCTCCGAGAGTTTTCTTGGGCTTCCAGAGCTCGCCTTGACCTCCACATTTTCCCTGAACTGCCACTTCTTAATTACATTTCTTACTGTAGAAACTGCAAGCTGACAATGCTTTGCTATCTTCTTATAGCCTTCTTCTGCATTGTGAAAATAAAAGTTATTGATGCCCAGAGTCTTACACAGCTGCTTAGAGGAACCCATGGATGTTGAGTGTCCGCAAGTGTGTGCACAAGAGAAGAGTCAAATATTTGTAAAGCTATGAAATTGGTATTTACTAATGACAGCTGTTGCCATGCACCAGATCTAACGAGCTGATTAAGGTCTGAAACCTTCACTCTAAAAAATGCTGGGTTGTTTTTACTACCCAAACGCTGGGTTACTCTGTTGGGTCATTTTTCTGGGTTATTTACAGGGAATTGGGTACTTTTTGTTTAACCCAGCTTGCTGGGTTAGAGTTGGGTTAGATAGTGACAGCTAACATCACAGACAAGACCGCCCCTCCCCCTGAAGTGTCAAGGCCGTACCCCTACATCCTGATGTTGGGAGATAATGACCAGCACTGTTCTCAGGCATTAGTGCTTTTGAGTAATGTATAGTAATGATGTTGCTGTTGAACTTGTTTTGTATTATCTGATCTTGCGCTTTTGAAAAATAAATATAAATATTTTTTCTATGTTTTGTACAATTAATTGGGACTTGTTTATTGCATATATGGTTTGCAAAACTTAGAGTTTATTTTTTTGTAATAGACCAGTATATCAAAGTAATTTAACTGTTTAAACTGTTTTACCCAGTAATAATAATAATAATAACCTATTTCTGAGGTAGAATTAACTCAGCATTATAGTTAAATATGACCTAGCATTTGGATTGAATATTTTACCCATCTTGCTAGGTTAAATAAATAACCCATTTTGCTGGGTTAAATTAACCCAGCATGTAGTTGGTCCAATATTTATCCAGCAGCTGAGTTAAAAACAACCCAGTTTGGGGTTTTTTCAACCCAGCATTTTTTAGGGTGTTGTAAAAAGAATCTGAGACTCTGGAACTCTTAGGGTACCCAAACTTTTGCACAGTGCGATAATAATGTTCTTATTTTTTATTTTTGTTAAATTTTTAAAATTTTTGTTTAATAAGATGTAATTATGCATCAATGTTTGCTGAAAATATTGTGCATTTTTTCCATTTCCACACACTAAAAAATGCTGGGTTGTTTTTATTACCCAAACGCTGGGTTGCCTCTGTTGGGTAATTTTTCTGGGTTATTTACAGGGAGTTGTGTACTTTTTGTTTAACCCAGCTTGCTGGGTTGGAGTTGAGTTAGCTAGTGACAGCTAACATCACAGACCAGACCGCCCCTCCCCCAAAGTTCACCGGTGTATTCAGTGGCTCTGTTCGGGGCCGGGGGGGGGGGTACACTGATGAGGGTGCTTCCTCCTCACGCATTTAAGAGGAAATGTAAACGTTCAATATAAGGTCTGTATACACACTTTCACTCACCTATGACTGAATTTGTTCACTGTATGTAACATTTATTACTGTTACCGTATTAACGTTACACTCAAACTTTCAGTCTGGTCTGTGCTATAGCATGCTAGTTTATCTGACAATGGCTGCTAGCTAGCCAAACCAAAGAACCCTACCTGTGTATGAAAGAAACTGCAAAAATGTCTGAGCTTTTTAGCTTTCTTTGTAGAATGCTTGCAGAGTGTATGAAGATGGTGAAGTGATGAATGAAAGCTAAATTGTTAATTGTAGTGCCAGAATGACGCTAGCATTTA